>OW240915.1:8815020-8871410 GCA_933207985.1 Pelobates cultripes
ACACTGTATACCTACTGCACTTACTGTACCTCCCTCTACTGTAATGTAACCCGTAAAGGGCTGAGTACACCTGTTAGCACTATATAAATAAAATATACATACACCTGTTACAGCTATATAAATAAAATATACATACACTGTATACCTACTGCACTTACTGTACCTCCCTCTACTGTAATGTAACCTGTAAAGTGCTGAGTACACCTGTTAGCGCTATATAAATACAATATACACACACTGTATACCTACTGCACTTACTGTATCTCCCTCTAATGAAATGTAACCTGTAAAGTGCTGAGTACACCTGTTAGCGCTATATAAATAAAATATACATACACTGTATACCTACTGCACTTACTGTATCTCCCTCTAATGAAATGTAACCTGTAAAGTGCTGAGTACACCTGTTAGCGCTATATAAATAAAATATACATACACTGTATACATACTGCATTTACAAGGTAAGTTAACTGGAGGGTTGCTCCGATGTATGTCATTTTGTGTGTTTGTGTGTGTATGTGCGAGTGTGTGTATGTGTCACTGTGTGTGCTAGTGTGTGTGTGTATCTGTGTGTGTGTCAATGTGTTTGTGTATCTGTCAAGGTGTGTGTATAAATGTGTTAGTATGTGCATATGTGTGTGTGTATGTCAGTGTTTGTGTATCTGAGTGTGTATCCGAGTGTCTGTATGTGCAAGTGTGTGTATCTGTGGGTTCAAGTGTTTGTATATGTCACTGTGCGTATCTGAGTCTGCGTGTACTTGTTTTTTCTAGGTTTGTGTATGTGTCACTGTGCATCTGAGTCTGTGTATGTGTAACTGAGTGTGTGTGTCTTTGTGTGTATGTCAGTATGTGTGTATCAGTGTGTCTGTATGTGCCAGTGTGTTTATCTGAGTGTGTGTGTAAGTGTGTGTAAGTTGTGTGCATCTGCGTGTCAAGTTTGTGTATGTGTCACTGAGTGTATCTAAGTGTGTGTGTGTGTCAGTATGTGTATATTGGGGTATGTGTGTGTGTGTGTGTGTGTGTGTCAAGTTCTGTGCATGTGTCAAGGTTTGTATCTTTGTGTCTGGGTGTATATGTCGGTGTGTATATAAATGTTATTGTATGTGTCAATGTTTTTATATGTGTGTCTGTGTGTTAATGTGTCTGTATACATTATGTATGTACGTATGCGGCAGTATATGTATATACATCCCAGCAACTTTTTGCCAGGGAGTGTTTCCTTTATATAATTAGAAAATTAAAATAGATTGACTTTAAAGTGGGCATCTAAAATATTCTGAAGTATTTTAAGAGCTTTTTAATGTGGTTGGCCATAAATTTAAATGTGGTTCTGAATAACACATAGCTGGTGACATTCACTTCTAAGTATTTGGAAATAAACCACTAAATCCTTTCTAACTTCAAGGATCACATGATGCTGTGCATTGTAGGAAAAGATTAAAGGGACACGGCCCATGTTAACTTTGCCCTAAACAGCACAACTTAATTCTTGTGGTTTGAAAAGTGGCACCAAAGAAAATATTGGAAGTATCAAACTAATCTGTGCAATTCCCCTTTTCTACACAACATCAAACTGTCCTACATTTGGTAGAACCTCTTTGGTACATCTCCACTTCCTTCTATACGACTTGTTACTGTGGACCTCTGACAAGATATATTGATCCAAGTCTTCTTGGGGTTAAAATGTAAAAAATTACCCAACTTAAAAGAGGAGAAATCAAGAATTTCAGCAAAAAATGTCATTGGTTTCTATGGTAATCACTTTTAGAACTTTGCCTAATTTTTCATTTAGCAAAAATGTTTAAATCTCTCATCGTAGTAAGGATACTTTCTTAAAAAACGTATTAATTAATAGGTTACTAAAGGAATTAAATGTGCACTTTTTGCGACATACTCTATTCATCTTTGGGACCAGGTTCAACAAAACTGACTAGATGAGGGGCGGACTATGCGATAAAATATTAAAGAGAATTATAAATAAAAGGTTATAGCTCTCTAGCTATAAAAAAACAATGTGATCCTTACTAAAGGCATGTCCCTAATATTTCAAATTATATTAAAAAAAAAAAACAGAAAACAAAAATAAGAATACAAATATGGTAAATATAAAATACAAAAAAAAGAAAACACAATGAAGATCCAAGAAGCAAACGAGAGCAAATGACAACATTCAGTCCAATATTTAGTTGATTAATATTTATTTATCCATTGAGTTGACAAGTAAGCAAGAAATGTGGATTAATGATATAACTAAAGAATGTAATAATTAAATCAAAACAACAGAATAAAAAAAAAAAAAACCTGAATAATTAAGGATCAAATTCCCGTGCATGATTTCAGACTTAGTCACTCTACGATGAACTAATACAGGGGTAAGAAACCTTTGTCACTCCAGATGTTGTGGACTAATTCTCTGTGTAGGTACACTGTTTGTTATGTGTTATTGTGTGTAGGAGCACTGTTTGTTATGTGTTACTGTGTGTTGGGACACTGTTTGTTATGTGTTACTGTGTGTAGGTACACTGTTTGTTATGTGTTACTGTGTGTAGGTGCACTGTTTGTTATGTGTTACTGTGTGTAGGAGCACTGTTTGTTATGTGTTACTGTGTGTAGGGACACTGTTTGTTATGTGTTACTGTGTGTAGGGACACTGTTTGTTATGTGTTACTGTGTGTAGGAGCACTGTTTGTTATGTGTTACTGTGTGTAGGGACACTGTTTGTTATGTGTTACTGTGTGTAGGTACACTGTTTGTTATGTGTTACTCTGTGTAGGTGCACTGTTTGTTATGTGTTACTGTGTGTAGGTGCACTGTTTGTTATGTGTTACTGTGTGTAGGAGCACTGTTTGTTATGTGTTACTGTGTGTAAGTGCACTGTTTGTTATGTGTTACTGTGTGTAGGTGCACTGTTTGTTATGTGTTACTGTGTGTAGGGACACTGTTTGTTATGTGTTACTGTGTGTAGGTACACTGTTTGTTATGTGTTACTGTGTGTAGGTGCACTGTTTGTTATGTGTTACTGTGTGTAGGAGCACTGTTTGTTATGTGTTACTGTGTGTAGGTGCACTGTTTGTTATGTGTTACTGTGTGTAGGAGCACTGTTTGTTATGTGTTACTGTGTGTAGGGACACTGTTTGTTATGTGTTACTGTGTGTAGGTACACTGTTTGTTATGTGTTACTGTGTGTAGGTGCACTGTTTGTTATGTGTTACTGTGTGTAGGTGCACTGTTTGTTATGTGTTACTGTGTGTAGGAGCAATGTTTGTTATGTGTTACTGTGTGTGTGTGTGTGTGTGTGTGTGTGTGTGTACACTGTTTGTTATGTGTTACTGTGTGTAGGTACACTGTTTGTTATGTGTTACTGTGTGTAGGTGCACTGTTTGTTATGTGTTACTGTGTGTAGGAGCACTGTTTATGTGTTACTCTGTGTAAGTACACTATTTGTTATGTGTTACTGTGTGTAGGAGCACTGTTTGTTATGTGTTACTGTGTGTAGGTGCACTATTTGTTATGTGTTACTGTGTGTAGGTGCACTATTTGTTATGTGTTACTGTGTGTAGGAGCACTGTTTGTTATGTGTTACTGTGTGAAGGTGCGCTGTTTGTTATGTGTTACTGTGTGAAGGTGCACTGTTTGTTATGTGTTACTGTGTGCGTGTACACTGTTTGTTGTGTGTTACTGTGTGTAAGTGCACTGTTTGTTATGTGTTACTGTGTGTAAGTGCACTGTTTGTAATGTGTTACTGTGTGAATTACATGTAGAATTTTTCATAGAGGAGGGTATGTCGTATATCCACTATCGAAAACATTCCCACTTTAAAACCCTGTCCAACCAAAACCTTTAGTTAGAAACAAAGTTTAAACAAATAAACTGCTCAATAAGAAACATGTCAAGCCGGAAGCATCGTTGTTTTTTTTGTTAAAACGTACAATTTAGTGTAATCTTACTCAGCATTGTGTCTAATGGCAGATCACATGTTCACATAGCTGCAAACAACAAGCAATGCAATGGCTCATAAGAGAGCCCTAACGATAGATCCAGCAGACTTCAAGCAGTGTACAGTAGAGCACGCATTAACGGCAAAGTGAACGCGTTCCTGGACCTTATACTTATGGGAGATTGCTGGCCATGGATGTGGAAACTTATGCCATACTTTCCAATATTTCAAATGGTCAAAGAGAGACAAATGGACAAAGAGAGACACTTTAATGGTCAAAGAGGGTTAGGGGGCTATTCTGGGTGGGGCCCCATTCACACCTCTGTACATTTCTAAATGTGTAAGTGGGGGTGTGGCCAGGGGCGGGCCTGTTCTGAGTGTGAGTGGAGTGTGGCCAGGGGGTTGGGGCAGGTCTGGGAAATTTCAGGTTACTTAGTAATAACAATTTATACACCTAAACGTTAAAGTTATAAACAAAACAATGAATCCTCTTTACACCGACTGAATTCTAAACACATTTATTGGAGTTTAAAGACACATTACTGGGAGTATTATTATTGTGGAGCTCTGTTATACACTCAGACACATTACTGGGAGTATTATTACTGTGGAGCTCTGTTATACACTCAGACACATTACTGGGAGTATTATTACTGTGGAGCTTTGTTATACACTCAGACACATTACTGGGAGTATTATTACTGTGGAGCTCTGTTATACATTCAGACACATTACTGGGAGTAATATTGCTGTGGAGCTCTGTTACACACTCAGACACATTACTGGGAGTATTATTGCTGTGGAGCTCTGTTATACACTCAGACACATTACTGGGAGTATTATTGCTGTGGAGCTCTGTTATACACAGACACATTACTGGGAGTATTATTGCTGTGGAGCTCTGTTATACACTCAGACACATTACTGGGAGTATTATTGCTGTGGAGCTCTGTTATACACTCAGACACATTATTGGGAGTATTATTACTGTGGAGCTCTGTTATGCACTCAGACACATTACTGGGAGTATTATTGCTGTGGAGCTCTGTTATACACTCAGACACATTACTGGGAGTATTATTGCTGTGGGGCTCTGTTATACACTGACACATTACTGGGAGTATTATTGCTGTGGAGCTCTGTTATACACTCAGACACATTACTGGGAGTATTATTGCTGTGGAGCTCTGTTATACACTCAGACACATTACTGGGAGTATTATTGCTGTGGAGCTTTGTTATACACTCAGACACATTACTGGGAGTATTATTGCTGTGGAGCTCTGTTATACACTCAGACCCATTACTGGGAGTATTATTGCTGTGTGGCTCTGTTATACACTCAGACCCATTACTGGGAGTATTATTGCTGTGGAGCTCTGTTATACACTCAGACACATTACTGGGAGTATTATTGCTGTGGAGCTCTGTTATACACTCAGACACATTACTGTGAGTATTATTGATGTGGAGCTCTGTTATACACTCAGACACATTACTGGGAGTATTATTGCTGTGGAGCTCTGTTATACACTCAGACACATTACTGGGAGTATTATTGCTGTGGAGCTCTGTTATACACTCAGACACATTACTGGGAGTATTATGGCTGTGGAGCTCTGTTATACACTCAGACACATTACTGGGAGTATTATTGTTGTGGAGCTCTGTTATACACTCAGACACATTACTGGGAGTATTATTGCTGTGGAGCTCTGTTATACACTCAGACACATTACTGGGAGTATTATTGCTGTGGAGCTCTGCTATACACTCAGACACATTACTGGGAGTATTATTACTGTGGAGCTCTGTTATGCACTCAGACACATTACTGGGAGTATTATTGCTGTGGAGCTCTGTTATACGCTCAGACACATTACTGGGAGTATTATTGCTGTGGAGCTCTGTTATACGCTCAGACACATTACTGGGAGTATTATTGCTGTGGAGTTCTGTTATACGCTCAGACACATTACTGGGAGTATTATTGCTGTGGAGTTCTGGTATACGCTCAGACACATTACTGGGAGTATTATTACTGTGGAGCTCTGTTATACCCTCAGACACATTAATGGGAGTATTATTACTGTGGAGCTCTGTTATACAATCAGACACATTACTGGGAGTATTATTGCTGTGGAGCTCTGTTATACACTCAGACACATTACTGGGAGTATTATTGCTGTGGAGCTCTGTTATACACTCAGACACATTACTGGGAGTATTATTGCTGTGGAGCTCTGTTATACACTCAGACACATTACTGGGAGTATTATTGCTGTGGAGCTCTGCTATACACTCAGACACGTTACTGGGAGTATTATTGCTGTGGAGCTCTGTTATACACTCAGACACATTACTGGGAGTATTATTGCTGTGGAAGCTCTGTTATACACTCAGACACATTACTGGGAGTATTATTACTGTGGAGCTCTGTTATACACTCAGACACATTACTGGGAGTATTATTACTGTGCTGTGGAGCTCTGTTATACACTCAGACACATTACTGGGAGTATTATTGCTGTGGAGCTCTGTTATACGCTCAGACACATTACTGGGAGTATTATTGCTGTGGAGCTCTGTTATACGCTCAGACACATTACTGGGAGTATTATTGCTGTGGAGCTCTGTTATACGCTCAGACACATTACTGGTAGTATTATTGCTGTGGAGCTCTGGTATACTCTCAGACACACCAACAATATAGAGCTATTGGAAAAGAGGAATAGAGGGTTTGGGGCCCATGATTGGGACTGTTCTTCCTAAATAGGGGCACTTGGCAGGTATGTTATTAAATCACTCATGGATAACGTGTCTCTCTTCACAGACTAGGGATTCACATGTGAATTTAGAATAAATCTTGAGTTTCTATTTATTTTTTATCACTTTGATGCTGTGCCAGCAGATTTTGAACAGCTAAATATAATACTGTTACAAGATTCAGTTTGACATATAACAGACTGTGAGACCTCTGCTCGGAAAATGATGTTTCATAAATAAAGATTCTCAATGAAAGTCATAACCTTACAATATTTTACATTTAGAACATTTTGCAGTTCATTATGTGAAATCAGTAGAATTCCACAATTCTCGTATCTTTACATCTCTCAGTGATGAGAGTTGTTACGTGTTTAATATCCCACCCCTAAAATTAAAGTGTTGTTCTTCGTCCATTTGACATACACATTTTTGCTGCATTTAATGTGTTTCACATAATTGAAAGGATCTAATGTTCAAGTCACCATGTGAATTCTTGCAAACATCCTGGGTCTAGCCAAACAATCTCCCATTCAGGGTCCTGTCCAACCATTCTGGGTACGTGGTCTGGTGTACTGCGTCTGGGCGCTGTGCAAATGTCAGCCCACAAGGGGAGCGCTTTAAGGGAACAATTTGGGGAGGGGATGCAGATTTTAACTGTTAGCCCCTAGTGTTAGTTGTGCTGTTTAGATTTCAGAGCTCCTTGTTTTTCGTTAAAAAAAGAAAAACACCCTGTTGAATTAACCCTTTACTTACCTGCAATCCAGCGCAGAGACTGTCTCTGCTGAGATCATCAGGCTTTATGACACTTTTGTCCAATCAAATGCTTCTCATAGAAAGCAATGTGGACGTAACGTGTAGACGCAGCAATCAGTTCAATGCGCTATTCGAATACTTCTTTCATTCAAGTACCGAGTCAGACTTGCTTCTCACTGCGGAAGCACCCTCTAGTAACAATGTAAAGATGGTCGTATCTCCAAAACGGCAATGATTTTACATTGCAAGAGAAAAACACCATGACCACTGCACACAGATCTCTTCATTGAGTTTATAGTTAATATAGTGGTTCTATAGAAATGATATGCAGCCCTTCGTGGGAATGGCAGGAACAACTGATAAATCCCTTCGACACTGCGAATAACAGGTTAAACAAAGAAACGGACACTTTTCACAAAAAACAGAGTATATATAATCTAATATAATATATGTAAATTATTTATTTCACCAAGCTTCGCTAAAAATATTTGAACATTTTATTTTTACACTGTCGCTCTCGGGAAAGATCTGCTTTCAATTTTTAGATTAAAAGAGAGTGGATTATAAACACAGCTGTCGTTTCTTTTAATACAAGTAATGATTTTGCGGCTTAGATGTTCTCTGTGCATGTGGGCAGTTTAAGGTGTGATAAACGCTCTCTCGTCTGTCTTGTTTTCTCGTAATTTCTTTAAGAACCTGTTTGTTATTTCCTGGATTCCTTCAGATGTTTCGTGCCGTCAAGCGATTTTAATGGGGGAAGCAATCCTTAGAGAGAAAAAGATGGCAAAGGATTTTAAAAATAATCAGTGACAGTATCTCTCGAACTCGATGATTAATTAATACCGCCTGTTTTCGAAGATGCTGTGAATTCCTCAATATGCTTCTCAGTGATTAATGTTAAAATAAATATAAAATGCATTCCCAAACACAGCTATACGTTGTTTAACATGGCCTAGTCGAGGAGGATGTAGGAAGACACGTCGGGGGAGATGAATTGAAGGAGTAGGGGTGGGATATGTATTGGAGGAAATATCTGACTGGTTGGAATTAGGACGAGAACTAATGTTTTATATTAAAAGAATACTTCAAGCACCATCACCACTACAGCTCACTGGAGTGCCATTGGCATCTTCCTATTGTGAGGGTTAGACCGTTTAGAATGGTTTAAGGTCTTACCTGGGCATCACTCCATTCCTCCACTACCATCTCTGGAGAGCCTCAGCAGGAACTTGTGTTAGATCCAGGGCTTAGCTTATTGACTGATAGCGTCAGCCGGATTTATCTAAGGAGGACAACAAAAGTTCCTGTTGACTCTGACTCTTTGAAGATTGTAGTGGAGGCAGGGAGGGGTGTCCGGCAGACCGTAGAAAGAAATCAAGCCATTTAGAGTGGCTAAGCTCCTTGCAGTTTGGGGTGGACACGAGGGCACTACTGACACCATAACTATTACAGCGGTTGTTCTGGTGTCAGGAGCGTTCCTTTTAGTTGTAATGGGTGCAGGAGGTGTATTGTTTGTTGGATGGGGCGTGGGCAGCGCTATTTCTTGCACCCGGGCAGCACATTGTCTTTGACTGGCCCTGGCTGTGACATTGTGCATTTTCCTCGTTGTGGTTGCTAATTGTATTTAAATATTGGAGTTTGATTAATGTCCCTAATGAAATCTGATGTTCCATAGTTTATTTATGAGAAAAGGAAACTCGTAAAAACAACTTCATGAGATCCAGCCCACAGCATGTGATCATAAAAATACATCATCTACTCTAAATGTTGGGCACACGGCCGAACTTTCTGCTTGTATTGTATTGTGTGTTCTGAATTTTAATCAGGCGCGAAATATCTTCCAGGCGTTTGGATTATGATATTCACAAATCGGTTACAATTCGCAGTGGATTTACTCTCTGGAGAGTTTTAGACGATGCGGTTTTGTTAAATCTGTAATAATCAATGCATTCAGACTGGAGCTGACAGTGCAATGTGTTAGCAATTTGCAATCCCAGAAAGGGCTGTGTTTCAATGAAAGATTTCCTACGTTAGGGCACTTGTGGAAAATAAAATATATTTATAGGCCTATTTTGCAGTGACGGGATTACAGACTTTATTACACCGTGAATGCATGATTGTTAAAAGTATTAAAACTAAACAATAGGGGGCCCCTCGCTTATATGTTCTGTGGGGTCCATACAAGATCACCAACAATGCTAAAACTCTGAACTATAGAACATTTCTATGGGAATTCAACATTTTAGGAGAAAATTACCAAACTGAAAAAAAATACTCAATTTGACAATTCTCGCCTAAAATGAGCGATTTTCATATTAAGTCTCTGTAATTCATCCTTTGGTAAATCGATTCATTTTTACATTTTATAAATACAAGGCTTTGTTTGTCATGAAATGTTTTGTATGTTTTAGTCTGTTAGTCTTTCTTTTTCGAATACATTGCTCCAGATGTTTCTAACTAAGCAGTATCAACATATGTTTCAGCAAATATCCATATGGGCACGGTAACAATTGACTGTAAAAGATATCTTCAAACATTAAACAGGTGTGGGATAGTCCGGGACTACGAGATAAGTAATTGTGAGTTACACAAAGCGGAAAACTCTGTTCTAGTAAAAACCAAACAAACAAAAAAAACACTCTAAAATGATCTGATCGACAAATGTGCCATAAAAATATAAAAACATCAGATAAGACATTCTAAAAGGAATTTCAAGCAAATAGCTAAAATATCTTACAGAAGGCATGCGTGTGATATGAGGTTTAGACATTTTTAACTTCTCCAATAGGTAGACTGACAATCCCACGATGGCCAAAGTGAAGGCCACGCAATTTTCACTGTTGCATTTAATTCAAATCTAATATTCTTCTGTAGATCAGCGCATTCTCATGAGCCATCAGTTACCCAAAACGTTGGGCTTACCAGTACCATCACTAAAATCCAAATAACTTGTTAACAGACCACTACACTTGTCGAACAGTCCCGAGAATGAGGCCGATAGGTCAAGGCCGTCTACCATTCAGTATCTGCTTCATGCAAATGAAGATACAGAATTACTAGAGGATCTGGCTTACAGGAATATTTGTGTTCCCTGTATTATTGGATAAATTTATGTCACATGTTGAAATTTAGCTGACAGAATGTGCGTCCTTAAATCATCTGACGCCTAAACCATCTACATTTTCTTTGATCACAAAAATCTGTTTTACATTAAATATAGAACATTCCTGCCTATAAAGTATTTACGAGAAATGTGAAGCATACAATGGGCTTTTCTTGCTCTGTTTACTTTACACTTCTGTTTTAAATGCCATTGTTGTTTTGTGTTTCATTCCACAATCTGACTTGATTTGAGATAATTACGGAGGACAAATGGAGTCACAACGCGTGAGTTTAACAGGATGTTTTTTGTTTCTTCGAACCTAATTGCAATAAACAGTAGATTGTGTCCCTTGCGTGGTTTGATTATTTGAATGTAAATAGATTGCCCGGGCCAGAAGTTGTATGTCTCGTCTCATTGTGAAGTCCATCATTTTCTTAGTTTGAGTATTGTCCTCCGAGAGTATCAAAGGGAAAATCCGATGTAGAGTTCAAATAGTGTGGACAAGCATGCTATATACTCTCAATATAGTCAGTTTTTGACCAACACTTGTTTATTAAGACAAATCACAGCTATTTTCAACCCTGTTTACTTAGCTGTTAATAACATACTTTGTTGCGGTTATTTAGGCTTTCAGTCATGTGTATAGAAATGCAAATGCAGTATGTTTCACTAAAACTAATACATTTTGCTATTTGTTAGTTTTTCAAATGTGTCCAGAGGTTTCGAATTTAATGTTTTCCAATTCAATTGTACATGTGTCATTGAATTTCTATAAAATAACGCAAACCAACAAAAAAGACTTTCAGAGTTATTCAATAAACAACCCATACCTCCCAAGTGTCCCTATTTAGGGGGGGCAGTCCCTCTGTCCCTCTTTTCTTTTCTAGTGTCCCTCTTTTCTAGGAGCACCTTATTGTTGTCTGAGTGTATAACAGAGCTCCACAGCAATAATACTCCCAGTAATGTGTCTGAGCATATACCAGAGCTCCACAGCAATAATACTCCCAGTAATGTGTTTGAGTGTATGACAGAGCTTCACAGCAATAATACTCCCAGTAATGTGTCTAAGTGTATAACAGAGCTCCACAGCAATAATACTCCCTGTAATGTGTCTGAGCGTATAACAGAGCTCCACAGCAATAATACTCCCAGTAATGTGTCTGAGTGTATAACAGAGCTCCACAGCAATAATACTCCCAGTAATGTGTTTGAGTGTATAACAGAGCTTCACAGCAATAATACTCCCAGTAATGTGTCTAAGTGTATAACAGAGCTCCACAGCAATAATACTCCCAGTAATGTGTCTGAGCGTATAGCAGAGCTCCACATCAATAATACTCCCAGTAATATGTCTGAGTGTATAACAGAGCTCCACAGTAATAATACTCCCAGTAATGTGTCTGAGTGTATAACAGAGCTCCACAGCAATAATACTCCCAGTAATGTGTCTGAGTGTATAACAGAGCTCCACAGCAATAATACTCCCAGTAATGTGTCTGAGTGTATAACAGAGCTCCACAGCAATAATACTCCCAGTAATGTGTCTGAGTGTATAACAGAGCTCCACAGAAATAATACTCCCAGTAATGTATCTTTAAACCACAATAAATGTGTTTAGAAATCTGTCTGTGTAAATAAAATACATTGTTCATGTTGTAAATTATATTTTAGTTACAATTGTGCAAAACCAAACCATCACATGAACAAGCATCAGGCATTCTGAAGAAAATTTCAATTTAACAAATAAATTATTTGGCAGAACTAAGCAATATCACCATGCACAAGTAGAATTGTTACATAACTATAATCACTTAATCCACCAGGAAGTATTTGGAAATTGAAAGATAAAAGACCAGTTTTAAAGTGTTTCAAATGTTGCCCTAGAATTATAACAATACATATGCATTCTTAAAATGCTACAAAATAAAGATTATACAAATGTGGACAATAAATGGGTAAATATCTTTGAAATAGCCAACACTGGAGTAGAAATGTGCCATTCTTAAACTGTCATGAGGGTAGCCATTTTGAACTAAATAGCATGATTAGAAGATGAGAGTCAGGGAGGTAATCTCAGGATAGTTTAGGTTATTTACGCTAATCAACAAACTTGCTTTAACCTGTAATATATCGTTTTTATTATTATTTTTTGTAAGCTGTTATCTGAATGAGACAAACAGTTTAAGTAAAGCTAGAATCCGTTTCAGTATAACCAGACAGACTATGCTTTGTATTTACTAAACACTAGTTGTGTTAACTTATATTTGGCTTTTTCTCCAAATTAGCTGTACTGTGCTACATTTTAAGTCAGCACAACACACTGCTTAGTGAATACGCCCCACCGTGACTGGCAAGTTAATCAAAGGCAAAGTAAATGCAGGTAGACACGTGTTTAATGACATCGCCTGAAGCACACCTGCTGATTATTTGAAAGGAACATAACATGTTATATTGTGTGTCAGAAGTGTGATATTTGTTTTTTACCAATAAGTTTTTTATTGTAGCAAGTTACACGGTTGTAAATGTAACACGCCTGCCTGGTACATGTGATACACACATCGCCTAGCAATATCTCTGCTTGTTAATGACGGAGTGGCTACCTTTGGCTATACCTCCATTCCCAGGACTACATTTCCCACTATCCTGAAAATACACCTTCAGGAATTATGGGATTAGTAATCTAGAGCCAATTTATTATGATATTGGATGGGAGTGGGCATGACAAGGAACCACCAGAGACACAATGTAATATTCTTGGACAATCCTACGCTGGAACTGAAGAGGAAATAATAGATTGTCGTGGGACTGGTCCTAAACTGGAGACAAACCACTGGATTTGAGAGTTTGGAAGTCTGTCACAAGGGGTAAATGGTCCATATAGAGTATAATGGCTCAAGATATAGCTATTGTTTTCTTTTAATGAATAGAATATTAGTGGATATATAGATATTTTAATATCCTTCCAAATACATACCATATTCCAGGAGAAGTAGCGGCTGAGTACATTGTATTGTTGCAGCCAGGATACATTTATCTGTAAACTGACATTCTTACATCTCTTGGTGTTTCTTAAATATATTCCCAGTATATATTACTATTATTACATTATTATTTATATAGCACCAGCAAGCTCTGTAGCGCTGTACAATGGGTGGAATATCTATCAAAGAGTGAACAATGCAGTTCTGAGATCAGAGCCTGACATTAGTTGGATTCACAGTCCCATGCGAGAGTTATTTTCAGCTGCTCTAGTTAAAATGGTAGCGGGTACTGTTGGGGGTGTAACTCTCACTAATCTAAGCCACAGCAGGACATATCGGCTGCCAAAAATAAACGACCCAAGATTACACCTAGGTAATCCAAGTGTTATTATTTGTTTGTCTTGAGGAGTAATTGCAAGGATTACATCGCCATCCGCACAATACGGGCTTCTAAACGTCATCTGTCTGTGAATTGTGTGAAATGGGAAAATAACTCCAACACTTTATAATAACCCATGACACCAAAGACCTCCAAATTATACACTCTGTGATTCGCAAGCCATTAACTCAGCTGTGTTCTGGTGCTGCCCTGAGATCAGGGCCCTGCACTGCGCAGTGGTAGCCAAATGGCGCAACATTTGACTAACCATTATTTAGATGATGTCATCTACATTATTGTACATGGTTTAATAGGCAGACTAGCTAATATATAAAATTAAAGATCTAAAAGATCTAAACTGTACTTATATCACACTATTAATAAAAATAATGATATATAAAACAGGAGTTTATTTGACTTACTGGAAAACATTTGCAGTCAAAATATTTATATAATAAGACTTATACAGGAAAGTATAGACTGAATAGGGCCATAATAATGTATATTCAGTTCTAAACCAACACGAGGAAGTAGTTTTAATGAGTCAGCTTTTTCTCAACACAAGCTGTACTTTTCAATCACATTCTTCTCCCGTCCTGTGTTAATACGGGAAACAAACAGTAGCCAAGATATTAAAAATACATTCAAGTAATGTTAAAAAAGTCTCCTGCTTGCATTTCACCTTTATCTTCTATTTATATCTTCTTTCCAACGAGCAGCGATAGACTTTTCACTACAATATGGTGTTTAGCAAATTAACTCCTATTTTAACGTGTGTTTGTCATATACGATCGTTCATTTTTCACTGTGTTAGTATTTATGTATGTCATGGTTGCTCAGACGCGGCATGTTGCTGGCAGAGTGAATGGATAATTGGGAGAAGATGGGGATGACCCAGCTGTCATGGTCCATATTGGTACTTCAAATTTCTAATCATGTGAACACTCATACTTGTTCCTCTAAATCAATTGTAAAATGTCAGTGTATTTGAACTTTTGTGCTGTTCAAACTCCTTTTTAAAGATATACCGACAGTGAACCTCTTAGTAAAATAAAAAAATAGTGTTCCAATTTCGAACTTTTTATTGCTCTATTACCATAAACACACAATTTAGAAAATAACCCCCACAAACATTGGATGGACATGGTAAACAGTAGTTCAGTTAATTTATCTGACATCCATATATATTGGGAATATATGTACGAAGATAACACATGTCAAAAAAGCACAGGTATAAAAATATAGATAAATACTGGCACATCAACAAGCTCTAACTTCGTACATCCCAGCCAGCTGGCACACACAATTCATACAGAAAAATATCCACATAGTTAAATAAATGTCAGGTGAGATAAATAATAACCTTTGCCCACGATATTTCTCATCCCAGGAAAGTACCAAATTTCGTTGCTGGAGGCCCTTTCGAAGATACATTTTTATTTTTTAATATAAATATTTTTGTATTTTTAGCTGAATGCTTACATTCGAAAAGACATGAACTGATTTAGTTGATGCAGGATCTTGAATTATATCAACTGTGATTGAGGAACACGGAAGGGATGCGATCAAAGACTGGCAAATGCCCCCCTTTTCCAAATACCCCCACTGTCTAAACACATTAAAATAATATTAGCTTGGGATGTATTTCCTATGAAATTAAATTATACAGATCTTGTCTTTTAGTGTGGGTATGTTTGTTTAAGCAAAGCTGGAGTAAGTGTATCCCTAGCTGCATATTGACATTAAGACTGTTTGGTTATTTTTCCAAAAATAAAACAAAATACTGGATTATGTCAATAAATGTCTCAAATATTCTCTAATTCTAGGCTGAGTTTCACGGTTGCGCAGTTTCACAGGGCAGTTGTAAAAAGACTGTGTCTTTATTAGACAAAGACAGAGCAACAGCAGGCCCTTATACAGGTTTAAAGAACGTTTAATGAAAATGTATACATTGTGTGCACTTTTTATTAATTCTATTGTTTATTTAAGAGATGTATTCATAATAACAAATTATTATTTGTACATGTATCATTATACCATGTTCTAAATACGTTCTCGTGTCTAGATTTTATTACCCAACTCAATATTACTCATTTTATGAAGTTTGAAATAATAAAAAAATGTAGTTGATCTTGCTGTGAGTCTCAAGTTCTACATCTGGAGCTCTATCCAATGCCTTATCTCAAAAGTCAAGCAAATAATTTTTTAGGTTCCTTTTGATGGTGATAACGAACAGATGGTTTGTATGATATCCAAGTTAATTGGCTGTTTATATGTATTTTTATCTCTTTTTCTTCTGGATGTTAATACGGGGTGAGAAGCCTTTTAATACTTGTTGTCTTTAAAAATATCCATGACTAAGCTGTGCAGAGGAATAGATTTTGGCATAAACACTTCACCAAAAAATGTGATTACCAAGAAGTTCGTGTTGTGTTTAGTCTGTACGATATTTGTGGGTAAAAGAAAAATAATAGAAATTTAAGCCGTGGACTCTAGTAAGTCTTAGTGTCCCTCTTTAATGCTCACTTTTTCCCTTTAAGGTATTTGCGCTACAAGGGCTTCACCTTTCAAAGTTGGTGTTGGTGTAAAAATGAAGTATGATGTAAGACCACGGATTTTGGCATATTTCATGGTCTTTCATTTGGACATATGATTTAGGCACAATATTCTTAATGGACAAAGATTGACACTTTATTTTAGGCATGTGAGAGGGGGTGTGACCAGGGGTGTGGCTGCGTTGAGTATGAGTTAGGGTGTGGCCATGGGCGGGGCTGTTTTGAGTGTCAGTGTGAGTCTGAGTGTAGCCAGTGAATGCTGCTGTGAGAAATGTCAGGTGATTTACTAATAGCAATTTACATAACTAAAATGTAATTCATACCAAAAACAATGTATCTTATTTACACAGACTTGGGACATCTGGGATGTATGCCATTGTAGTTTAAAGCCACATCACTGTGAGTATTATTGCTGTGGAACTCTGTTACTCAGAAACACAAACAATATAGATGGTTTAGGATAGAAAAGATAGACTGAGCGATTTGGGCCTAAAATAGTAACTGTCCCTCCTAAATAGGGACACTCAGGAGTTATAATTTAGGGCTCTGTGGCTTTTTGTTTCTCTAGTCCGCTCTTGACATGGGAGTGTGTCTGAGAACTCAGCCCCTGTACACATTGATATATTATATTAATAAAGATTGGCTAGATTACCCAGTAATGGCCAGCTCATTCAGGGGAAGCAGTGAGGTGACTGATTCTGCTATGATCCGATTTGTTCTGGTGAGTATAATAGCTCCCTTCAGGCATTTTCATGTAAACACTGCTTTTTCAGAGAAATGGCAGTGTTTACATTGCCCCTAGGGACACCTCCAAGTGAACACTCCTCAGATGGCCACTGGAGGTGCCTCCTGGCTCAGTGCTGCACAGTAAGCAGCTCTGCATGGAGACGCTGAATTTTCCTCATAGAGATGCATTGGTTCAATGCATCTCTATGAGGAGGTCCTGATAGGCCAAAACGGTATTTGGCCCCGCCCCTTGTCGATTTTAGCCAATCCAATGCTTTCCATATGGGCAAATCGGCAATTCTGATGATGTCGCCAAGGGGGCGGGGTCAGTGTTTTTCATGCTTTTAAGAAGGGAATGGGGGGCAGCCACTTTAATGGTGAGTTCTGCTCTATAAAGTCAGGAATACATGTTTTTGTATCTGACGCTATAGTGATCGTTTAAGTCTGATGGTGGATTGATGCCGAGACATCGCACTGCTAATTTTCTAACTGTGACCTACAAATACGCTGGAGTTTCCTTTGATAAGCAGCATGTTTAGTGGTGACATTTCCTTTTTCAGTTTTCTTATTAAATATGTTAAGACAATGTATAAACAAATAAAACACTCGATTGATTAAAGCTCATTTATTTTAATTTATGCCGCTTGATACTCTTTTAAAATAAAAAATAAAAAAGCTTTACTGCATAAGTTCACCTTTAAAAAACATCAGCAGAGCAGACAGAATGGCAGATCCATAAAAAGTCCCTCATTAAAGTGAGATTCTCGGACAGATGGTATGGACCAAACTCCTCCCCATCTCTACGGCTCTTCGCCCCGAGCTCCGCCACCTGTTTTGCATTCATTGTATGTGGCATTTGTGCATTTATTGCTCCTGGCTTGGAATCCAGAAATAAAACTTTCAGTGATGTTCGGTGTCAGACAGATAAACACATGTCGATGCCTAATTTCCTCTTACTGTCTGCTCTCTGTGTCCCCAGTGGCTTTTATCAGCTGAAGATGTAAAATGCTTTTGCACAGAGCTCACCTTGGATAATTTGCTTTTTTACCATTTTGCTGCTGGGGATAAAGAATTCTTGTGTTCTCCATGAGAAACGAACAAGCAGAGCTAAAATATGTCTCCTTTTAGAAATGTTACCAGTTTGTTAACCTGTTTAGGTACTGCACTGACCTTCAGTTTATTTTTAAATCAGTTCATGTTTACCATTGGATTCCTCATTTTTCTTGTTTCTTCTGTTGCTGTCAATGCTGCCTTCTGTCCATAGATGTGAAAAGTGTAGAATAATCTCTCATAATTGATCAGAATTGGGCTCCATACAGCATATAGTTTTGTGTATTTCGAGAAATTGTTTTGTTTCTCTGGAAACATAGAAGCATCCTAACTAATAAAAAGGCATTTATCTTGTCTAGAAAATATGGTCATACTATGGACAGGCAGTTCAGTACAGAATGCCTCAGGCATGATCTTATCTGGAGCACAATGTCAACAGTGTGTGTGCAGTGGCGTACATACCGGGGTCGCAGGGGTCTCCTGGGGGCCCCCCAGATTCCCCCTGAGGCTAGCCTTGGTGTCACCGGGCTGGCAGGCGCGTGAGGGAGCACTCTCCCCTGAGCGCTCGCTGCCCAGCTCCCTTGCGCGCACCGCACTGATACCGAAGCCGAAATATGACGTCAGGAGGATCTCAATTCTCCCTCGTGCGCCCGCAGGACCGGCCGCCCAGCAACACCACTGGACCACAGGGAATCCCCTCAGTACTCCCAAAGGTAGGGAGGCTGAGGGATCACATTTAAAAAAAAAAAAACATGTGTATGTGTGATAGTGTTAGAGTGTGTGTGTGTTAGTGTTAGTTTTTGTGTCAGTGTATGTGTCTGCTAGTGAGTGTCAGTGTGTGTGTTAGTTTGTGTGTCAGTGAGCGTGTGTGTGTGTCAATGAGTGTGTTACTGTGTGTGTCTGTTACTGAGTGTGTTAGTTTGTGTGTGTCTGTTAGTGAGTCTGTTTGGTGTCTGTTAGTGAGTGTGTGTTTGTCAGTGAGAGTGTATGTTTTGTGAGTGTGTATGTGTGTCTGTCAGTGAGTGTGTATGTATGTCGCTGAGTGTGTCTCTGTCAGTAAATGTGTGTGTCTGTTAGCTAGTGTGTATGCGTCTGTTCATGAGAGTGTGTGTGTTTAAAACCCCTTCAGCACTTACCTTTCTCCAGCGCCGGACTCCCTTGGCGCTGGGGATCCCTCCGCCCCGATCCACCTCTCAGCTCCGAATGCGCATGCACGGCAAAAGCCGCGCGCATTCAAACCGCCCATAGGAAAGCATTACTCAATGCTTTCCTATGGACGTCCAGCGTCTTCTCACTGTGATTTTCACAGTGAGAATCGCAGAAACACCTCTAGCAGCTGTCAATGAGACAGCCACTAGAGGCTGGATTAACCCATATGCAAACATAGCAGTTTCTTTGAAACTGCTATGTTTTCAGCTGCAGGGTTAAAACTAGAGGGACCTGGTACCCAGACCACTTCATGGAGCTGATGTGATCTGGGTGTCTGTAGTGGTCCTTTAAGTGTGTGAGTGTATCTGCGTGCGTATATACCGCGGTCGCAGGGGTCGCAACCCTGCGACCCCTGTGACCAAGTGCCTGCCGCTATGTGTTGCGGCCCCGGCCCGCGCAGACTAAGCGCGGAGGGGGTCCATGGATCAATTTTCGCACTGGGGCCCCATGGGTCGTGTGTACACCAGTGTGTGTGTGTGTGTGTGTCAAAACGTGCAGACTTTTAGCTGTTTGCAATGAACAAATCAAACGAATGCTTCAACTGGTTTCCTCAAATTTAACTGAAATTGCAAATTATAATCACTTATTCAGTCTTAAAATCTTCTCACTAAAATCATTCAACCCCTTCATGGGAAGCATCTTCAGTACTTTGCAAAGCACCATTTTGATGTTATGACCTGCTGCAAATGAGATCCATAGCCAGACAGCATTCCTGAGGAATCTTAGCCCATTGCTCATGAGCAATAACCTCCAGTTCAGTAATATTCTTGGGTTTGCGTGCTGCCACCACCTTCTTTAAATCCCACCAGAGATTTTGGGGCTCTAGTCAGGTGACTGTGATAGCCACTGCATATTTCCCAGGACTTCACAGATGGCATGATGTTTTCTCCAAGTATTTCCTGATACTTCAATTAATCCATCTTGCCTGCCACAATCGGCAGGTTTCCGGTGCGAGAGGATGCAAAGCAGCCGCAGAGCATCACCGAGCCACCACCTGTAGGCACAGTGTTCTTCTCAGCAAAGGCTTAATTCTTCTTCCTCCAGACATACCACTGATCAGTACTGCGGATCCATTTGACCAAAAAGTTCCAGTTTTGTTTCATCGATGCACAGAACAGAATCCGCAAACTTCCATGGCTTATTTGTATGATTTTAAGTATATTGGAGCTGACTTTTCTTGTGAACTTGGGTCACTAACAGTGTACGTCTTGGAGTTCGGGCATGGAAACCTTCTCCGTTTAGTGTGCACTTTACAGTGTTCACTGAAACCTCAGTGCCTGTTGCCACCAAGTCTTGCTGCAGGTCTTTTGCACTCACTTGAGGGTTTTTCACAACCTGCCTTCTCAGAAATCTGATTGTATTCATTGATAGCTACCTTTTTTTGCCCCGTCCAGGTAGTGTGACCACTGTTCCTTCAACTTTGAACTTGCAAATTATGCTTCCAACGATATCTTTAGGAACATTCAGTGCCTTCACTATCTTTTTGTATTGTGTTCCCTGTTTGTGATGGGCGATGATCTCTTCTCTTAATGATTTTTGTGGACCATTCTTTTGAATTAGCCATATTTCCAACATTCAGTCAAACATGACACTTATCAAATCCTTGGTCAGTTCAGTTATTTCAAGTGTTCCAGCTCAAGCACATCTGGTGCAACTAATGAAGCCCTTGAATAGTTCCATCATGCAGGTGTGCTTGAGACAACAGCTGTTTTGCATATTTGTACTGTTGTGAGGGATTTTATTTAGGGTGTTGAATAATTTTGAGACTGTAGAAGTCATTATAATTTGCATTTTCAGATGAATTTAGGAAAAACATTTGAAGTATTTGTTGTGTTGAACTATTTCATTGTGTTCTTTTTGATTTGTTCATTGCAAACAGGTTAAAAAAAAACACCATAGGGTCAGGAACACAAACATGTATTCCTGACCCTAAATTGTTAAAACCACCATCTAGCCCCCCCTGAACCCACCTTGCCCATTTAAATTAAGTAAAATATTACTTTTGTTAAAGTCTGCTGCTGTTGACTCTGCCCCTGAACTGGCTGCTTGGCTGACATCATCAGAAGCAAGCCCGGACTGGCCATCGGGCACACCGGGCAAATGCCCGGTGGGCCGCGATGGCTGTGGGCCGAGGCCGGCAGGGGAGATCACAGGATCACCGGCCCCGCTGTATGCCTTCATGGGCCGGTGGGGAGATCAAAGATCTCCCTCACCAGCCCAGAGGCAGTTACAGGCGGCCGCCAGCAGGCTGGGGAGGGAGGGAGGGAGGAGAGAGGACCCAGCGGAGCTCTAACCAGCAGCTCCGCCCTGTCCTCTCACGGGATTCAGATCTCGCGAGAGTGAACTCTAGCCCGCAGGTTAGAGTTCACTCTCACCACTGGACCACCTGGGAAGGCAGCATGGTCCCCCTCCTCTATGGATACCCGGCTCCCCACACCCACGCAGAACGGATCTCCCCCCTCCCAGGCTAAAGGTAAGAAGGGAGGGGGGGGACATAACTTTTTTTTAAAATTATTAATAATTATTAATTATTATAATTATTAATAAAATAAAAAAAATATATATTTAAAATAATTTCCCTTACAGCCCCCCAGACACACACAGCCCCCAGACACAGCCCCCAGACACACACAGCCCCCAGACACACAGCCCCAAACACACACAGCCCCCAGGTGCCCCCAGACACAGGCCCCCAGACACACAGCCCCCAGACACACACAGCACCCCAGACACACACAGCCCCCAGACACACACAGCCCCAGACAGACACACAGCCCCAGACACACACAGACACACACACACAGCCCCCAGACACACACAGCCCCCAGACACACACACAGGCCCCCCAGACACAGCCCCCAGACACACACAGCACCCCCAGACACACACAGCACCCAGACACACACAGCACCCCCAGACACACACAGCCCCCCAGACACACCCACAGCCCCCAGACACACACAGCCCCCAGACACACACAGCACCCCACACAGCACCCCAGACACACACAGCCACCCCCCCAGACACACAGCACCCCCAGACACACACAGCACCCCCAGACACACAGCACCCCCACAGACCACCAGCACACAGCACCCAGACACACCAGACACACACAGCGCACCCCCAGACACACACAGCACCCCCCAGACACACACAGCACCCCCAGACGCACACAACACCCTCAGACAGACAGCACCCTCACTCCCACACATATACAGCACATATATATTATATAAAATAACCCTCAGTGAGTTAACAGACAAATAAAATTAGAAACCCAGAATGTGACGGCAGATAAAAACACCCTCACACAGCACCCCTCTTACACAAACACGCTGCACACCTCACACATACAATACGTCCAAATATATATTTTATTTATATATATATATATATATATATATATATGCACAAAAATCAAAACTGAGGATGCACTCACAGGACTTGGTTGAAGTAAAAAAAGGGACTTTTAATTATTCCATGTGAAATGTACAGAAAAATCAATTTTCCATTCACATGGAATAATTAAAAGTCCCTTTTTTTCACTTTAACCAAGTCCTGTGAGTGCATCTCAGTTTTGATTTTTGTATATTTCTGACGTTTGGGATATAGCACCCAGGCTATTAGTTCTTTCTTATTACTTAAAGGAGAGTGCCAAGCATCCTGTTTTTTTTTGCTATATATATATATACACACACACACTACAGCACCCCTCACACTGCACCACTACACACATTACGCTCCAGATACACGCTAGATCCCTTACCCTATATGCACTCTTAATCCTCTACACACACACACACACACACACACACAATCTTCTATACACATTCTGGGTCCTTTACACACTAGATCTCTTACACACACGCACTGCACCACCTACACACACACTACATTCCTTGTAAGCAAACACATACAACATTCTCTAAACACACCCTCTCTACACACAGTAGTGTGTGTGTATAAGTGACACACACTACGTCACCTATACACACACACTACTGCCCGTATGCACACACTCGCTACATCCCCTATAACACTATGCCCCCTATACACACACTCTCTACAGCCCCTAGCCACACATATTACACCACAAACACAAATTAAAGTGACCTATTTACACAATACCACACCACACTCTACACACAGGCAATCCCACAAGCAGGCTCCAAACACATGCACAATACACTTTCCTGGCCCTTTTGTCCTCTGGTATCCCACTTGTGGAGACACCAGAGACAATTTAAAATCAAACACAGTGCAAACATGTTATTACATTTGCTTGCGCTGCGCAGAACAAATACAGGGCCTTTTTCTAATGCTAGAGCTCTTCAGCAGGGGCTCTGGGCATTGAACTAACATGCTCACTTTGAGAGGGGGCGTGTTGTCATTAGTGATGACAAAACACACCCTCTCTGGCCCCGCCCCCTTCTTGGGGGGGCCGCTCTAATTGAAAAATGCCCGGGCCTAATTTTTTTCCCAGTCCGGCCCTAATCAGAAGTCTTGTTCTAAGCCAATCACAATGCTTTCCCTTAGGATTGGATGAAACTGTCAAAAAGGCAGATCAGGGGCAGAGCTAGCACAAGCCAAACACAGCCCTGGTCAATCAGCATCTCCTCATAGAGATGAATAGAGATGGAGACACTGAATGGCAGTCACAATGTGCAGCACTGCCCCAGGAAGCACCTTTAGTAGCCATCTGAGGAGTGGTCAGTGGAGGTATCGCTAGGCTGTAATGTAAACACTGCATTTTTTCTGAAAACTCAGTGTTTAATGCTAAAAGCCTAAAGGGATTGATTCTACTCACCAGAACAAATACAATAAGCTGTAGTTGTTCTTGTGACTATAGTGGTTATTTAAAGTCTGTAAATTCTAAAAATAAACCTGATTTTCAATGGGGGTTGTATAATTTTGATTAAAACTGCATATGATGGGACTGTAAGGTGGGAAAATGGCACATGACAAATATGACAAGACAAGAATATTAATAAACATTTCTAAAAATGTTCAGATTTTTAACTGCATTTTTCTATCCGTAAATGGAAATTGACAAATCTACCCTTTTTGCTCATATAAATGAGTCATTTATGTGTTAAGAGAATAAAAATAAATGTTCACATTACTTGCAGATCACACACACAAAAAAAAAACAGTCTGTGTTTTTGTTTTGTTTTGTCTTTGCAAATCCCTCGGCGTGAAAATATTAAAAAGTTAGTAAAAAAAAATGTCAAGCTTGTGAATATTTCTTTGTGTTGTAAATAAAAACAAAATAAAATAGAAATGACGTCCACATGAGATCCACTTGGAAAAACAAGTGAAACCATCACTCTCCTGTGACACCAATGATTGAGCTTTTCATGGCATCCCTGACCACCACACCAGCAACACATTAGCCACGAGGAATAATTGGCGTTAGGTACTTATTATGACAATCTATCTAGGAGGTCCACAACACTCATTCAGCAGGATTCCAGATGTTTTTCTTTACTTGAGAAATAGTTTCCCTGAAGAATACGAAGGGGCTGGAACTTTTAGGATGTAATAGAAAATATAATTAAAAACAATGAATTTGTAGTCCAAATTGGAACAAAATGCTAATTATTCTGAAACACTATTTAATGGGGTCCAGAATTGGATGATCATGTTTGTTTGAGTCTTCATTCGGAGGTCCGTCCCTGGTGCCAAAATAAAAGATGAGTGCTGGTTAGGACAGCCACTAAATTTAGATTTTATTTACAGATCAAGTTAGTGGTGAGCAATAGAGGGGAAAAACAGAAGTAATTTTTTAAAACTTTTTCTACCTTAACATGTAAAGCAAATGGCGAATAAAATGTGCAATGAACTGCAAAATATATATGTATAATATGTACTCCCTTTTTGTATTTCCCAAATCACTTTCCAGATCCAAATATTTTAACATGGACAATATGCAGATGAGCCAAACATGCACAACTATTAAATTCTCCAAAGTAAAGTTTATTGTCGGACAAATTGCTTTGGACAAACTGAATTTTTCCACTGTGTACAAATCTTTCACAAAGTGCTTTAACATGAAAGGTAGATTTAAATTGTTTTGTGATTCAAGTAGGTCCTTGGACTAAGAAGTTATGGCTCAACTCTCTGAGGCTAATTTAATCAGTATCTGAATGGCGGACATCTGGGGTGTTCAAATGAAACAGAATCTGTGTCCCGAATGTTAGAAAAGGTTCCAAAGCTTATGCTGCACTCCCTGCTACTGCCAAATGCTTAATCTGTATGAAAAGGCCCAAATGTTGCATCATCGTGTTACTGAGATAAACAAACTGATTTAACTCAGTTTGGAGTCTGGAGAGTACATGAAACACAGAGCGAGATGTCCACCTGACTTCCTTGGGCATGTTTATGGTCATTTCAGATTAATATTCTATAGACGAGACAATGAGTGGAGATCCTTGATGGGATATTAATGTCAAGAAAAGGGTGACCCAACACACAGAATTATAACCCTCCTATAGGTACATATAAATAACTTAACCTGTCCTTAGAATGGCCGGACTGATAGCAAAAAGAGTAGAATAGTCAAAAACAGGCATACGTCAAAGGAAACCAGAGAACAACCAAAACGAATAAAAGAGCTGAGTCAAGGGAACCAGAAATCAGAGTAGTCAGAAAAAAGCTGAGTCAATAACAAAATAGCACTAAACCAGAAATAATTGCACTCTTGGGACAATAGTAAACTAGGAACCATAATAGGACACTGAAACACTGGCTAAATGTGCTTTTATATGTTTGGGGGCATGATTAATTTAGTCACACCCCCAAAATGTGAGAGGCTGTCTGTAGATTCCACCCTCAGTACTGTCCATCACCTGACGTTGGCAGGTTGGCGTGCGCACAGTGGCCGGTGTCCAGGAGACTAGCCGACCGAGCAGGATGACTGGAGGAGGCGGTCCACCCGATCGGAGAAACAGCTGATCTGCGGACCGCCAAGGTAAGTACAGGATTCATTACAATTTCAGGTCTTTCTTTCCACTAGCATCTTGTTGGTGACAAGGGGATTCAACTGATGATGGCGTCTCGTGTGAGGGAGCAGGAAGACTGTGATGTCTGTCGTCCATGTAGATTTGTATAATTACAGAGAGTAATGATTGAAGGTGCTGAATCTGGCATCGTCTCTGGTGCCTTTATGGATTTCTGTAGAGCAAAAGGCAAGGGATTATTACTATGTGAATAATGAAAACAAGATCCTTAGTTGTGTATGGTGTTGTAGTTTGATAGAGTAAGGTTAGTGGGGTCTCTGACAAAGTGGTGCATGGTCACCATTTCTAACGGTTGCTTACTCCATGTTGCTCCACATCACAGCGGCCAAGGAGATGCTTCCTCATTGACTTCACTTGACCCAGACAGCAACTATACTGCATGAACAGCAATTGGCGACTGACGACCCTCGTGGTCACACTATATACTCACAGTGGTTTCTCATATTAAAGAATTACTTTACACATTGTAGAGCTTACACCTAGATACTCAGCATACCAGCCTGTTGTGGCTCACGGTCTTTGGGAATACAAGTCTTGATTTAATTAATTTAAATCACAAATAATTCCGATTTGTTAGAAACTTTTCAGACGGTTTATCTACAGAAGTCACCATATAAGTCTATGAGTATTTCTGTAGATAAATCATTTGTAAAGTTATTTCTGATACTGATTAAAACAAATAAAATCATGGCCATGGTGTGGAGGAATAGCCATCTTTAATTCAGACATTAAAGCAGTGAATGAATGTTCCTTCGTCTGACCGTATACAGCGTTTCACTAAGAAAATGATGGAGTTCTTTTCTGAGTAAAAAATATGTAGAGAAGTTTCATCTGGGAGGTATATGAGGGACAGGAATAATGAGTACAGAGAAGACACTATATTATTTCCTGTACGTAAAAAAAAATCCCAATGGTATTTTTCAGTATGATCTCTTAATCGAGGGAAACGAAAAAAAAAGAAAGAAAAGAAAGAAAAAAAACACTGTATGTTTGTTTTCATCAGTATACACGCACTAAAGATGTCAGATAAATATGCACGGTGTCCGTGTATCCAACATTACATATAAAAATGTGTCAGGAAACATGATTGACTGCTCAACCTGCGTGTGCTAACAAATTGTGCCATTTAGGCTTGTGTCCTCAGATGATCTGATCTAACCACGACCCAGCTGAACGCATATTATTATAAAATATACGTGTCGGATCCCAGCTCTCCGATTGGTCAGGGGGGATCCATGTGTGCGTTGCTGCCAGGAAGGTACAGATCAGAATTTTGATATTGCCCAAAAGTTAGTATGTGTTTCATTTAGTTTACTGAGGGCAGAACACTCAAAGCAACTTCTAGTAGCTAGGCTGCTGTACACTACAATTCCCATGATTCTTTTCCAGGGCTTCCTGGATAATTGCTGTGTTGACGTTGGCATGAACTAGTAAAAAAGGAAAAATATGAGCACTCTGTGTGCCTGCCAGTTCATGAATAACCATGAGGATACACATGGCGTCATTTCCTAACGGGCGTGAGAAAATGGTTTTAAATGAATAGTAAATGTTAAAAAGGAAAATATTTGTTATTTCTTTTAAAGTCTCTTTATTGATGAATGAAAAAGGGCTTTACTTCGAGGAGACACAAGAGAAACAGCTCTGTTTTCTTCTAAAACATTAGAAAGTTTTTTGGCCGAGGAATCAAAAATTGACTCGTACTATCAGGAACTGAGTTGGCATCAATAGGATGGACTTATCAATTGGCCAATCCTGAATCGTGCTAAACAGACAGGGTTATTTACTAATCAGATTACCAGGAAATTATATTTTCCAAGGTTTGACAGACATTTCTAAGGATTGCGTCCTGGTGCCTATACAGTGACAGAGGCTGCGGTATTTGGTAGCAGATGATGATGTTAAATGTCCATGCGACAAACTGAGAAGCAATGTAGCGCAAACACTGAAGACAATATAAAGCAGGGGTGCCCAAAAGGTAGATGTTTTAAAACTACAGCTTCCATGATGGTTTGTCATTCTAGAGGCATGCAAATCATTATGGGAAGTGTAGTTCTACAACATATGGGGATCTACCTTTTGGGCACCCCTGATGTAGAGTCTTCCTCGTTGGCACAAGATCTTGAAATTGTGCTTTATTGCCAATGTGGTGCTCATGCTGGCTCCTCGTAGGTATAGGTTTCGTGATTTTGTGACTGAGGAGGGCTTCGAGGTTAAGGTAAACTTGGAGTCACTTGAACATTCAGGGTTAGGGAGTTAACTACATCAGGAGTTAGAACATTTAGGATTAAGGCTATGGTTATTTTAGAGTTAGGTTTAGGGCTTGAGACATAATTGTGAAATTCATGGTGTTCAGGAATTAGGAGTTTGTGTTACATTCAGGTTTAGGGACATAAGATAAAATCTGGATATACCATTAATCATAATTTCAAATGCCAAATCCAACTCTTGATGCTGTGATATCCCCCCATCCCCCATTAAAACTTAATAACCTTACAGGACCCCACAGAACAGTTCTCTTAAGCTTCTATGCCAGAGGCAAAAATAGAAAGCAAATTGCCTAGGGCCCCCTCCGTGTGTCTCATTCCCTTGCCCCCAGACAATCCATGTGTCTTATTCTCTTGCCCCACCACCTCCATGTGCCCAATTTCCTCGCCCCCATTTTCTATATGTGTCTTATTTCCTCCCCGCCAGGTGTCTCATTCCCCCCAGGCCCTCCATGTGTCCCATTTCCTCCTTCCCTTAAAAACCACTCCATGTTTCCCATTCCCTCCTCCCCACAGGCTCCACATTTTTCTCATTCCCTCCTCCCCCAAGCCCCTCCCTGTGTCCCATTCCCTCCTTCCCCCTCAGTCCCTCCATGTGTCTCATTCCCTCCTCACCCCCAGTGCCTCCATGTTTCCAATTCCTTCCTCCCTCAGGCCCTACATGTTTCTTATTCTACCCTCCCCCCTTAAGCCCCTCCATGTGTCCTATTCCCTCCTCCCTTCCAATCCATCCATGTTTCCCATTCACACCTTCACCCCAGTCTTTCCATGTGTTCCATGCCATCTTCCTCCCCAGCCCCTCCATGTGCCCCGTTCCCTCCTGCACCCATCCCCTCCATGTTACTCTCCCCCCCTTCTGTACCTGCTGGCCGTGATACTTGTCTAACAGGAAGGGCTCTCTCAGTGAGCACTTCCTGTCAGAACACTCGGCAATGCTACACACAGCGGTAAGAGGGGAGCAGCACAGCGCAGCACTCTTTTCCTGCTGGTAACCCAGCCCTGGGTTGTTGTGGCAGTGCACTGTCCCTGAAAGGTATGTCTGTGGCCCACAGTCGCAGGAGTCGCAACTGCGGTCGGGCCCCCTGCAGTGATGAGCTTGGTCACTGCAGTGATGCCTGTGACCATGGTAGGTACGCCACAGCTCTATGCAGTTACTGAAGGACCAACAGAGGTTCTATACCAGAAATGTGTTTTGTTTTGTGTGACATGTAGCTCTTCCCTCCAAAATGTCCAATCTTTCTCAAAACTTACCAACTTACTTAGAATACTTACCAACAGACCTGTATCCCATATATGTGTTTGAACTCAAGATTCTGGTCCCACTATCCCTGGCTATTTCTCAATACCACCGCAGAAAATGAATAAAAAGTGCATAAATGCAAATGTGCAAAAGTGTAATTAAAATCACTTTTCTAAAACCTTGTAGAGAACCATCTGACTGCCATGCCACCACATGTGCACTGCATATACATCATATCCCTATGTATCACTTTGTGTAATCTCAAAGTTATACTGAGAAGACTCCACATCACACTGTGAATTAATAGAAAACAAAGGGAGCTCAATCTGCTGTGAGCAAAGTATGAAAGGATATTTGCATTTCCCTGTGTCAATATATATCTTCTGTGCCGCCCAGGTTTATATTTCTGTGTTTGTGTGATTAATAGTGAGGTAGAAACATATGCGCACACATGCCAGTATAGGTGTGGCCTTTCTATGAATTAATATAATTAATAGAATGATTTTTTGGAAATCCGATTACTTCCTATCAGTACAGTAGAACGGTGCTGTGATTTAATAGCATTACCGGTGTCTCATCTGTCAAGAGACATCATGTAACAGCAGAATATTTCTTGTGCGAGGAACTGACATTTGCAAATTGTGAAAAGTCTGAAGTGAAATAGCTTTGGACGCTTGGAGATGATCTCTCGACTCACTGCAGATCTTCGTGTGTATTTATAGTAACCAAGTGGTTTCCTTGCCAATTAAACTAATAAATACCAGAAAACCTCTCTTTTGCAGACAGGGGACAATAAAACAATCAAAGCTGATCCGATGTTACAAGAACAGTTAGTTCTTCATATTTTTGTTGTTTTGGCAAAGGGAGACTTTGTTTCATGATGTGCGCCTCAAACAAACATGATTGTTTTAAAAAAACGATTCAGTGTCAATAATATGTCAGGGTGGATGTCGTAAATGGAATAATAAGAAGAGAGAGATAGAAGATACGAGAGTACAAGTATAACATGACTAGTTTTGGCCTATATTGCACATAGTCATAGCAGGATTAACAATAAGGCGACCATTGGTGATCACCAAGGGCCCAGGGGTTAGAAAAGGAATTAACCGTGTTAGAAATGAAGGGGGGGGAGGGGAAGACCCCAAACTGGTAACTTGCCTAGAGCCCTGTAGGATGGTAATTCTTCTCTGCACGTAATAAAAATAAGACAATTAAAAACAGAGATATCAAAAAGTCTAATCACTTCTACATGTCTCCAAGATTCAGCACAGGATTCGCCAAACAAAAAATACATTGATTTCCGAGATAGGAAAGGATATATATTGCTCAGTATCTGAAACATGCCTCTCTATCATTAATAAATTATTAAGGGAGGATCAGGACCTGCTCTTATTCTGCTAGGATTTCAGCAAGGGCCGAGTAAATCTTGTGAGGTGCATTGACAACATGAATTCTTAGTTCCCCGGGAAGTGGCAATCCTTTGGAGACTGCCATCCACGTGTGAATTCTGGAGCCTTTGTGTCAAATTCTCAATTGTTTTTAGCTATAAAAATACATCCACGAGACCTTGTTTTGAAATACAGAGGGCAGAAAGCACACCCCTTCCCCTTATATTCCCATGCCCTAATCGTCTTTGCAACCTCTAGAGGTGAACACACTGCGGGGTGCTTTACCCCAGAAAGGATTGGATGCATTTCTAAATACCGGTTTAGCTAAAATATAGCATCAAGAAATGAAAGGAAGACTGGCTGATTGCTTCCAGATGTATAAATTCAACTGTTACTAAAAAGTCTAAATATAACCATACTTTGGCAGGATGAATCCCCGAGGATTTAGGAATTAATATGTTTCTTCTGTGTAGATTGTGTTTTTTAAAGGCATCCAATTGTTCTCTTCGTTTACAATATTCTTATCTGTCACATATCAATCTTTAAATATGTTTTCCTAGAAAACAAAACGTATTGGTGACGGCTAATGATGTCAAATATTATTTTATTGGTTAAATGGGTCAAAGTATTGAGTGCGTGATATTTCGAGATGTGATGGCTTTGTTGTGACTGTATTTAAAAATTCCTATGGAACCATTCAATACTCTACTGAAAAATTAGCTGGAATTAATATATTTTTGCTCCATTCTTTTAAAACGCTGATGTTTGTCTTTGATGCTATTTACATTTGCTCTGTGTAACTGTTATGTATTATTGGACAGAGCAAGGATCTGTTTCATTTTAAAACTCGAGTTTCGGTAAACCAAATGTTGGGCCTGGGACATTTAATTGAGGTTTCAGAGATCTACAAATATTGTCCATGTATAGGCCACCAATGGGCTGGGACCCCCAGCCTGTGTTATTTCCCTCCTTTAGGGTCTCTACTGGGGGGAGCCAAAGAACCCTGGGAAGAGAGGCTTATACCCTACTCTATTTATGCACCGGCATTGTTAAAGACTCTGGGCAAAGACTTATGATATCACATCCTAACAATCCCTGTCTATAAGTAGGATTTTTTTTCAAATTTTGTGTTTTGGCCTCATGTTTGAAAAAAATAAGCAATAAAGTGGCAAAACTGAGACCAAATATGTTTTAAAAGAATATTTTTCTTCATTTATTCCCCAGGTATGGGTTAAAATCCATCCTGCAACGTGTAAGAAACAGATTTTGCAATTGACCAATGTAGCAGCGTCCAAGTTCACAAGTTAGTTGTCAATTCAATATTTATGGAAAACCTTTATGGGTTCGATATTTTTGCAGATTGTTCTACACTTGGTAAGCGACAAAATATTTTTTTAAATACCAGCGATTCTATGGCATTAATTACATCACAAATAATGGCAATCTGTTTAGACCAAGTATAGAAAATGATAATATAAAACACACAGATTGTGTTAAATCCTGCGTTCTAATCCAAAATGCTTTCAATCTCAATATTTTTTCTTAAGCCTTCGCGAGTTTAACGTTAAACTATAAAAACAGACTTCAGTTTCGCAAAAAATAAAGTTGTAAAATGCTGATCACTGGCATGTGTAAAACATTCTAATAAATATCAGACAGCGCACCTGGAACGGGAAAATTCATAAAAGGTTTTTTTCAATTAAAATGGAATTGTAGTCAATTACTAAGTGCACTAAGCAAAAAATGCTGAAGAAAATGCCAAAGAAGATTGCCCACGTGCGGAACATTGTAAAATGATTATTGTGTGGGCATAAAATGATCTGCTGAGTGTCTGTTTATCAGTTTAGTAAAGTAATCATACTGCTCTGCTTGAGATATTTTCTGTCCTTAAAAGTAGGAAAAGTAGAAAAACTACTTGAAATGGAAGAAAAATAGATACATAATTATAATAATAAGAACAAAAGGGTTTAGGAAATGAAAAGAGAAAATGTATAAGAAAGAAGAAAACAAGAAAATGTATTTTTAAATATATTTTTTTAATATATTATCTGTGCTATTAAAGATGGAGGTAATCTTCAACCTAGAGGGGACTTTAAAGGGCTCTATAGTCACCAGAATCACTACAGCTTAATGCAGTGGTTATGGTGAATATAGTCTGATCCAGAGAAAATACAGTGTTTACATTGCTGCCTAGGAACACATCCAGTGGCAGTTGCTCAGACTGGGTCAGTGCTGCACAATGGGCAGCACTCGTGTTCAATGTCTCCGTGATCTGCATGGAAACGCTAGGAGATGCTGATTGGCACAGTGCAGTATTTTGCTGCGCATGGAATTGCATGCAACAGCTGTGGGAAAGCATTGGACTGGCTGATATCATCAAGATCTCAGCCGTGGAGGCGGGGCCAGTCACGATGAGGACGGTGTGGCCCGGGAAAAAAGATGAGTAAAAATACCTTTTAAAAGTAAAAAGAATGACTGGGAACGTAAACTGTTATTTTACCACTAGTGATGTCCCGAACGGTTCGCCGAACGGTTCGCCACGAACGGTTCGCTGCGGACTCATCATTGAGTAAACTTTGACCCTGTACCTCACAGTCAGCAGACACATTCCAGCCAATCAGCAGCGGACCCTCCCTCCCAGACCCTCCCACCTCCTGGACAGCTCACTAAGAATGCAGCTTCACAATGAATGTAAAATGGATGCTGTCCAGGAGGTGGCAGGGTCTGGGAGGGAGGGTCTGTTGCTGATTGGCTGGAATGTGTCTGCTGACTGTGAGGTACAGGGTCAAAGTTTACTCAATGATGAGTCCGTGGCGAACCGTTCGTGAACCGTTCGGCGAACCGTTCGGGACATCACTATTTACCACCATAGTATCAGATATGCATGTCTGGGATCCTGACACGTTCCTTTAACCCCTTAAGGACACATGACATGTGTGACATGTCATGATTCCCTTTTATTCCAGAAGTTTGGTCCTTAAGGGGTTAAGGACAGACAATAAGTTCTGGATGGTTTTTCCAATTTAGTGGTTTTGGTACACACGTCTCCAGAAGTCACGTTAGTGGAGTTTTGCTATAATGTCAAACCGTCACGCGTTTTACCTTTGACCTCCGCAGACTGCAAGTGTGAATAAAACACAAGGAGAGTGACAGTATTGTGTTTGTAAAACTACAACCTCACATTTAATACCGCCGAGCATTAATGGATCGAGGCTTGAAAATTGTCCATCACATTCTCTGCTCCCAGTTCTTCCTTCATGCCTGGCCCTGGTCTACATAAAGGATTTACCCGGACTGGACAAGCAAAGTCTGACTGCAAACTGCACCCTCCTCCCAACACAGTAACCTTCTATCCAACTCTTAACTGTTAACATACCAGCAGAATCGGTCTCTTGCAATGTTACTGTTAAACTTCTACTCTTCTTTTTACTTTTTAAACAGCTTTTTAAACAGCTGTTACTTATTTGACAATTTTAAAGAGTAACGTTGTGTTTCTAACGCAGTATCTATCACACACAGATAACCATTTCACTACGTACACCTTTCAGAATCTATAAAATACATTTGCTGAGTTTCTCCTGCTTTGGCAAGGTATATTTAAATATAAATTCAGAATTTAGATCTATAACTTTAAGGACCAATTGACTCATGAAGTCTATCTTTAAATAATCGCTATGGCTGAAATTAATGGGAGTTGCAGTCCACACCACCTTCTAGCCATGCAGCTCCTGACCCTAAGCCCCCTAACTCTTACACTTTGCTCTTAACGCTAAACCCGTCTCATGCTCTAATTTTACCTTAAAACCCTACGTCCCCTTCAATAGAAGCCCCCCTAAGAATACTACAAACCTAAGCCCCCCCCCCAAAAAAAACCTAACAACAACCCCAGTACTAATCCCTCAACCCTAAAAGTCCACCTCAACTTAAAATCATTCACCCAAACCTCAGCTCAACTGTTATGTTGTCCCCTGCGTCGTGTATAGAATTGCTTTAAGACGGTATCTGACGTTTCCATGGTTTCCATACCGTGTATCCAGGAACACAGAAATTTTATGTGTAATATTTTCACTGTCATTGCATTCATTGTTACATGTCCTGCTCACTGACTGACTGCTATGTTATAATGTCATTAATGCTTGTCGTTACCTTTACGAGAATTAGGATGTGACTATACTGTTACATGAAGTCACCTGACAATGTTTCAGGGTACTTGTAACATCATTCATCAATCCATCACATGCAACACATGCTGATAAATAATCATTCCCTCTGAGAACTACAAACAATATTCCCTTGGAGTTGTAAGAAGAATATGTTTGAAAACAATGGAATTGCCTCCCAGTGGGAGCAGTAACAGTGATATAGAAAGGGTAGTAGATACCTGGAATTGCCTCCCAGTGGGAGCAGTAACAGTGATATAGAAAGGGTAGTAGATACCTGGAATAGCCTTCCAGTGGGAGCAGTAACAGTGATATAGAAAGGGTAGTAGATACCTGGAATAGCCTTCCAGTGGGAGCAGTAACAGTGATATAGAAAGGGTAGTAGATACCTGGAATAGCCTTCCAGTGGGAGCAGTAACAGTGATATAGAAAGGGTAGTAGATACCTGGAATAGCCTTCCAGTGGGAGCAGTAACAGTGATATAGAAAGGGTAGTAGATACCTGGAATAGCCTTCCAGTGGGAGCTGTAACAGTGATATAGAAAGGGTAGTAGATACCTGGAATAGCCTTCCAGTGGGAGCAGTAACAGTGATATAGAAAGGGTAGTAGATACCTGGAATAGCCTTCCAGTGGGAGCAGTAACAGTGATATAGAAAGGGTAGTAGATACCTGGAATAGCCTTCCAGTGGGAGCAGTAACAGTGATATAGAAAGGGTAGTAGATACCTGGAATAGCCTTCCAGTGGGAGCAGTAACAGTGATATAGAAAGGGTAGTAGATACCTGGAATAGCCTTCCAGTGGGAGCAGTAACAGTGATATAGAAAGGGTAGTAGATACCTGGAATAGCCTTCCAGTGGGAGCAGTAACAGTGATATAGAAAGGGTAGTAGATACCTGGAATAGCCTTCCAGTGGGAGCAGTAACAGTGATATAGAAAGAGTAGTAGATACCTGGAATAGCCTTCCAGTGGGAGCAGTAACAGTGATATAGAAAGGGTAGTAGATACCTGGAATAACCTTTCAGTGGGAGCAGTAACAGTGCTATAGAAAGGGTAGTAGATACCTGGAATAACCTTCTAGTGGGAGCAGTAACAGTGATATAGAAATGGTAGTAGATACCTGGAATAGCCTTCCAGTGGGAGCAGTAAAGGCTAACAGTGATATAGAAAGGGTAGTAGATACCTGGAATAGCCTTCCAGTGGGAGCAGTAACAGTGATATAGAAAAGGTAGTAGATACCTGGAATAGCCTTCCAGCGGGAGCAGTAACAGTGATATAGAAAGGGTAGTAGATACCTGGAATAGCCTCCCAGTGGGAGCAGTAACAGTGATATAGAAAGGGTAGTAGATACCTGGAATAGCCTCCCAGTGGGAGCAGTAACAGTGATATAGAAAGGGTAGTAGATACCTGGAATAGCCTCCCAGTGGGAGCAGTAACAGCGATATAGAAAGGGTAGTAGATACCTGGAATAGCCTCCCAGTGGGAGCAGTAACAGCGATATAGAAAGGGTAGTAGATACCTGGAATAGCCTTCCAGTGGGAGCAGTAACAGCGATATAGAAAGGGTAGTAGATACCTGGAATAGCTTTGAAGTGGGAGCAGTAACAGTGATATAGAAAGGGTAGTAGATACCTGGAATGGCATTCCAATGGGAGCAGTAGTGGGAGCAGTAACAGTGATATAGAAAGGGTAGTAGATACCTGGAATAGCCTTCCAGTGGGAGCAGTAACAGTGATATAGAAAGGGTAGTAGATACCTGGAATAGCCTTCCAGTGGCTGCAGTAACAGTGATATAGAAAGGGTAGTAGATACCTGGAATAGCCTTCCAGTGGGAGCAGTAACAGTGATATAGAAAGGGTAGTAGATACCTGGAATAGCCTTCCAGTGGGAGCAGTAACAGTGATATAGAAAGGGTAGTACATACCTGGGATAGCCTTCCAGTGGGAGCAGTAAGGGCTAACAGTGATATAGAAAGGGTGGTAGATACATGGAGTAATAATATCAGTAACCAAGGTTAAGGAATTGAATAATGTGAATATTCCTAGAAGTTGCCGTATTATAGTCCATTTATTTGTTATCTGTTGGCTCCAGCCATTTTGCTGCAATGTGTAATTAGGAGTCTGAGATTGAGATTGAGAGATAGATAGATCTTTAATGTGATATTGACACATTGTTCTCTCTCTGTGACTTGCTTTACCTCTAATCCTGATCCTTAACCTTTCTTGTTATGGTCATTAAACAGCCAATCGCAATATGTTTCTCTCTGCTATAATTACAGGGATCTATGTCACAAAGTGAGGGCTGAAATCGATCTGTTGGTCCTGAGGTTGGATTTTTTTCAGTGTCACTAGAAATTAATCAATAAAATATAGGAATGATGTGATTATATTAGGTCTCTCCTCATTCATTGAGTTGGGAAATCAACAGAATGCATAACATTAACTGCATCTGGACGAAAGTGAAACGCTATGTTTTCTCTCTGGCCATTTCTGAGATAATGATCAGGGAAAGGTCAGAGGAACCGTCATTTAGAAAATTGGAGAGGGGTTGGATAAGGTCAGAAAAAAGAGTTACAGTAATAGAAAGTAAAAGAGAAGATTATGGCTTGGAAAAATAAGCTGGGAGAGAATACAGAGAGGCAAATTGATTTGGGATGGAAAAATGGACACATGGGTTTGAACTGGACGGACATGTAGAAGGAAAAAAGCAATGGTTGAGGAGACACAAAAAGGCAAGGAATAGTGGTAGGATGGAAAGGTAAGATAAAGAAGCAGGAATCATGAGACTCCAAGAATGAGTGTTCGAAGGAACTATAGGGTATATTATTATTAGCGTCAATATATTCAACGGAGACTTACAATTATAGAAAGGAGATATTGAGATGTGAAGAAGGTCCTGCTCCAACAAGTTTATAATCTATGAGAATTTGAGGTTCTACGGCAGAGATTGGCAACTTTCTTCTCTCCAGATGTTGTGGACTATATCCCCCATAATGCTCTTACACCCATAATGCGGGTAAAGCATCATGGGAGGAATGGTCCAAAACATCTGGAGTGCCGAAGGTTGCCTATGCCTGTTCTAAGGCTGTATGATGTTACCACTGCTCTTCAATAAATGTTGGAAACATTTTAGCTATAAGACGGATAAAACTGATATTGGAAGCAGATTTGGAGAAAAGCAAGAAGAGTAAGAAGAATGACAAAGATGAAAGTCCGAAATGGAGTCTGAGAAGCCCACAATAACGCACATCTTATGAAGCTATAATGAGCACTGGGCAGGTTCAGCTCATTTGAGCGTGAAATGAACATATTATAACAGGCCTTCTGTATTCTTTCTTTACCCCATATAGAACTTTCACGTCTAAAGTGTTCCCTGGGTCTTCCAAGCTGTACTGAGCTCCTATCATTAATGTTTATAGAGCGGGCAGTGACTCAGTGCGTTAATCAGTATTGTGGGATTTGGGAGCCTGACAGATACCTGTGGTCTCATTTGGGGCCAGAAAAGCGAGATCTTAGCAGGATCAGAATGCCACACAGAGATAATTAAAGCCAGGGACTGTCTGTTCCGAGGGATCAGAGCTAAGCTGTTTGGCGATGGAATGGCACCGTGTTTCAAAGTAAGGCCACAAAATATCACCACCCGCCACATAGAATTCCTTTCACCTTTCATGCGTCTTACCAGAAAGTCTTCACTTTGAACATCTCAAAATAGTCAGGCAGAAGCAGCAATTTCAAATCTGGGGTTTATAATTTGCCGGCTCTTATTTGTGGTGAGAACTATTTTGCCGATCCAGGCGTAGCTAAGGATTCATCCAAGCTTATGCATCACATCTATAGAACATTGCAAAACCCACAGTTTTTAAACACCTATCATTTTTAACTCACAAATCATATTTATCTGGAACTTCAAAGCTTTTGCAGAGAGTCACGGGGGATATTTTTCCATAATTTTGACCTTGCAGCTTAGAATGTGTAACAGATGCTTTGTGGATAACAGAGAATGTGCAGATACCCGGGACATTGAGCACAGCGATACTTGGTCACATCTTAAAGGGGCAGTCTGCCAAAGTCAGATTAAGGTTATATTCAGGTTATAAGTGCTATATAATCATAGGCTGCTTACATTTTGCAGATGTCGGAATGGAAAGTGTTTCTTGAGTAGAACCCAACCACAGGGAGTGGACTTGCCCAGGACTTCAGAATAACTGACCTGTTTAATAGATCAGCAGATACAAGGGGTAGAGTGGAGTGTTCTGCTGAACATGTAATGGAAACGCTGCCTAGAACATTGCCTTAAAGCACCATAACCACTACTGTGATTTGATGTGGTGCCTGCAGTCTGTATGTGCAGCATTTTGCTATGAAACACTGCACATATTGAGTTTAACCCATTTGTCGCTGGAGGTATATCTCCTTTACTTGCAGCATTATAGGGTTCGTCATTACTGAGCATGGATCAAGACTGGTCACTGTCCACTCTGTGCATATTTTTATGGCTGGTGCTATCAGCTGATCCTCTCAGCCAATAAATGAGCGGCAGTATCAACATTCAGCTTCTAAATCTGCGCAGAAGACGGATGTTGTAAGACTGCATGAGAAAATACTCTGGGTCTTGAGGGACCAAGGTAGGAGGGAAAACTGTTGTAAAATGGTTTGCCCCATAAATTATCATTTATATGCAGATGACACACAAATCTACCTGTCCTCTCCTAATCTCTCTCCACCCATCTTGACGCGTGTCTCTGACTGCCTCTCCGTGACTTCCAACTGGATGGCTGCCCACTTCCTTAAACTCAACCTGTCCAAAACAGAACTTCTGGTCTTTCCTCCCTCAAGTGTTGCTACTCACATGTCTGTCTCCTTTCAAGTCAACGGCGCCACCATCACCTCTACCTCGCAGGCTCGCTACCTAGGTGTTCTTTTTGACTCTGACGTCTCCACCCGTCATGTCCAGTCGATCACCACATCGTGTCACTTCCATCTCAAAAACATAGCTTACATCCGCCCTTATTTAACGCCAGATGCGGCTAAGGTGCTGGTCCATGCTGTTGTTCTTTCTTGCCTTGACTACTGCAATCCCCTTCTCAGTGTTACCAGATTGCACCGCTGCAATCTATAATGAATGCGGCGGCAAGGCTCATTTTCCTGCCTCCCCCCTTTGTCAGTCCCTACATTGGCTTCTAGTTAGATTGCTTGCTTAAAAGTCCCTACATAATGCTGCTCCAACCTATCTATCCTCCCTAATACACAAATATGTCCCGTCGAGGCCCCTGCGCTCTCCCGAAGACCTATGCCTATCCTCTGTCCGTACTCCTACATCTGATGCTCGCCTCCAAGACTTCTCCAGGGCTGCACCTTTTCTGTGGAACTCCCTTCCCTTCTCAGTTAGACTTTTACCCAGTCTCCACTCCTTCAAAAAATCTTTGAAAACACACTTCTTCAGCAAACATATCATTTAAACTGTTAGCGGGTTTCCATCCCCCATAATTCCTCTCCTGCAATTGTCAAAAATAATCTACTAAATTCTCAGTGAACACTTTTCTAGCAATCTATTTCATTACCCCTACTTATACCCTCTGTGTCACTATACCCCACTCCCTCTAACATGTAAACTCACTGAGCAGGGCCCTCAATCCCTCTGTTACTGTGTCACTATACCCCACTCCCTCTAACATGTAAACTCACTGAGCAGGCCCTCAATCCCTCTGTTACTGTGTACCCCACTCCCTCTAACATGTAAACTCACTGAGCAGGCCCTGAGTCCCTCTAACATGTCAACTCACTGAGCAGGCCCTCAATCCCTCTGTTACTGTGTCACTATACCCCACTCCCTCTAACATGTAAACTCACTGAGCAGGCCCTCAATCCCTCTGTTACTGTGTCACTATACCCCACTCCCTCTAACATGTAAACTCACTGAGCAGGCCCTCAATCCCTCTGTTACTGTGTCACTATACCCCACTCCCTCTAACATGTAAACTCACTGAGCAGGGCCCTCAATCCCTCTGTTACTGTGTCACTATACCCCACTCCCTCTAACATGTAAACTCACTGAGCAGGGCCCTCAATCCCTCTGTTACTGTGTCACTATACCCCACTCCCTCTAACATGTAAACTCACTGAGCAGGGCCCTCAATCCCTCTGTTACTGTGTCACTATACCCCACTCCCTCTAACATGTAACCTCACTGAGCAGGACCCTCAATCCCTCTGTTACTGTGTCACTATACCCCACTCCCTCTAACATGTAAACTCACTGAGCAGGCCCTCAATCCCTCTGTTACTGTGTCACTATACCCCACTCCCTCTAACATGTAAACTCACTGAGCAGGCCCTCAATCCCTCTGTTACTGTGTCACTATACCCCACTCCCTCTAACATGTAAACTCACTGAGCAGGCCCTCAATCCCTCTGTTACTGTGTCACTATACCCCACTCCCTCTAACATGTAAACTCACTGAGCAGGGCCCTCAATCCCTCTGTTACTGTGTCACTATACCCCACTCCCTCTAACATGTAAACTCACTGAGCAGGCCCTCAATCCCTCTGTTACTGTGTCACTATACCCCACTCCCTCTAACATGTAAACTCACTGAGCAGGCCCTCAATCCCTCTGTTACTGTGTCACTATACCCTACTCCCTCTAACATGTAAACTCACTGAGCAGGGCCCTCAATCCCTCTGTTACTGTGTCACTATACCCCACTCCCTCTAACATGTAAACTCACTGAGCAGGCCCTCAATCCCTCTGTTACTGTGTCACTATACCCCACTCCCTCTAACATGTAAACTCACTGAGCAGGCCCTCAATCCCTCTGTTACTGTGTCACTATACCCCACTCCCTCTAACATGTAACCTCACTGAGCAGGGCTCTCAATCCCTCTGTTACTGTGTCACTATACCCCACTCCCTCTAACATGTAAACTCACTGAGCAGGTCCTCAATCCCTGGCGCTATATAAATAATAATAATAATAATAATAATAATAATTACTGGGGAACGGAACCAGGGCATTACTATCATCATATTTTTGCCAAGTTAAAAAGAGACTTTGCAGTCTGTGCAAACAATATTGTAGGTGTCCAAAAAACGTTGCAGCCTGTCCAGAGTAAAAGCATTCTGGACCTTTGGAGATATGATGTGCTTTACTCAGTCAGATGGCTTGTGTGGTCAGAAACCAATTACAATGATTTATATAGCACCAACATGTAGCGTTGTGCAATACGTAAACAATATGAACATCTAATTCTAACAAAACATGAATGATATACGGGAACAGTAGGTAAGGAGGGCCCTGCAAGCCGGACCCTCGTACTATGATATCTTACTTTGGCAGCCTTGATTTCATATCCACTCACGGGGTCTCATACCTCGTAACGACTTAGGTGGGACAATCCAAATTCAAGGACTGCACTTAAACAGGACTCGGTGTGGACTCCCCTGAGTGAGGCTCACCAGGCAAGCTGTCAGTTAGACCCCCCCCCCTTTTTGTTTTTTAATTAACTCCTTATAAATTAATTTTTTTTTGTGCTTGATTTTTAAGTTATTTTTGACTTTGAAGAAGAACCTTTACAATATTTTGTTGACATAATTTAATATGCTAGCAGCACATCTTTGGTTTGACACTATTTTCAGAGATTACACATTCATGTCAGTGACACCACTGGGATTATCTGTTGAAGTAACATATTTTTTTTTATTTCCCTCTCAGTGATTAAAACTAAAAGAAATTTGCAGACACAAAGTCCTAACACCCTTTAAACTATGGCATTTGGATATTTATCAAACACTTAAAATGTATCTAGACGGCTCTAACAGAAGGCATGTGCTGATTTGTCTCGATGCTTGCTTTTTTCAATATTCGTAAAATTAAGTAAAAGGCCCTATTGAGGTGGCAGTTGAAGAGTTAATTAACGTTCAGGAGGGCAGTTCGTGGAAAGGTTTCACAGATGGTAGCATTTCATACATTAGTGAAAATATCTCAGGATCGATGATGTCGACTGGTTAATGGGAAGTGTGACAGTAAGCTGTGAATGGATGTGCATTATCTCACACCTACAGATCTGCCCTTCATGAATTGTATAGCAATATAAAGCTGTTAATGGCATCAGAACAAGTTATCATTGTCTGTAGCAGTAAACACTTTGAAAGTAACAATGATAGCGGAAAAGAGTGACGCGATAAATGGGTCTAGAAATTAAAGGAACACTGTAGTGTCCGGAATATATCGATTCCTTGACACTTTAATCCTGGTGTGACTGTTTAGGTCTCCGGGCCCACTTTGATTTAGCTGAAAAGGTGATTGTATTCACCTTTTCTACCACCGCACACCAATCTCACTGTGGCTGGCCCCGCCATCATAAAACACTGCTCAATTCTCTGTCATTTAGGAGTTAAATCTCTTTGTTTATGCAGCAATTGTCACACCTCCCTGCATATAACTCATCATGTAAAGAGTCATCTAATGTTTATATACTTTATTTATTGCACAGTCTGTTTAATTTAGAATTTCTAATCTCCTGCTCTGTTAATAGTTTGCTAGACCCTGCAGGAGCTCTCTGTATGTAAAGTTTAATTTACAGAGCAGGAGAGAAACATCTGAAGTAAGTTAACATCTGATTGAAAAGGAAACACTTTTTTACATGCAGGCTGTGTCAGTCACATCCAGGGGAGGTGTGGCTAGGGCTGAAAAAAGCGAAACAAAGGGGATTTACTTCTAAATGGCAGAGAATTAACCCGTGAGATTGCAGAGGCATGATCTATACATAAAAACTACTTCATTGAGCTAACGTTGTTTTGGTGACAATATTGTCCCTTGAAATAAATTTATATTGTTTTCATTTTGCATTTTTTATTGAAAATTGTGGGGGAGATACAACAGTTTAGAGAGTATATTCAGTACTGTATTTTGCAGCTATCTCTATCTGGGTTTTCTAGAATAATTTTAAAATATAAAGAATGCTATTCTGCATTTGCAAAGTACAAATTCACCCCAACTCATTGCGCCATAGAATGTCCAATCTTGCCGGGATGAGTAGCTTTTAGGTCTGGCTAATTACGTAGTACTTGAGAGTTTTTTAACATTGATCTAAATAATACATTTTAAAAAATGGATGCCAAATCCAAACTGCAGTTTTCTTTTAGTAGAAGCAGCGAGAGTGGATAATGGTTCTGATTGTTTAACTACCTTTGTCCACGGTAAAAGATGTGCCCAAAGAATTTTATTAACATTAAGTGGTAATGTGAAATCTAAAATAAACCATCTGATGTAACAAAGTCCTATTTTACACCTAGCAGCTGGAATAAAACTCCTAACGATTCCCATGAATCAGCAAACAATGTCAGTAGATCTAAAAGTGCAGCAGACAAAGTAATTGTAGACATTTAAATAATTAGATATATAATGCAAATGACAATCATTAATGCATTATCTCATTCAGAGAGATTCTAGTTTGGGAAGCCACATCGATCAGCATTTGCAAGAACTTATTTAGGTTGGATATTGGACAATCATTTTATTATTCATATCACTGATGGTTGAGGGAGAAAATTGAAGATTAATTGGCCTTATGTTACATGGTCTGGGTGCCTACAGTCTTTAATACACTGATTAAAAGAATGTTCATATACCATAAAACCTCAATAAATTGAAGTGGTTATGGTGCCTAGCGTGTCCTTTTAATATCTGAACATTCTACCTAGTCTACATAACGAACTTTTCAGAGAAATAATATATTTATACAACTTATACTGAAAGGGTAAAGATTCAATGTAATATTCAACCATCCTCTTCTACAATACATGAGTCTTTACGCTAATTTCTGTAACCGACGTTTGAAAGAAATTGGTTTGAAGAAAGTCATCCCATATTCTGATTCATATTCTGATTATTATAGGGACAAAGCGTTTCTTGCATATCAGCATCTAGTCATGAAATTAATTTGTAATTGGCCAGCACTGGAAAAGACATACCATGACTGCTTAGCAGCGGTGGGATCTAAAAGATATTTCAAAAATGTTAAATTCTATATGCAAAACCCTTAATGACAAATAGCTGGTGGGATCCAGGCGAAGGTCAGTAAAGATGGACACGTGAATGGTTGAGGGAACAATACATGTTTTTATTTGTTTGCCGTAATACAAAAGAAGAATAGAGAGCAACTGATTAGAGATGGTATTTTATAAATGATTCATTTGTATTCCTATATTCTACCTTTAGGGGCCAAAGGCAATGAACATGTGATTCCTTATCTATTTCCTTGAAAAGTCTGGGAAAGAAAATTAAAAACAAACGATGCATTTATTATTTTGATAAATAGTATCTGGAGGACAGGTCAAGTCATTCTGGACAAGACGAAGACCGGTGGTTTAGAAAAGCACTATGTTGCATGGCATGTCATGGTGTGACCGTTCTAGTCATTTCAAATTGGTGGCTGGGATCTTGATTTAAGACAGCCATGAGCCTGCAGCATACTTTAGTATAAGGTTCTCTAAGATAACAGAAAGTATTAAATGTAGTTGACGACAAAAAGGAAAAAAGTAAGAAGGAAATTAATGGAAAATATGGGATAATGTTCTCATTTATTGGGAATGCTAAGTAGTGGCGTTGCTGAAGCAGAATGTGTTGGACACTAAATAATGTTACTGTGTCTCTCCATATCAATTCACACCATAAGATAAATGATTTGAGAAAGAAAAGAGTCAAAAAGTAAGTAATGGGAAATAATGTCAGAAAAAGAATGGAAAGACAAAGAAATACTCACAAATTAGTTACCGTTTCTTGATTCATTAGTCATTGAAATTTACTGCAGGTCCACTTCTGTAGTATACTAGCAATAGGACATAAAGTAGGACACAGTCTGAGTACGGTAAAATCATGTCGTAAGTATAGTTTAGAATAAAGATAGAAAGTTTGGAATTATGAAATGTGAGAGTGAGTTGAGTTGTGTGAAAACATATTACAGTGATGGTTTGGATATTCTGTTTAAACCATTTACGGGATTAAATATAGCAATCGTTATTGACACGTGTAACTAAAAAAAAATTAATGGAATGCTTGGCATTTCGTTAGCAGGACCTTGCAATAATAGAAATTGTAGCCATTTAGCATAAAAATAATATTTTATGATGGCGTTTCATCTGTAGAGACATATTTTAGTAACGCGATGAAAAGTGTTGATGGAAAAGAAATTAGATGTGAAATTAGATACAGATGGGACGCACCCCTTACAGCGTGTACTAGTTCTCCATCGAAACGAGCATAAGGTAAAAAGGGTTTTTCTTAAATCTGGTTCATTCCATGTGACAGAGATATGAGGTTTAGTTTTGGAGTATAGTATGACTAGTCCATCTAAGCACATCTTTTGTAGCTGTATAAATAAATAAAGACTGAGTAATGGATTATTTTATATCGTCTATGCTAATTTCCGACTATAATTAGTAAATAGGTGCACAAAAGTATAAAAAGGACCAGACTACCATCTTTCATGGGAGCAGGTCATGGAAAGGCCAGCTCCCCTACTGGCCAAGGTACGTAACTACAGAAATGAAACCCAAGTAGCACACCAAGTGTGAACCTATAAATTGTGTTCAATTCATCATTTAAAATACATAAATACACCTTAGTCCCTTAATTAAGTGAACAAACAAGACATGATGATGCCAACTGCAAGTAGTCACCAATACTAGAAGCAGAAAAAACATACACTAAAACAATACATATAATATGAAGCAGTATAGACAGAGGCTGCTCCAATGAAAATCGTGTTACCTTCAAATGTATACGACAGCAACGCAAAGTAAAGCCCAGCATTTGGTTTAAATTAGCCTCTTTTTGAAAACGGTTTGCAGTTGGCATTACTGTCTCTAGTTTGCTCAATAGGGGGTTAAAGTGCATTTATGAATTTTTAACAATAAATGAAATTTACACTTGGGGTGCTGCATGGGTTTCATTACTAAAATTTAGGCACATGGAGCTTTTTAGAGGCAGGCGAAATAGTACATAAAAAAAAGAAAAGTGTATGTGGATTGCACATAGGAACATTGCTGACCGCATCCGATAGATATGTTATGATTTTAGGTCAATTCGCTCATTTACATAGAAAATGGATTCTAAAGTTGGTGCGAGGGATTGGATGGCAGGAGATGATTTTACTATTGGCTTTGAAGTACTATGCAAAAGTAGGGCTCCCATACTGCCATTACACAAACCGGGGTAACAACTCCTTAAAGTTTCCAGTTTCTTTGACTGTTGCCATATTTATTTAACTTATTTTTATAAATATATTAATTGATGCTTGAACATCCAAAATAAAATCACGAGGAAGCTATAATAGAAAGGGTACGTAACAAGAACAGAGGTTTTCACAGCAAAGACCTGCCCCGGGTATTTACCCCACAGACCAATGATAATTCCCATTCAGATCATTGCGACAAATCTGTATGGAATGATTTCCAACGAGAGAGACTGCTAATTAACCAATGGAGAGTGTTTTGCCTAAATATATAATGCATTAAGGTGGGAATTATGCATATTGATCCCCAGAGCTTAAGTGTTGGACAGATTCAATTTAGAAAACAAGACGCTACTATATTCTGCCAGAAGTTGACGGAGATTGGGCTGTGATATGCACGGGTGACATGAGGCCACGTTACATTATGTATCCTGTTCACCAAAAACATGAAGTTTGTGTCTGTTGTGTTTAAAATAGGAATATTGATGAAATAGAAAATAAAATAAACTACTACTTGTATTACTATCTAATCTATCTATCTGTCCGTCTGTCCATCTGTGTGTCTATCTATCTATCTATCTATCTATCTATCTGTCTGTCTGTCTGTCTAGCTTTCTGTCTGTCTATCTACCTATCTTATCGTTAGTAAGTACGACAGCAATCACACATCTAATGTATTGATACATACAGTGCTGTATATATTGTAGCCATTGAGTTCTTGATAGGAACTTTAATCATGATCAAACAGGAATCAATGCTGCCAAACTTGTAAAAAGTACTTGGTGACGCAGTATTACACTATGTGATAATGGGAAAAGTATCTTGAAGGGACACTATAGGGAGCAGCGGAGCTACCAGCTGCACTGGGGCCCACACACTGAGGGGACCCATCTCATGGCCACGCACTTAAGGCCTCCTCAGGGGCCAGTCATCTGCCACCAGGGATCATGGAATCCCCCCCGCCCCCTCCCTGAACCAGGTAAGAAACAGGGAGGGGGGGAATAACATTTTTCACTTTTAAAATGAGGGGGAGGAGGGATGCTCCATTTACACTACATGCATTCACTACACTGACACACACTCTGCATACACTACACTGACACACACTCTGCATTCACTATACTGACACACACTCTGCATTCACTACACTGACACACACTCTGCATTCACTACACTGACACACACTTTGCATCCACTACACTGACACACACTCTGCATTCACTACACTAACACACACTCTGCATTAACTGTACACACAGCATCCACTACACAAACATCCTGTATTCACAGTACACACACTACATCCACCACGCATTCAAACACTCTGCATTCACTATACAGAGACACTGCGTCTAATACACACACTACATCCACTACAGACACTGCATCCACTAAACACATTGCATCTATTACACACAAACACACACTACATCCACTACTCAAACACACTCTGCGTTCACTATACACACTGCATCCGCTACACAAACACACACTCTGCATTCACTGCACAAACAGTATCTAATACACACAAACACTACATCCATTACACACATTGTAATTCACTTCCACTATACACACCCCATTCAGTCCTGCATCATTGTCAGCGGACTAGGTAGGAGTCCTGTGGGCGGACTCGTGGGCGGGCTAGGCAGGGGGAAGGGGAATGGGGGGGCCCAGAGCTTGTTCTTTGTCAGGGGCCCCAGAATTCCTGGTGGCGGCCCTGCTGGGGGGCTGCAGAGCCAGAGAGGCACTTATATTCCTAGCACTACAGTGTTCCTTTAAGCCAGGGAATATTTCAGATGAGAGAAATGACTTGACCCCTATAACATCATGTTTTCCTGTGAGAGAGATTAAACAGGATTCCTACCAGAATGCAATCCACAGGCAATTAGAGAATGACGAAATTCTCCATGTCTGAAACAGATTGCAGACGGCTGAATTATTATATAAGGAGTCAAAGCTTTTGGTGGACGTTTTTCTAATGTCTGTGAGATTATTAATTTAGATTGATAAGCTTATTAATTTTCTTAAAGCTTTTTTATTCACTCTGTCCTCAATCCCTAAACTCCGAGTCAGGATTGCACTGGAGACCTCTTCTCACCTGGCCATAGAACACATTAACATATTAGGATATTATGATTTTTCTGTTTTAATACAGGTGAGTTCATTAGAGGCCCAGTTATTTTCATTGGGACACACCTGTTCCCCAGTAAAAATATTCTCAAATGCCGGATGAGGTCCTGGAAATCCCGTCCAATTTGCGCACTATTTTATTGCTAGCCCCAAATCTCCTGTCCCATCTACAGAGAAACAACAGCTCCAAGTATTGCGCTTCATATGCAAGAGCCTTACTTTGAGATTTAGTCTAGTAATGACCTCATTAGAAGATTGTAATATGTCTTCATGGTAAATTAGATTTAGATTATGAGCCATATTAAAGGACCACTATAGTGCCAGGAAAACATACTCATTTTCCTGGCACTATAGTGCCCTGAGGGTGCCCCCACTCTTATGGTCCCCCTCCCGCTGGGCTCCAGGGGGAGGAAGGGGTTAAACTTACCTCTTTCTCCAGCGCCGGGCGGGGAGCTCTCCTCCTCCTCTCCGCCTCCTCTCCTCCTCCTATGCTGAATGTGCATGCGCGGCAAGAGCCGCACGCGTATTCAGCCAGTGTCATAAGAAAGCATTCACAATGCTTTCCTATGGACGCTGGCGTCTTCTCACTGTGATTTTCACAGTGAGAAGCGCGGAAGCGCCTCCAGTGGCTGTCAATGAGACAGCCACTAGAGGCTGGATTAACCCTAATATAAACATAGCAGTTTCTGTGAAACTGCTATGTTTATAGAAAAAAGGGTTAACCCTAGCTGGACCTGGCACCCAGACCACTTCATTAAGCTGAAGTGGTCTGGGTGCCTATAGTGGTCCTTTAAGCTAAATAATGAAGAATAATATGTTGTACTGAACAGCCCTTTTTTACTACAAAATTTAAATAGGATTTTTCTTAATGGAAAATAACACAAGGAGTAGGGTACAAAATATATTGGTGAGACCAGTAAAAAAGGAAGAGAACATTTGTGGTCACCTTGGGTAAAAGATCTGCATTAGAAGAGCAGTAGAATATGTTACAGTTATTTGTATAACCTTCAGCATCGAGAAATAAATGTTTGTGATGCATGAACATATTGGTCAAACTTGACTGCACATATCGACAAAGGAAAATAGCACATATGGGTAGCTAAGGGTGGTATCTTTAGAGAGCACAGCTTTAGAAATAAAATCAAGTCGATTTGAATGCTAGAGTGCTTTCATTCAGCAATAATGATCTAAAGTAAAGTGAGCGATATATGACCTTTGCAGCCCATATGGCTGGTAACATGGTGCGATGCACTAAATACACAACTATTATAACCTCATTTCTTCTTTTATATCATGGGAGAAGGAAAGTGGGGTTTAACCTTTTTAGCATCAGATATAGTTTGACCCTCAATGTCCTATTATTGTAAGAAAAATTAACACCCTCCGTGGTCCAAGATGAGTTTTATGACTTCTTTATAAGTAATGATGAAATGCGTCATTTAACCAATTTATAGCGGATGTTGCATCTATGGCTGATTAAAAGATTTAAATTCCCACTGTAGCTTGCGGAAGGTCTTTGAAATGTAGATTTATTTATTTTTTGTCTGAAAGATGTATCGTGGTTCAGTAGACGGCTGTCCATTTCATATTAATATGAAAGTGTTGCAGCCCCAGGGATACTTCAAGAGGAATGGGAGTCTTTAAAAGCTTTGGATAGAAGTAAGGGGCTCTATCTTTGATAGAGAGTAGCATATTTTTACTGTTTTACTGTATCAGCAAAGAGAACTGTTCCAAGAAGACATTTATAGAAATTACCACAAATTCAGGTTTTGCCCCTTGTTGTGATATTATTACATTAGGAGCAGTTTTTATATCTGCCATTTGTATTGAGGTGTAGATTAGCTATTGTCATATTTTTTGTGCTTTGGTGGGCTATGTTATTTGTATATCTATGTTTTCTGAACAAAACTCTATAGATAGCGATAAGATCTATTTAAAATTTTTAAATAAACTGCATATTAGGTCAGAGAGATTATCGTAATTCAAAAAGCATGCATTTCAGTGTAACTTTTGTTACAGGGTTATCGACAAATGGAGGTAACATCACAGGATCACAATCAGATCCCTACTCCGAAATCAGGGATGCGGCCTGGTCCAGCAGATACCTCATGGGTGAGTAATTTTTCTTTGTTTTTTCATTAAAAACAACGCAGGTTTATAATGTTTTTTAAATTATGGGAGGTGGGGGTGGATTTCTGCAATTGTTTTTTGCAAAAAAATAGCTATGCAAGCAGGTTTGGGGAATAGTGGAGGAAGGAGGCACATGGTGAAGGTAATCAGTGATCATGACACTTCTCTCTCCACCACCATTCATTTTCTTAAGAACGGATTTTTGAATTATTCTTAATTGTTACAGTTTATTTTGTAAGACACAAGGCTAGGGTGACCACTTTCACTAATTGCTATCTACTATTTTATATACTACATGCATTTTTAGGATTAGTGCTAAGTACTAGCTACAATAAGAGTTACGGATAGGGTTACTCTAATGGAAAAATTAGACATACTTGAAGAAAAGAATAGATAAATTTGGTCTGCTAAGATGCACTTTACTTTACTAATACTGTCAGGCAGGAGCTATTATTGCAGCTGCCAATATAACTCTGCTGTTTCTGTCTCACCAGCTCTTCTTATTGAGAGAGGGGTTGAATTAAAATGATGGCAGATATAAAGAGCAGCTACTGTCCGGGAACTTAACTAATCTCTGGCAGTCACTCCTCTGAGGTCAGGAGCCCCCTTACAGCACTGTGTCTGTCACACCATGCAGAAAAACTGTGCAGTTGGCATCAATGGCTATGCTGAATGGAGTTTGAAGAAAAAAAAACCTGTCTGTTTAAATAATCACACATACAGCAATGATAAAAAGTATATCGTGCAAGGCATTTATTACGTGTATATATGTGCATGCTTGTCAAACAACTATTTTTAATTTAAGGGGAAAAAAGTGACTTTTTCTTTAAAGCAGATTTAGTGGCTTGACCATACAATTGTAGCTGTTTTAAAGATACTGTTTGAACATGAAGCACAAACCAGTCTCATTCCAAACGGGCAATGAGAGGAAAGCACAGTTAGTCCATGATCTCAGCTTAGACTAACGGGAATGTCTGTAATGTCAGTGATGTGTTTAGTGCCAGTGAGCGCCAGATACAACGTATTACTCACCCTCTCTTACTGTAAAGGTTTAGCCAGGTTTAGCTATGTCTTACTTAATCCCAATGCATGCCAGCAAATGTAAGGAAGCCTCCTCCCTAGCATTGTGTCTGGCTCTACGATCCATGTTATTCTCTCTTACTGTCTGTGTGGGTTTGATACATAGAACATGTTAAGTGTACCTGTCACTCACAGATGAAATGCATTTCCATTCATAAATTTTCCAATGGGTCTGCACATAAAATGTATTTTATATGAAAGATCAGAATTAGTTTTTATAGTGCTCTTGGTGCTAGAGGGTAAAACAGCCTAGCAATAAAGGGGTTAACTAGCAAAGGAAGGAATTTTAGACAGGCAGTGTATTGTACTGTATCTCCCAAGTGTTGGCCCCCGAATCTCATCTGTTTATTTTTAGGAGCGACTCATTTTTGATACATTGGAGTGTAATTCGGCACTAATGCGCTTTTTAATTACAATAAAAGCAGGGGCGGAATGATTGCAGGTGCAGCAGGGCCCACTAGCTTTTACGGGACCACTTTTGGCCACTCCTCGGGGATGGAGAGTAATGAGAGCCACAGCAGAGGTGAGCTGATGTAAGAGCACATCTGGGTTTCCGGGATTTTTTATCAGGCAATGTCCCATGAGCAGCAGGAAGCAATGGGTTCTGAGTCATTTGCTGTCTCCATCTAGCTCTTCTCTGTGGATGATGGAGGAAGCAACTGCTCCAGACTGCTCTAGGTGTAGTCTGAGATCTGCAGTCCATAAATGAGTTCTCTCCTGTGATGAGTCAGCCTGTCTATCAGAAGTTAGGGAAGAGGACTAGTGCTTGATGTCAGGCTGGTTGGGTGGGGAAGGGTGGTAGGGTGGTAAGACTTGTGCTACCTTGGTACTTTCATTTATCAAGTTAATTTAATTTGTCTGCAGAATTTCAAACATGTGGTGTGTCTGTGAACTGCACAAAGTGTCTGTGTACAGCATTGAGTGTGTCTACAAACTTCATGGAGTGTGCCAGAACTACAAATGTGGCAAAATCAAATTTGAGCTGTGAGAGGGTTAATTTTAAATGAAATGTGTCAGTCTAAATCAGGGAAGGAGAGGGTGTGGATGTAGGGTGTTGTGACTATAGAGTTGGCTATTTTGCAGTGGCAAGTGGAGACTTTATGGGAGTAAGCAGTTAATTGTTTGGAGCAGTACAGGATCCAAAATAAATCTTGCAACAGGGCCCTTTATCTATTAGTTCCTTTACTGAAAATAATTAGATTAGAAATGAATCTGTATAAATAAAATACTGCGGAGGCAAGCCAAAGTTGGCAAGAGACACGCACAATAAGGTGCGTAGTAAATGCTGAAGTTTTCCATGCCAGTATTCCAAGACGTACACCCACTACTGACCTAAAGGCACCAGAAAAGTTGGCTCCAATATGCTCAAAATAATACAAATAAGCCACAGAAAGACTTTGGTATGTTGATTAATTAAATAAATCTACGGACTTTTTGGCCCAATGAATTAGTGGTATGTCTAGAGAAGAATGAAGCATATGCTGAGCAGTCTGCCTACAGTTAAGCATGGTGGTGGCTCCATGATGCTCTGTGGCTGCTTTGCATCCTCTGGTACGGGAAACCTGCAGTGTGTTTAAGGCAAGATGGCTTCATTGAAGTATCAGGAAATCCTAGGAGAAAACGTCATGCCATCTGTGAGGAAGCTGAAGTTTGGGTGTCATTGGACCTTCCAACAAGACAATGATCCCAAGCATACCTCAAATTCCACTAAGGCTTGGTTGCAGAAGAAGTCTTTGAAAATTCTACAGTACCCATCACAGTCACCTGACTTGAACCTTATAGTCAATCTGGTGGGACTTGAAGAAGGCGGTTGCAGCATGCAAACCCTAGAATTTTACAGAACTGGAGGCCATTGCTCACGAGATTCCTCAGGAACGCTGCCCAAAACGGGTGTCTGGCTATGGATCTGGTTTGCAGCAGGTCATAACAGAAAAAGAGCGCTCTACTAAGTACTAAAGATGCTTGCGACAAAGGGAATTAATCATTTTGAGACTGGAGAATTCATTTAAAGTTGTATTTCCAACAGAATTTGGGGAAACCACTTGAAGCATTCGTTGTGTTGAGCTATTTCAATTGCTTTTGTCTGATTTGTTCATTGCAAACAGCTGACAGTCTGTAAATTGTGACAGTAATCCTGATTTTCAGTAGGGGTTGAATAATTTTGATAACAACTGTACATCAGCTTGAACAATAGGTGATGCTCTAATTGAAGCAAGTTATTTCTGTTGTAATGCATCCTCAATCATTGATTGTTTCCAATGAAACGTTTCTTATTTATCTATATATTTATTATCACTAATGACCAACACGCCATCAATGCCACTTTGATCATTGCGCACTCTGTGAAAGAGAGAGGTTAGAGATCCTCAAATAACATGTTGGAACTAATTTTGAATCACTAATATTGTAAATCAGTGATTGCAAACCTCATTGCTGAGCATCCTGGGAATTGTAGATCCCAAGCAACTGACTTTCAAGGTTAGCTGCTACAGTCGGAACGTTTAAAATTAACACTGTGTACTCAGCTATCGCCACGTTGTCTATCCCTCTTGTTCCATAATAAAGACTGTACGAGGACAAGTCTTGGGTGATGGAAGTCTTACAGTGTGCTGCATGCAGCTTATTGCTGGTTTTGCCTGGAAACGGCATCTGATTGTGTTCCTCTTACTTGTGATCCTCTGAAACCCTCAGTAATCTGCAGACACCTGTCACTAATTAGAGTTTAGGCATCGGTTACGCTGGCAATGACGGGTGTGTTCTGCAGGTTATTTTTCTAATCACAGAAAACGCGATGATCTGCAGGCTCAAGGATGACAGCACAAACTGCTCAATACCAACTACAAAGTACAACTCATTGTATTTCCTCTCACACTCTCATTGTGTTTCCTCTCACACTCTTATTGTACCCCACCACACTCACCCTGTGTTTCCCCCTCACACTCTCATTGTGTTTCCCCCTCTCACACTCTCATTGTGTCCCCCCCTCACACTCTCATTGTGTTTCCCCCTCATACTCTCATTGTGTCCCCCCTCACACTCTCATTGTGTTTCCCCCTCACACTCTCAGCTGTCCCTCACACTTTCGCATTGTGTCCCCCCCCTCACCGCTCATTGTTCCCCTCACATGTGTTTCCCCCTCCCCACCTCTCATTGTGTGTTCCCTCACACTCTCAGTGTGTTTCCCCTCACACCTCATTGTGTTTCCACCCCTCACACTCTCATTGTGTTCCCCCTCACACTCACACTCTCATTGTGTTTCCCCCTCACACTCTCATTGTGTTTACCC
>OW240915.1:8871510-9140321 GCA_933207985.1 Pelobates cultripes
CCCCCCTCACACTCTCATTGTGTTCCCCCCCTCACACTCTCATTGTGTCCCCCCTCACACTCTCATTGTGTTTACCCCTCACACTCTCAAGTTGTATTTCCAACAGAATTTGGGGAAACCACTTGAAGCATTCGTTGTGTTGAGCTATTTCAATTGCTTTTGTCTGATTTGTTCAATGCAAACATCTGACAGTCTGTAAATTGTGACAGTAATCCTGATTTTCAGTAGGGGTTGAATAATTTTGAAAACAACTGTACATCAGCTTGAACTATAGGTGATGTTCTAATTGAAGCAAGTTATTTCTGTTGTAATGCATCCTCAATCATTGGAAACAATCAATGCCAGAAGCAGCCGTTAGCCAGAGCCGGACAGAAGGTGATGGAATTGTACTTTATCAAGAGCTGAAATGATGTGGGTGTCTTTCTGCTCTGTTAGATTTCGAGCCAGAGGCTTACCGGGAGGCGGTACAGCCATTACTATGGTGAAGGGCATTCTATGATCTGCACGTCTGAAACCCGACTCTTGAATCAAACTTTCTGAGGTTAAAGTGATTCGAAGAGTCCCAGAACCGGGCTGGCGCCCTGCCAGAGCAAACTGTTGTATTGTGAATTTCTAGACCAATTTGTGGTTTGTAGAAAATCCCTCCCACTGCTTGGGAGACCCCCATCTACAGCATGAAAAGGAAGCAATTCACTGGTTTTCACACACTGTTTAACGTTTGCAGTGCCAGAGAACAGGTTTGGGAAGGAAGCTTCGCTGAGGAATAGACAGTGCTAAAAGGCTGTTAAATGTATCATCTTTGCCGGGATTCTATGGTCTGCTGACAGTGCTAACGTAGAAAGCTGTTAACTTTGCATTTAAAAAAAATCTGATTCTGTCCCTATTGTGCAGAGTGTGTGCCTAATTATTAGCAGATAATATCACAAACGTGATATACAAATAATCATAAATTGGCCATTACATGACTGCCCCTTGGCAATTCGCAATCTCTGTACCTCTCTAAGTCCTTTTCAGCTCATTTTACTGCTTATCTGTAATACTACATTGCACCAGGAATGCATCATCAAAGCTCAGATAAAGCTATAGTGTTTTTAAAGGAACACTATGTATTCCTGACCCTATAGTGCTCGCCCCATCTTAGCCCCCTTTGAGGGGTTAAAGCCCACCTTATTTCCAGCACAGCGCGGGTCTGCCAGCACTGGCCCCGGCCTCATCCGCCTCCTTGGTGATATCACCATAATTTATGATTTTTAGCCAATCCAGTGTTTTCCCATAGGGAAAGCATTGGATTGGCTGAAATCGGCAAGGAAGTGGGATGGGGGCAGGGCCAAACACAGTTTAGGCCAATAAGCACCTCCTCATAGAGATGCATTGGATTTATGTATCTCTATGAGGAAAGTTCAGCGTCTCCATGCAAAGCGTGGAGACACTTAACGGCAGTGCTGCCTACTGTGCAGCACTTCCACAGGAAGTACCTCCAGTGGCCATCTGAGGAGTGGCCACTGGAGGTATCCCTATGGGGAAATGTGAACACTGAATTTTCTCTGAAAAAGCAGTGTCTGCATGAAAACGCCTGAAGGGACTGAATATACTCATTAGAACAACTACATTAAGCTGTATTCTATACATTAAGCTGTTGTGTTCTGGTGACTATAGTGTCCCTTTAAGCATAAAACTATTCCTTATCAAAATTAATATATTGTTTTATTGAGTGTTCGAAATGTCTCCTGTTGTCATATGCTTAGGTACATTACCTTATGGGTCTTCTTTATGGATGGCAACTAAGGCCTAGCCCAAATACTTATTACCTTCCAGTGCTTCAGCCGTGTGTTTCTTGCAAGTCATAACTTGACTGCTGGCTGTTACGTGACTGCTGGCTGTTCTCAGCCATCAAGTTGCACAGCATTCTGATTCTAATGAAAATCTCATGGTTTTAAATGGTCATTATAAATCTTATGGCCTGTCAGTTGCCATGAGGGCCCTGGCATTGTATTACAAGAGACCCGAGTACACACAGATCACAGCCAGATAATCGTACCCCAGTTCTCTGTGACTGCATGCCAAACAGGATTGACAAATGTGGGCATGCAGACCAAGACACAATGGTGATAAACTAAGAACAGTAGGGCAGGGGGCATCAATCGGGGGTTGTCCCAAGTGGTATGGGAAGGTTTTAAGGTACTGTATGCTAGAAGACAGTTTCTACTTTTCTCCTTGCACACAATATAGATGCATTTTCCTGTTTTTTATGAATATTATGTGCTTACACACAGATGGGGTAGTCAGTATATGCTTGCTCGGTAGCTGGCTAACATCTGAGGTGCCAAGGTGCCAAGTGTAGACAACCGCTGCTGTGAAATAGCTGTGACAGCACTACCCTACACATTGTGGTCCTGGTGAAATTCCATTCGAGAATCTTGCAATATCCTCTTGTACTGAGGTCTTAGTTCTGTTTTTTATCCAACTCTATGCAAGAGGAATACAACTTTCTTTTTGTGTTTTTTAAGGCAGGAAATGAATGCCCCAAATAAAACATTATTCAGCAGAAATAGAATTGTAAAGCTGTTTTCTCAATTCATAAACCAGTTTCCTTATTTTAGGGGAAAAAAATTGTTTAAAATAAAATTAAACCTACACAGTTAAACATGTTGGCGGATTTTAGCCACGTTGTGGTGAGACGCGTGGGAACCCTGTGGTTTCCTGCAGGACGTCAATTAGAGCCAAGGGATGGATACGGGCGGAGTGGGGGGAGTAATAATATCAGCACAAGACTTGTGAATGGAATAATATATGATAATAGCGACTCTTAAGAAAAATATAAATTTGCTGTGTTTATAACGAAATGAATCAGTGATTGTAAGTTTAAAATGATATCTTTTGAGTCGGGATACATTTACATCATCATCTTTTTACATGTTTTTACAATTAGGGGGGCATAGGGTTGGAGTAGTTCTCAGGAGAGTTGGGAGTTAGAGTGATAGAAGTTACAGTTTACTAGACTTTAAGGCAGGTAACCATCAGATTGTCTTAAACCCATCACCCAGCCTAAACATAGAGCCCCCTGAACAATCCCTAATCCTAAACTGCCTTTCTTAAAAGCCCTGCAATATGGGGTCCACTGCTGTAATATTCACATCCTTTATAATGCTGCACCATTTTTTTGTCAATGGTTTCATGAAACTGTAGTCTTAAGACCATAGAATCATAATTGTGTTATTGTTTATCAGTCCACAGATCAGGTAAATGAACGTTATAACATTAGAAATTCAAACTTGTGTTACTAACTCAATTGTGTCACCTCAGTAGTTATATGCAGGACCCTTATTGCAATTAAATAAAAGCATAGTTCAATGGGTTGTTCTAATGCCAAGACTCCTGTGACAGATCACCTGGTACCCTGACTGGGCACCTTCGCCAACAGATGCTTCCTAGCTGACGCTGAGGACCGTAAGCACCGCACCGAACACCACAAGCACCACAGACTCCGCAAGCGCCGTAGCTTAGCTGGGATCTCGCCGTCTTTCTCCCACCCTGGTCCAACCTCGGGTATCCAGGACCGTGTGGGAAAGACCTCTCCTACTTCAGAGAGCGTAGCAGGAACAGCTCTTACAAGAGCTAGTGATTAGAACCCAGGGGAGTATAAGGAGTATAGCAATCCCCAGTGTGAGTATAGCAGTTCCCCTCCAATCACGAGACCAAGCTACGTGTTGAGGGTTAAGCAGGAACTCAATTCTAATGGAGGCATACTGGCCTTTTATGCAAGTTTCCCAGCAAGGGTGACACCCAGGTGGACCTTGTTGGGCACAGGGACACAAAGGGAATAAACAAATAAAAACAGTAATTAATTAACTGTATGACACGCCCATAACACACATACAATCTGTCCCCACTGCCTGTGAGATAGTTGAGTCAAGCACTATACTAAACTCAATTATCTCCAAACACAAAAAACACACATTTCTAAAAAGTTCCATAAGTACCATAAGAAAACACAACATAAGCCCATAAATGTTACATCCCCTGATAGCATTGATCTGGGTGAACAACATATCCAAAAATCACCCAGATCAGATCAGGGGTTCAGAAATTTTATGGAAGTCATAGTTTTGCCCTGGCGCAGGGATGGTCCCATGCCCAAAACAGTTCCATAGAATTGCGGCTAAGTGCCGCTGGAGAACCGACCGGGAACCACAATGTTTTCATGCCGAAAATAGTTCCAGGGCATTAGCAGCTAAGTCCCCCTGAAGTCTATTTGCGGTTTTGGTCCATGCGAACAAGATGGCCGCCACCACGTGGTCGAATGGCACGTCAAATTTCTTCAGGAGTTCGAAGTGTCGCTTTGAAAGTTCGAAAAATTATGGTCCAAAGTCATAATAAGTACAAATAGGGCTTTATAACCATAATAAATTAAAGGGGCCATAGTCACAGGGTAAAAGGCTGGCAAGTAGCCCCCTCCAAACCCCAGTGGCGAAGTGGTTTCGCCACAACTCCTGATGCAAAGTCATCCTGGAGATGTTGCTTCCTGGCTTCTCTCTTCGAGAAGCATTCTAGACAAGATGTGTAAAGCATCCTGTCCTGTACCAATGCAAAATACAACCGGTTACATTGTTCATACCAACTGATAATCTCAATATCACACATTTCACTTTTTCTATTATTTTTAAATGACAGGAAATGTAACACATTTAAAGTATGTATTCATGTGAAAGAATTTTAGTTCCTTTTAACATTGTTCAATGAGACGATTAGGTTTTTTGATACATCGACCTGACATTGTTTGCTTTGCATCACTGGATTATATGCTGGCAAATCAGCTGAGCTTTCCAAAGTCTCTCTGTCATCTTTATTCTCCAGCTGCCGTGGAGTGCTCAATGTATCCTCATAGGTTTCCTTCACTGATGAATAGTTGGGAACTGATGCAATAACTATTAAATGTTTCCTACAATTCCTACATAAGCATTGCTCATCATTGGTTTGAACTATGTATGATCTTGGAGAATATTACTGGATAACTGTCCCTTCAGTGATCCAGTTCTTTGAACCTTTGTATCTGAAGGTTCTCCAAAGGCTTTGCAGCTCGGTCATAGTAGTTATTCCTTTTTTTTCTGAGTTTCAATTTGGTTTCTGTAGCGGAGACCTGGTATTTCACAGGTTAACTCCACTAAGATCCCAGTGAGGCTCAGGAACAAGTGATGAAAAATCCCAGGAAGCAATAATTCTAATAAGCAAAGCAATCCACCAATATCCCCATACAGATCCCAATGACTGGACGACACACAGCATCAGGAGCAGAACTGACTTTTATTACACACAACCTCCTTTTAAGCATTTCTCCCATGCAAGGGAGGGATTCACATTCATTAATACAGTACCCAATGAAATAGCAGTTACCTCCCACACTTCTCCTCCCCTTATTATGACACCTAATCCCATTATAGAGGATACAGTTTTCCCCAAGTTCTGGATGTACCCCAAGATTAGCAGGTACCCCCTGGTAGCCCTGATCTGGGTGACTAACATATCCAAAATTCACCCAGATCGGACCAGGGGTTCGGGAGTTAGGTGGAGGGTGAAATTTGACCGACCGCACATGAGGTGGTATCTGAAATGGGTTCCATGCGTTTTGGCCCAGCGGTCGGTCTCCGTTTGGGAGGTAAAATACATTGAAATACATGCCATCCATGAATAAACTGTCATTCGCTTGAATGCCCTTGTTCAGTACTCCAAACTCACCGAACGGGGGGCTGATTCATCTTCCCGTTCGGGAGTTATGGAGCTCTGGAGGTGTCAGCGGTGTTCGGGTAATCGAGTGTCCGATTTGAGTTCCAGACACTCGATGACCAAACACCGCTGAGTCTTTCGTGCGTAAGATGGCGTGTTCATATGTCGATTGGCGGCCACCCAGATACAGCAATAAACCACCTATTAGTCTGCGGTTAACACATGTTCGACACTTAATTGAGAACACACTTCACTCTGGGGAGGTCTTTTAGTTCGGTAGTTTCCATTCGTATGAAATACATATGGAAACTATTGAACAAACATATGAATGCTAGTTACAGGGAATTACAAAACAGAATTAACACACGAATTGCAGGATTCTCATAGTCTTTTAAGGACAGCCACAGTGCCATCCGCTACAGTTTCCATTACAGGTTTTTGTAGGAACCTTTTCCAAGGTTTCAGAACTGACACTCATGTAACCAGCTGTCTACCAAACAATAATTTTACCAGTGACTTCCCACATTTTAAGGCAGTAGCTTTTTAGTTGCAAAGAGCCAAGAGACATATCTGCTTCTAGTGCTTTACGAAGTATGTATTCCACTATCTTTACTTTAGCTTCTGATAATCTATTTGCTTGTCGATATCTCAGGCTGGATGTTCAATGTTCAAATTCATAGTTACTGGCAAAAACCTTAAACTCATGACAATTGAAATGAGGACCATTGTCTGATAGTATGAGAATGAAATGTCTTGCCAACATTGCTTTCAATTTTATGATTACTGTACTTGTTGGCTCGTCTTCCAATAATGCTATCTCTGGGTAATTAGAGAAATTATCCATTACTAAGATTATTACTGCTGTTTTTTTTAAAACAAACAAGTCCATCCCCGACTTTTCCCAGGATGCCAAAGGAAAGTCATCGTCTGGTATAGGTTCTTTAGGTAACTGAGGTCTGAATTTTTGTCAAGTCCAATATTGAGTGATAATTGCCTGAATGTTTTCATTCATGTTTGGCCATTACAAAATGACTCTAGCTCATATTTTGGTAATTTCTATACCCGAAGGACCTTAATGCAGTCTTTTCATTATTTTACTTTGCAATCACGCTTGCACAATAATCTTTTGTCCTTTCAAAAGTTCTCCTTTTATCAAAGAAATTTCAGATATGGATGGTCTATCCAGTGATGGCATTGGTGTCTTAGATTTGCCACTGGAAAGTGCTTATTCAGTTGACTTCAAAGAGATTTTGTTGCTGTAGCTGGTTCAATTGTTGCCCACATTGCATGACTGAACGGACCTGTCTTCAAGATCAGATTGACGTGAACAGTAACCTCTTACTGCAATTTCAAATAATCCATGTTAAAGAGTAAGTAAGCACATGAAAGAGGATCAGATACCACCAACTCCTTGCGAGGTATGAAATCCCGTGTGAAGTCATACCTACGAAGTCCTTTGTTAGATGTGGATCAGAGATTTGTGATTAGTTACTCTCCCATACAAATAAACATGACATTTGTCACATTTATAAACTAGTCTTAGTGTTTGCTTTTCAATTTGCGCATATTGTTTTTCTGTATCTGTCAATGCCCTAGAAGTATAAGCCGCAGACAGTCATTCGAGCCTTGCTCCCAATCCATTCCATGGAGCATTAGTTGACTGCTTTGATTTTGCTGTTGAATCAAATAATTGCAGAGTTGGTGCAGTAGTGAGCATTTCCTTCAAAAATTTCCATTCTTCCTGGTGGTTCTCTGACCATTACCAAGCATTGCAGCATTATTATTTTCTGATTAGTTGTCTCATTAGAGCAGTGTTGTGCAGTAAGTTACATATGTATCATTCCTAGTAAGCTTTGTATATCTTGCTTATTTTCTGGCTCTGGTATTCCTGTTATTGCCTTAAGGGACCACTATAGTGCCAGGAGAACAAACTCGCTTTCCTAGCACTATAGGGTCATTAGGTCCCCACCCTCATAGCCTCCATCCTGCTGTGCTGAATAGTTTCTGTAGTGTAGTGGTTATCACGTTCGCTTTACATGCGAAAGATCCCTGGTTTGAAACTGGCCAGAATCATTGATTTTGTTCCTTTTTGGGTAGTGGATGCATAGAATAGCCTTCCAGCTGAAGTGGTAGAGGTTAACACAGTAAAGGAGTTTAAGCATGCGTGGGATAGGCATAAGGCTATCCTAACTATAAGATAAGACCAGGGACTAATGAAAGTATTTAGAAAATTGGGCAGACTAGATGGGCCGAATGGTTCTTATCTGCCGTCACATTCTATGTTTCTATGTTAAAACCCCTTTAGCCACTTACCTTTCTCCAGCGCCGGGCTTGGTGACCTCTTCTCCCCCTGCCCACCTTCATTTAAATGAAGTGGTCTGGGTACCTTAGTGAATATTTCAGAAAATAATAAAATTTTGTATAAATAGTTGCATGTTCTATGGGTAATTAACATAAAAAGAATGGTGTTGGATGAAAATTCGACAAAGATAAACCAGAACCTTTTGCACAATCCCATATGTTATAGAGGTTTATTAATTAAACTGGGAATTGGAGAGAACTGGCAGGTAGAATAAACTATAGAATTGGGTCATTAAGGAAAATAATTGCACAATTCTAAGTTTAATGGATTATCGCAACAATTTTAGGGGTTCGTTAGCTGAACAGTTAATTGCAAAATCTATAACAATATCCCCAAGTTCCGAATTGCAATTTGGTTTTCAATTAAAGAACGATTAACTGCGCAGTAAATAAATGCTTTGCGATATAAATGTCGCTGATCTTTATCCTGAGATTTCAGTCAGTCTAACTGAGAGCTTGTGTCTCTGATAATCGGCTGGTATGTTCTGCTGTGGTTTCGGGCAGCGATTTACATTTCTGATCTTGTCCTTTGCAATAAAGTAAATATCCTCCTTGCTCCTCAATGTACTCACTCTGCTACTTGTTTATTAGTTGCCCATTGAGTTTCTTATTTCGAATTGCTTTTTCTTTATGCATTTTCTTTTCATGCTTAATATAACTGTCCTCGCTTCTTTGTGGTTGAATAGTAATAGAAAAATAAATTGTAACGCCTGCATTGGAACAAAAAAAGTTAAGCTAATTCATGTTTTTTGGGTTTTTCACACACAGGTCCATTTTAGAATATATTCTAATTAATACAATTTTCCTTCACTGGATGTCCAAATATATCAATTACAAGCATTTTGTAACATTTCCACTTGGGGTTGTATCTTAACGCAAAGAAGAAGTCTCAAAACAAACCTCTGAACTTAACAGGTGCTCCAAGCACCATAACCACTTCACCTACCTCATGTCGTGCTGGTGCTTTGAGTCTGTGGGTACCTTCCCTTTTTGCCTTCTCTGATAATGCTAAAACGACATATCCACATAATTGGTGCAAATCTGTCCAAGCTTGGAGTTCCATTGAAAGCATGAGATCATTGGGGGAGGCTTAGCTAAAGGCAATGGAGCTGATTTATACTGATATTGCAACATGTAATGGGTAAAAATACAAATTTATAGGGGTGTAAAATCTCAAAAAAAAGTAGTAAATAAATAATAGCGCACCCTCCCCCTCACACAGAAAATCTCCCAATGTTCCAACATTCCAACAAGAGGACATAGTCTTAAATTAGAGGAAAAAAAATAAAAAAATAATATTAGGAAGTATTACTTTACTGAGAGGGTAGTGGATGCATGGAAAAGCCTTCCAGCTGAAGTGGTAGAGGTTAACACAGTAAAGGAGTTTGAGCATGCGTGGGATAAGCATAAGGCTATCCTAACTATAAGATAAGACTAGGGACTAATGAAAGTATTTAGAAAATTGGGCAGACTAGATGGGCCGAATGGTTCTTATCTGCCGTCACATTCTATGTTTCTATGCTTCTACACAGGTTTTTCAACATGACAAGGCAAATAAACATTGCTACGTAACATTCTACAGTATTTCTTTTACAAGTTACAGCCATACTGTCCTCATGTAATCCTTATCTGTGAATTACGTAATGCCGATTAATAGTGTGATTTCTGTTTGGAAATACCGCTGTTATCTTCAGACGGTAAATCACTCTATTAATAGGCATGATGTAAATGCCAATTAAATGGTGTCAACGGTACGCTGGTAATGGGCACCTAGGTAGCCTCACTCCTCCTTCACGACCTGCCTCATCTCCATGATTTGTGTGACAATACTTGCCTTGCCCTGGGCGCTGGCAACCCATGTTATGCCACTGCATAGAGTATCCCTATAAGTCTTGAGACGGGTCCCTTTGAAAGCTGCCAAGTCATTGGGCAGCTTAATTCCAATTAATAGTTTGTTAAATACTACTTATTACATGCATCAGATTTTATTTTTACTTAAAGGAACACATTACTGCTCACCAAGCTAAACAGCCAGGAAGTAGCAGGACTAATTGCTTGATTAACAACCGGGGGGGTTAGGATGGGAGGTGTAACAAGGTTATTTTATAAAAGTGACAAAGTGACAATCTCTATTGAAACCTGCACTTTTTGTAAATTGAAAACAAGAGGACACACTTTCACACATAAAGCGTTTCAGCAAACTAAAATCCTTTAGTGGTCTGGGGCGTCCATTTAAGACAAAGTGGAGGCACCTTATCTAAGGCCATTTATTTATATTTGACCATCAAATACACTTCTAGCATCCCTGCTGCAAGGCCCTGTGATAACTCCTACATATCATTAAAGACTGACATCACAGACAGGAGATGCCAATGGAATGTTACACAGCTGTTTGAGAAGATCGCGATGGCATCAGAAGAACAATATTTGTGTCCGTGCACACGTGTAACTATAGAATGACAACATGAAGGTAACTTAAATACAATTCCTGCCAGGAATGTCCATCATGTCGAAATGGTAAGTTCAGGACTAGTTGTTGCCACCCCAATGATGCTGTAAGACATGGAATTACAGAGGCATTGAATGAGAGGAGTTAAAGAGAAATGCTGCACATACATATTCCAGGCACCATGACCACTTCAAATCACAGAAGTGGTCATGATGGTTGGAGTAACCCTTTTATTGCTAATGTCTTTGCTAGATTTAAAATTATTTCTTGAGATGGAACTTGTGTAGTTTTTGCAGAAAATGCAAACGTGTACATTACCATAAATTTGCTACCTAGATGGGGATTTTAGCAGCAGAAGGATTTATGGGAAGGATCTTTTTTTCTGCGTGATGAGCAGGAAATTAACATTACTTACTCAAAATATCATCACCTGAATTGCATTGATCCCATCTTGAACTCTGCATCATGTTTGATTAAACCGTACATAATTACTTCCTTTCAAACAGTGAATACACCTAGTTACATTTTAACATTTTTTGATAAACAAAACGTAGCAAAAGAAAACATTTTAATTTATGACAGATAACATCCAAACATCTGCTTTGTTGTTGTGTTGAAGCTGTGCAAATCGAGTCAGGAGAATATATCCACTCTGTGTGCTTATTATCTAGAGAGGGTAATTGGTCGTTCGTTTTGGCTAAATAGTACCAGACCACTCCGCTCCCCCCTCCCTTCCCCCCCGGCAAAAATAAATCTGTTAACGGAAAAAAAGAAAACAACTTGATGTTTTGTAACGTTAACGCTCTCATTACTTGCGTGTGCCAATACGTCTTTCTCTAGGCTAGTTACTTTCTTAATGTGATGGAAAATAAATCAAGTTAATTCAAATAGAAAGTGTGTAATAATCTGTTTTGTTGGAATTACAGACAGGTTTTTTTGTTTTGATAAAGATTTTATCTTTAAAAAAGCTGGTAACGTGTCTGCTTTATGGATCAGCGTTGGCGGCCATTCATAGATTGTCACATTCGGCTCATTTTTACACAAGTCCATTTTCAGTGACTATTGGCCAAACGAAGGGACGACCAATCCGCTATAAATTTATGCTGAGCTCATACAGCTTGGCTCTTTCCTCTGCAAAAGTTAATTACTTCAATTCCCTCATAACCACGCTCTCCCGCGAACCCAAACGACTATTTCACACATTTAACTCTCTTCTTCGCCCTGCTGTTCCTCCTCCACCTACTAACTTGAGCGCCTCAGGCTTTGCAACTCACTTCACTGACAAGATCTCTACAATCAGAGAAGAGATCTCTAATCTTTCTTCTTCCCCTTACAATACTACCCCTAACTTCAGTCCCTCTGCTGTTCTATGTTCATTCGCACCCGCTACATTGGAAGAGGTTTCTGCTCTGCTCCAGTCCTCCTGCCCCACCACCTGCTCCCTAGATCCAATTCCCTCGCATCTCATCCGTACTCTGTCTTCTTCTCTTTCTCCACCTCTCACTAAAATTCTCAATCTCTCTCTCTCTCCTCTGGTATATTTCCATTGTCCTTCAAACATGCAACTGTAACCCCAATTCTAAAGAAGCCCAATCTTGACCCTAACTCCCCATCCAACTATCGTCCTGTCTCGCTACTGCCTTTTGCATCCAAGATCCTTGAAAAAAATGTGTATGCGAGATTGACAGACTTCCTCGAGTCCAACTCTCTGCTAGACCCGCTTCAGTCTGGTTTCCACGCTAAGCACTCTGTGGAAACGGCACTGACCAAAGTATCCAATGATCTAATCGCTGCAAAATCTTGTGGTCACTACTCTATCCTAATTCTCCTTTTCCTGTCTGCGGCTTTTGACACTGTTGATCATCAACAGCTTCTTCTCATCCTCCGCAATATCGGTCTATAAGATATTGCTCTCTCCTGGTGCTCCTCCTACCTCTCCCAGCTCTCTTTCAGTGTTTCTTTCTCCGGCTCTGCTTCTTCTCCCCAACTCCTCTCTGTTGGTGTCCCCCAAGGTTCAGTCCTTGGTCCCCTACTGTTCTCCATCTATACTGCCTCCCTTGGTAAACTCATTAGCTCCTTTGGCTTCAAATACCATTTCTATGCGGATGACACACAAATCTACCTGTCCTCTCCTGATCTCTCCCTGTCCCTCTTGACTAGTGTCTCTGACTGCCTCTCTGCTGTTTCTAACTTCCTTAAACTAAACTTGACCAAAACTTAAATTCTGGTCTTTCCTCCCTCAAGTGTTGTTACTCCTGTGTCTGTCTCCCTCCAAGTCAACGTTGCTACCATCAGCTACACCACGCAGACTCGCTGCCTAGGTGTTCTCTTTGACTCCGACCTCTCCTTCAAGCCTCATGTTCAATCTATCGCCAAATCCTGTCATTTCCATCTCAAAAACATTGCGCGCTTCCCCCCCCTACTTAACGCCAGATCCGACTATGGTGTTGGTCCATTCCACTGTCCTTTCTCGCCTTGACTACTGTAATCCGCTTCTCAGTGGTCTTACGTGCTCCCAACTAGCGCCGTTACAGTCCATAATGAATGCAGCGGCGAGGCTCATCTTCCTGTCCGCCCGCACCTCCCATGCCTCACCCTTCTGTCAATCCCTACATTGGCTTCCTATAAAATATAGAGCTCAATTTAAAATTCTGGTTCTTGCTTTCAAATCTCTACATAATGCTGCTCCCACCTATCTATCCTCCTTTATACACAAGTATGTCCTTACGATCTGCTGAAGACTTACGTCTATCTTCTGTCCGTACTCTCACCTCTGATGCTCGCCTTCAAGATTTCTCGAGGGCTGCACCGTTCCTGTGGAACTCGCTTCCCTCCTCCATTAGATGCTCACCCAGTCTCCACTCCTTCAAAAAATTGTTAAAAACCCACTTCTTCATAAAAGCGTGTCAATTAAACTGTTAATAGCTCCTGACTGATTCCTCTTCTGCAACTGTCACTAGTCTAATGCTATCCTTACCTTTTTGTGTCATTTTATCCCACTCCCTCTAGCATGTAAGCTCATTGAGCAGGGCCCTCAACCCCTCTGTTCCTGTGTGTCCAACTTGTCTGGTTACAACTACATGTCTGTTCGTCCACCCATTGTAAAGCGCTGCGGAATTTGACGGCGCTCTATAAATATCATAATAATAATAATAATAATCCTCTTTCTATCTTTATTTATCGATAGACATGACTTCTACAGATTTTACAGAAATAATTGGTTGATGTCATAATGAGCTTAACCACCTGACCTCAACCTGCGAGAATGTCTTCCCTTACAAAGAAGGAGGTGTGAAATGTCTTTGTCTTCTGTGAGATGAGAGAGATGTTAAATTACTTGAATATTCTGTGTAGTATCCTTCCAACCCTGTGTAGTGACTTATACCCTTTGCGTACAACAACAGTTTGTAATCTGTGGACTTCTAGCCATTGATGAAGATTATCACTCATTTTTGTCTGGAAAAAAAAAGAGTTGTGAGATTTGCAGTCTGTCGACAGTTACAAAGCTGTAGATTAATGATGCTCTTAGCATTTACCTGCTTATTAGTAAATGTCAGACTGTGAACTATTTTGCAGCAATTAGTCTGTTGTTGGGATTTCATTCATGAATTATGATTGTCATTGATTAGATTGTGTATCTGCAGAGGATTATCTATTTAATACAATGTGCTGGACGTGTTTACCCTAAACAGAGAGAGATAACTAAAGTGGTTTTACAGTTACAGGGCTAAAGTGATAGTTGACAGGAATTTTAAGTGGGTGGATTTAGGTCAAAATAGCTGAATTAAAACAAAGACATTTTTTTAAGTCCCTTCTGTTTTCAGTTTGATTTTTTTGCCCTCAAATAGGAAATTCACAGAATTTGCATGAAATTTCTGTTATTGAATAACCCCGTTAGAGTGCTCGAAGGGTTAGCTGGAGGTTGCCTTGGTAACATGTGACTCTTGCTCCGTAAGTTAGAGGGTGATTGTATCTCTCCCTACTGTATCACTATATTGGGTTTGTTATCATGTATTCACTGATGACTGGAGCCAGGTCCATATTGATTTGAACTTATATCTGTTTAGATCCATAAACCTCATTATTCAGGCAAAGGTCACTCTCAAGCTAACTCCTTGTAGTGCTGCTTAATCGAACCTCCGTGTGAACTCTGACTCTGCACTCACTCAGGACAAAAACCTCTTTACCTTTCATTACCTCTGTGTGATGCCAACATACACATTAATTGGAGCTGAAAAAGCACCGTGGAGCTGGTTTAGCCCAACTAAAACGTGTAAACTGATAGATATCCATGCATAAAAACTCATTGTGATTTGTTGTGTTTTATTTATAAAAATTGTTTTGCATGAAGCCAGACCTGTTTTTAAATAAACAAACACATAAAATTAGATAAATAATATAAAAACGGAGATAGATAACTGGGAGGAGATCTACTTAAACAAGAACATATATCACAGCAGGAATTGGTAAAATACACAAACTCGTGATTTCCAGGTCCTGAGCTGTAAATTGGTTATTGTCCATGGATTATTTCTTTAAATAATCTACAAGTGCCCCTCCCAAGATCAGGCTCTGGATCCGCCACTGGTTGGTGCTGACACTCCACCTCCAGCAGCATCATTGGGGCGTCATTAGCCAGCCCGGAGTTCCAAGCTGCGTGAATTCTGTACATATTTCTATATACAGAACTCATTTATTGGCTAGGAGCGGTCAGCTGACACTCTCACCCAATCAATAAGCAGCAGGATTTGCATTCAGCTTCTGCAGGTGTGATGTCTTAATTCTGGTGGAAGGAGCCTCGGAGACTGGAGGGATCTAGCTAAGAGGGCAAGCCATTGTAAAACAGGGCAAGGTTACTCTGACCATAAAAACCATTACAGCAGACTGTAAGTTATGATGCTTGTATTAAGTCTTTAAAGCTTTAATTTTACAGCATATTGTAACCCTCTGTTCCTCTGTCTGTGTCTGTATACTGGTACATTATGAGTATAATAGTGAGGAATCTTCAGCTAATACTGGCTGTTCTACCTGTTTTTCTTCCAGAGTGGCTGTTTAATGTTTTTGTATTGTTTGTAGAACATTGCGTACCGTGGTTTGTATTATTACCATTGACTTTGTTGCAGTCCCATGACATTGCTGGGACACAGTTTTTGAAAACCTTCCCGCTTGTTCAGATCTCTGGTGGCTGGTATATTGATTTCTCCCTCAAGCCAAACACAGATAAGAGAAATATTCACTTTTGATCTTTGTCACGTTAACTGCCTGATGACTGAAAAGTCCAGTGGGTCAATTTAAAAAATAAAATATAAAATCTGCAAGTAAATTTACACTATACTTTCATCTTGTAAGTAATACTGGAGAGCAAGTGACATATCCCTATACTCTCTTGGTCCTTAAAGGTATGAACATTTTCGAAATCCATCCAGCCCCAGGACACTCTCATTCATCAATGCACTGCACTGTGTGAGGCTGACATGGGTGGTATTGGCAGTGAATTCTGAATTTTCATTGGCTGCTTGTTTTTTTGCATGCAGCCGATGAGAGCTGAGACTAGATAAAGTCTTGATGGAGGCCAGTGGCGACTCTAGGTATAATATATTGGGGGAACATAAGATACCACAGTGAAAACTGGGGGGTACAAATAACTTCCACCACTAATTTATACAACAACAAAAAATGAAAAAATGTGTGTGTGTGTGTAAATGGTGCCCTTCTGTGTGCCTTTTCCCCCCAGCACCTCTGCGTGTCTCTTTGTGCTCCTCGCTCTTGTGCCCTCATTAGCCTGCCTCCCCTCATGTGCCCTTATGTAGCCCCCCTTCTTTCATGTGCCCTCTTTAGCCCCTCTCCCCTCCTGTCCCCTTATGTAGCCCTCTTTCCTCCTGTGCTCTTCTGTAGCCCTATCCCCTCCTGTGCTCTTTTGTAGCCCCCCTCATGTGCCCTTATGTAGCTCTCCTTCCCTCCAGTGCCCTAATAGCACCACACTCCTCCTGTGCCCTTATGTAGCCCCTCTCCCCTTCTGTGCTGTTCTTTTGTCCCCTCCCTTCCCTGTGCCCTCTTTAGAAATAGGGATAGGGACACTATAGCGTTATAATACAGTTCATATTCCTAACGCTATATATAAATTCCATCCCTCTAGACATCCTTTTTTTGTATTATCTTTTCGGGAGTTCCTGGGCTGGTGTATAACTCATTCTGAAAAGTCATTTCCACTCTTTATTATTAAAATAATGGAACTTGCCACTTCTACTGATCCGTTTCTTCAGCCAATAAATCTTTCATTTATTTGTGATATTTCCCACGGTTTAGGTCAATCACTGCTGAGCATCAGGTACAGACAGAAAAATCATATTTTCAAGGAATTTGAGGAAATCCATCATATTGCTATCATTCTGGAGCCAAGGTCTGATCCGTTTCCACTTGTACTGTTCAGCTGCCAGTTTGTCAAGTTTCTCAATATGATTAGATTGTCTGTCGTTAAAATGTCTTCACTCTCTCTCACCCCGTATAACTGTGCCTTACCTTGCTCCCGTTGATCAGTCTCTGGGATACAGAATAACACACTGGTATCAGGTAATTAAATGTCCGATCTATCAATTTCCTCTGCAATATGGAATGACGAGAGAAGTCTCGCAAGGTTACCCTATGGCAGTGATGGCTAAAGACAGCTCTGACGAGGCTTCTGAATGACATTTCCCAAAATGCTTAACCAGCCTCATAGACAGTATACCGTATATCATATAACGCATTATAAAATGGATCAATTCCAGCCTGCAGTGTCTTTTAATGAACTGATAATGGGAAATAAACTTTCACTATCTAATAGAAAACTTATACAGAGTTATTCACTAAAAGAAATTATAATTATATTTTTAAAAAGCTGATATTACTGCAATGGAGGTATTTTATCTAAATGTTGATGACCTCAGCTAGGGTGGAGCAGACTGCAGTGCGGAGTCAAGGAGTCCGCGGGCACTGCCTTATTTTGTGGTATTAAACCATTTTCGAAAAGTTTAGCACCAAAATTCTGTCCCTGGGTGTCAGCTGACGATCTCTCACTGACCAACAATGCATACAGAGCAGGTGGTGTGACGGGTGCCTGGAGACAGACCTGTGGTGTTAAACCATTCAAAAAAAGACCCTACGGTAAGATGAAGGTGTCATGGGGCTGAAATTCCAGGAGAGTGTAACTTTAAAGGTGTCCATCTGTGTCTGTCTGTCTATATCTATTGTAACCTGTTCTCTGTATCTTACTGTCTATTTGTATCAGCTTGGCTGAATGCCTACATGTATTTGTCTGTCTGTCTGTCTGTAGCCAACTGTGTGGCTCTATTTACCTGCTGTCTGTCGACCTGTATCTTTCTGTCTGTCATTGTTGCATTTGTTAGGTTTTTATAGGTTTTGTTTATATATATGGTAGTTTTTCTTTCTAATCTTCTCTGAACTTTGAAACACATGAAACCAGGTTATATATCCTAATTACAAAATGTTGTGTGATTTACCAGCCAAGCAAAGAGACAGACAGAGTTGATGATTACATACATATCTTGCTACGTTAACTAAACATTGGTTCCATTTGCAAATATTTCTGTCTCCAGATGCTGACGTCTTTCAAACCTCAAGGCCTGGCTCCATGTTTTAGAATTTGATGCGCGCTTTGAGCTTTCTTTATTGGTCCCAAAGATATTATAAAGCAGTTTACAACCCCTATCCCTTTCATTGCTGGTTGAGTGGAGAATTCAATGCTGCGGTTCTGTAAATAAGCTGTTGAAGGAGCTAATTCTTTTTTAGACGCTGGTGTTTTTTATGACAAATAAGACATCAAAGTCTTTTTTCCATTACAATTATCTACAGAGAAAGGAATACATTAAATATGGTTACAGGTTTTGTTTACCCATTGAGAGCTGAAGTGATGAGCAGCATCTCTCTCCTGATTTGTGAATATTTACAAAATGTGTAATTGTCATAAAGATTCTTATTGAACTATTTCAGTGTCAGATAGCTCACATTGTTTACATGGAGCAATGCATACTGAGAATGATGGGAGATGGGAGATTTGAAAGGACTTTTCCCCTGTTCCTGTAGCAATCTCTCTCTCACCATCTGTATGCAGTTTTGTTGCCTTCTTTTTGCTGTCTCCATTAAGTTTGTTTGTTTGCCATATTTTGAACAAATGAACATTTTATTGTTACTCGGAGTTTAGGTTGTTAGTTAAAGGTAAATAGTGGAAAAGGTTTTAAATCTTCAACATTTGAGTTTTCTCTCTACTAGTAAAACTACTTTGAATTAAGTTCCAGAGGAATACACGGACAGCGTAAAATGAGTTAACGTACGGAGGAATACACTGACAGCGTAAAATGAGTTAACGTACGGAGGAATACACTGACAGCGTAAAATGAGTTAACGTATGGAGGAATACACTGACAACATAAAATGAGTTAACGTATGGAGGAATACACTGACAGCGTAAAATGAGTTAACGTATGGAGGAATACACTGACAGCGTAAAATGAGTTAACGTACGGAGGAATACACGGACAGCGTAAAATTAGTTAACGTACAGAGGAATACACTGACAGCGTGAAATGAGTTAACGTACGGAGGAATACACGGACAGCGTAAAATGAGTTAACGTACGGAGGAATACACGGACAGCGTAAAATGAGTTAACGTACGGAGGAATACACTGACAGCATAAAATGAGTTAACGTACGGAGGAATACACTGACAGCGTAAAATGAGTTAACGTACGGAGGAATACACGGACAGCGTAAAATGAGTTAACGTATGGAGGAATACACTGACAACATAAAATGAGTTAACGTATGGAGGAATACACTGACAGCGTAAAATGAGTTAACGTACGGAGGAATACACGGACAGCGTAAAATGAGTTAACGTACGGAGGAATACACTGACAGCGTAAAATGAGTTAACGTACGGAGGAATACACTGACAGCGTAAAATGAGTTAACGTATGGAGGAATACACTGACAACATAAAATGAGTTAACGTACGGAGGAATACACGGACAGCGTAAAATGAGTTAACGTATGGAGGAATACACTGACAGCGTAAAATGAGTTAACGTACGGAGGAATACACTGACAGCAGAACATCAAGGAATACATTAGGGGTTTGCTCGATTAATCAGTAGTTCTATTGATAATTCAGAAATAGATGAGACAGTGGTGACAAATTAAATTATAGACTTCAGATAAAAAGGGGAATAAGCACCTCCAGGCTACAGATTGTGCTAGTTTAATCCAACAAACAATGTGTTTAACTCTTTGCTGTTTTGTTTTCATGTTTGTTTTTGACTTTAATGCTTTGTAAACTCATTTTTAAAATCAAAGGCACGTACATATGAGTTGAAAATCTGAGAAAATATAGATACATGTAAGATGATATGTGTATTCATTCATAGATATACATGTGAGATGATTTAGATATACATGTAGGATGATATCTGATATATATCTATATCATCTTACATGTACATCTATTTCATGACACATGTATATCTAAATCATCTCACATACAGCCTGACGAAAGTTCTGTAGTGGAACTGAAACGGTGATCACTGTGGCATCTTGCTGAATAAAAGCTACGTTTTTTCACCATATTATCTAGTCCCTGGAGTGCTATCTTCCTATAGACTGTTACAATTTTTGCTGACAAGCACCGGGCGCTTTCTATATCTGCAGGAGTGCAAGTATTGGATATTTATATATATATTAGATGACATAGATGTACATGTGAGATGATTTAGATGTCCATGTTAGATTATATACATTTACATGTGAGATGATATAGATGTCCATTACAGCTTCCTGAGTCGGCCGCCTCCATACCTCCCAGGGCGGCCGGCTACAACGCTCCCTCACGCACTGCCCCAGCCTGCCCCCTCCATATCTCCCGCAGGCGGCCGGCTACACAGCTCCCTGAGCGGGCGGGCAGCCGTCCGGCTCCATTTTTTGCCAAGCCAGCAACTTTAGGTAAAAGGCTGACAAATCCCAGATGCCAGGGCAAAATTTCTGGTCGCCATGTCGACCTGGCGTCTGGGATTTGTCGAGCCCTGATTTAGCTCCACCCCCGCTGTATATGTAGCTCCGTCTACTAGTTTTTGAAATTGTTCGGCTGACTTCACTGCCCTTTGCCAGGCCCTGCGTAAGTGAGTATGTCGGCCCTTCCCCCCTATGACTGGCCCTGGTTAGAACTGGGTTGTCTCAAGTGGTGGCCTCTTACCATCAGTATGCTTTACCTGATACTTTACATGCAACACGGACAAAACAGCAACTATGTGATTCCTGAATAATACTGCACATTTATTTCTTCAAAATCATTGAATACACTTCATAAAGTTACTGTATCTCACAATTTTATATTATAAAAGCCCTGCTGGACAGGTAGAACTAGGGCCTACATTCTCTGAATATTACCCAGTAATTAACCTATAGACTGAACTCCTGCAGCTTTAAAGGATGTTTGATGTCTTTTATTTTCCTGTTCATGCTGGTCTGTTCATTCATCTTATACTTTCTTTAGTCTGTTTTACTATTATCCCCAGTAATAGCCATTTATTAACTTGCTATTTGATGCTATGCTGTTCAGTATTTTAATTCGCACACAATATGCTCACATGGGTTCTTCTATTTTGGAGAGACTATAATGCTCCTATCATTAGTTAGTACTTCCTCTGTGTTTATTATAGACGTTGCATATATTACATATATTGGCTTCATATCTTCTTACAATAGAAAAATCTAGGAATGCATTTATTACACAGCGTTTTATGTTCAGGTGACAGTGTCGGGGATTGGTGAGATTTTAGCAGATTTTTTAAAATTATTAAAAAAAATTGTTTTTTTACTCAATAATCTAGAAGAAGAAAAATACACAAGACAACAAATTTTAAGATGTGGAGCTGCTTTCAAATCTTAAAATGATATTCAATCTTTTCACTTTTATAAATATTCACTATTTTATAAAATTGGCAATTTAGATTAAGATCTGCACTTTTTGTAAAATGATAAAAGCGGACGCATTCTTCACACATAAAGCATTCAGCCATCTAAATTGCTTTGGGTGTTTGGAGCGGTCTTTAAGCCTATCCCTTTCCTTTGCAATAACGCGCATTAACAATAACAGTCCAGTCAAAGCATTTTAAATTAAGATATGCTAAGTGTGAGCCAGGCCCTGCAACTATTAGCTATTACTATTGTGTTTTCTTTATAAATCCTAGTAATAATAATATGTTCTGCACTCTTTAAATATTCCAGTCCAAGCGAGCAGTTCTGATGCTAGAATGTTGTCTCAAATATTCCCGAAGTGTTTACTTCGCTGTCACTAGAAAATGCTGCATTTTATTTCTGGTTCCCTAACTCGGTGGGTTTGTATACATCATTAATCATTATTGCGAGGCTGCAGTTCTGAGAAACCACTGGGATCTTGGAGTGGAGGTCGCAGGCAGTAAAATTGTGAAGTTTTAAATGACCTCTCCTTGTGATCGTGTTTAGCTCAATGCGCTCCTAAACTCCAATGAAGATGAAAAAAATAAGAGAACTTTTAAAAAATATTAAAGTTTAAAATTGACTTTGAATTCTAACTTTAGCAAATAATCCTGTGCAGACTGCTTCTGCATGTTCAGTGATACAAAGCAGAAACAAATATTGCTGATTGCTTGCAGCTCGTGCCATTTCACCTCTCAGCGCATGCATATTTATTTTACATCGTGGGATATTGAACATTGCATTGAAAGGACACAGATGGTCTGATGAGTAATGGCTGATAAAAGAGGCGGGAGTGAGAGGGGGAGATGTTTACAATCCAGAAATGCGATTTCAACCACCTATACCAGTGATGGCGAACCTTTTTGAGCCCATGTGCCCAAAGGTTTAGAAAAAACAACTCATAGAGTTGTCCGAACTAATTAACATATTTTGTTTTAAAAGAAGAACACAACAACAGAGCGTTCAATGATACAAATTTTAAATAATGATATAAATAATAGATAAAACTAAGCTTATATTTATTAGTATTCCCAACAAATGCAGTACATACATCCAATACAGTCACAGACTGCTGAATACAGTCACACCCCGACTGCTGAATACATTCACACCGACACATACACAGACTGCTGAATACACACACAGACTGCTAAATACGTACACACAGTCCGCTGAATACATACACACAGTCCGCTGAATACCCCCATAGAGTCCGCTGAATACATGCACACAGTCCGCTGAATACACACACACAAAAACATACACACAGACTGCTGAATACGTACACACAGTCTGCTGAATACACACACACAGGCTGCTGAATACACACAGACTGCTGAATACACTCACTGCTGAATACATACACTGCTGAATACACTCACTGCTGAATACATACACTGCTGAATACACACACTGCTGAATACACATACAGACAGACTGCTCAATACACACAGACACAGAATGTCGAGTACACACAGACAGACTGCTGAGTACACACAGACTTCTGAATACATACACACAGTCTGCTAAATACATACACGCAAACACACACACAGACTGCTGAATACACACACACAGTTTGCTGAATACACACACACAGACTTCTGAATACATAAAGACTGCTGAATACACACACACACATACTGCATTGGTGTGTGGTGAAGGAGGAGGGGACACAGCCAGTCCTGGTGGTCTGGTGGTGGTATGTGTCTGGCTGCAGCTCTCCTGTCCTCCCACACAATGCTGTATGGAGCGTTGCCATGGGAACGTGCAGCAACACTCCACACAGCCTGCTATTCACGGGAGAGCTGCTTCCCAGATCCCTCCCCCTGCCTCCAGGTCCTCCCGACACGAAAGCAGAGTAGGTGCCTGCCATTTTGGGCAGACAGGTGCCTACTGTGCATTGCTGCCGACTGGCGCCAGCGCCCAGCCCCCTGGCAACCTATGGCCACGTACCCACAGAGAGGCATCAGCGTGCCACCTGGGGCATTCGTGCCATAGGTCGCCATCACTGATCTATACCCTTTGAAAAGCTATATTTTAAAAATTGTGTCACCAGTCTACATGCTGATAGCAGTTTTTAAATATTCTTTACTTCTAATTATTGAAAAAAATAAATAACAAAATATTAAAAAGAAAACAAGGAATACATTTAGATCTGCAGTTTACTATTAAAAGGTTATAATTTTAGTCTGTCTTGTCACTTTTACCTTCAAGGGTAAATAGCGCGTATTAAAAAAATCTCTTTATTGACTTAACGCTGATCTCTTAGGAAATGGGACTCTTTTCCACAACAAATAGTGCTAATGGGATTGCTGTGCTCAGAGACTGCGTTTTAGCGATGCTTTCTGAATGTGTCAGTATTTTGCCAAAGCTGTGAAAAGGATGTATTAGTTAATGTATTTTTGTTGTTGTTGTTTTTTTAAGATTTTGGGAATCGGCGTTTCCCTAAGCTTTGCATCTGGTGATAAAAGTGGGATTTGTAGATCTATCAAATGTGTGATCTGTAATTGAAGTGTTTTGTTTACAAATTTCCTACTTTCTTGCTTTCTATCGACATAAAGAAAACCTGTAGAGTGACTTTAAAAAATCAGCCGTTCATTCACTAAATACCACATTGTAATAAATAAATAAACAAAGCCATAGTCACAGCTTCACTATTTTTGTATACATTTTGCAGTTTGGTTTTCCTTTCACTCATGTTCAGTTCTGTGCATCTAACATGAGGGTTTTGCCCATTTGAATTTTTTTTGTGGGTGTGGGTAGCCCTAGCTGGCTTGCTGGCGTGGTAGCCTTGTGCCAGTTTGACCTGCCCTCTTTTGATGTGCACCTACTCCTGTGCATCAACAGCAACGTATACTGACTGTCCCTATTCTGTCGTAGGTGGTTCCCAGCCCAGTTTTCTATTTCTCTACAGTGAGAGATATGCAGAGCTGTTCTTTATGCTATGGATGTGTCTCAAATAAACCTGCCATCTGCAGCCGTACTTATTGTATATAAAGATACACTATAAATGGACTCTTCTGAAGTCTCAATGATCCATGTTCTCAATTATTTCTCTTGCAAGCCCTATCTGTGTTCAGACAGCTTTATACTAATTGCAAGTAATGTACAGTATTTTGTAATTTCTAGGGCACGACAGGTCTGTTGTGCTTCTCAAACCTTGCAGTGTCATCCCTGCATGCAAATATTTGCTTCCACAAATTTAATTAAGGTATGCTCTGGTTATTGGCAATTACACAGACAAGCATTTCTTTTGGAGTAGCATTAGTACGGAAGCCAGCAATTAGCTTTTTCTAAAAAGTCATAGACGTTTTAGAAAAAGCAGATGCCTATGTACAGGGGTTCCCCTTTAAAACACGCAGGATTTGATCTCCAAACTATCTCCCTTGTATAACCTTAGCATCACTTTTTTATGCATAACAACCAACTTCTATCAGCAACCTAGTGAGCTAGGAGCATCTGTAACCGTAAGGTGACCATAGAAGGGTGCCTAGGGCCCAGGGGCTAGACAGGAGTCCTGGAACCATTATCCATCCTTACGTGAGGAATTAAGGGACACCAGACCAGTAACTTGCCTAGGGACCTGTGGGATCTTAATCCATCTCTAAGTGTGCTCGAGGTATCCTGAAGCTGAAGAATAAATGAGTATTTTTTTAAAATGATGATTTAGGATGGATTGACCCCCGACACTAATGCAGAGGAACTGTCACTATCTCAGGACATCACAGGGAAAGGTCAGTTCTGCTTCCCTGAATCTTTCCCTTGCTGGCACCTCCAGCCTCTTCTGCTCCTGGTACTTCAGCGCCAGGAACTGACGTCACCGCTGTACACTCATGCATGCGCGTGATATGTGAGACCGCGGGATCCTCCATAGGTATTACAGGTGAAGGCTGGGAAATTGACATGTCTTGTCGGCCATAGCTCCGCCCAGTGTCTAGAAATGTCAGGCACAGGAAATATACTGAGATAATCGAGTATCTATCTCTTGACTGGGTTGAAATATTATTAAATATGCATTTTGCAGATGAGAGGTTTGGGGGGGGGGGGTAGGGTGACCTATGCCTATTTGATCACAGGAATGTGCTTTGCTGGCTCTAAACTAACCCTGTCTTTAAACACAGAGAGCAGCATGTGGGGTCTAAGTTGCAAATTATAGATCTAAGCAGTTAAACTGGGAAAATAGCTGACTTGGGGAATTTTCCTTAATTGTATTTTTTTTTTATTTTGCTTTCTCCATAATTTCCAGTTTATTGAATAAAACCCAGTGTGGCAGGACTATAACTGCATGTTAAGGCGGTATGTATCTATGTCTATGCAGGCCAATGCATTCAGTTTAGGAAGGAACCCACCTAACTCAGATAATGCTTTATATGTGAAGAGTGTCTTCTATTAACTTCATAAAAAGTGCAGATTTCAAAAGACGTTGGCACTTTTATAAATTAACCTTATTACACCCCCCTGGCTTTTCAATCAGACAACCAGTCTTGTTACTTCCTGGTTTGGTTAGCTCAGTGGAACTAAACTCAAGAGGCAGCAATTGCTCAGAGTACCTGCCTTGCACAGACTTCTCATTGAGCTGCATTGGGGAGTCTGTGATTGGACAGCCACAGAAAGTGTGGGCGGGGTTATAAGGGATTTCAAAGGGTGCAGACAAGAGAGCTGTCTGGTTTTGAAAGCTGTGTTTAGACATAACCTCAGATGAAAAAATGCATAATTAAATATCTTATGTTATCATTGCACTTATATGTACTAAATAATGATTACAAAAAAATTGGTATTTAGCAGTGTCCCTTTAATTATATTAACTCTTGCACTGTCTCTATGCAATGTTCATTTTCTGTATATTCCAACAGTGCTGCACAGACAATTAAAGCAGTTTAACTGTGTGTGATGCTGGTGCTTAGTGCCAGTGTATTCACAGCCCCCTGTACCTAAGTCGCCCAACGTGGGTTCAGGGCTCTCCTTGACTCCACCCGTCATTGTTCTCTGTCTTTGTTCAGATTAAACTGTTTTCCATTTAAGGAAATTATTCAATGTACACCGCCATGTTTTTAAATAAATTATTTAATCTGAACAGAGTGTAATTTGTATCTAACGCCTCCTTCCATTCACAGAATAATCTGGATAATACAATGTATCCTTTTCTTTTTAAAAATGCATGTTTATTAATCCCTGCTTGAATAAAAGTACATAATAGCTGTGACATCTGTCTTCACGGACTGTGGGAAGGTGACACAGCTATTAAAGCAAACAGACGCGGGCATTACGATCTGAGTGACAATCTATATATAGCATGTTTTATAATCTTAAAATACAGCGCAACGTGTTACAGGCACACTGTTAGCGCTCAATCCATCAGATATTGCGTTATACCTCTAGAATATTATTTACAAACAGTCTGTGTACTCCTCTCTCTCTCTATGCACATTTTCAATAAATATGTTAACTATTTGATACAAATTTGAAACATTCTCTAAATTAACTCTGATATTGTCACAACCTGGCTATTTCAGAATATACTTTGAAATTTGAATTTGCTGCAGTTCGCCATTTAGTGAATTGCCCAACGAGAGAGCAATTAAAAGTACCGTGGAGTACCACGGAATGAGCTGAGGCTGGTTTTGAGCTGGTTTTACACTGAGGTTCTATATCTTTGTTTGCATTCAGCTCTCATGGTGTGGCCGGCCCTTTCAATGATTCCACTGTTTATTTTTAAGAAAAGTAGAAAGAGAACCCAAACCTTTCTGTAGGGCTCCTCCCGCCCGGCAGTGGTTAAACATCTGCAGCCCATTGCCATACCACACAGTTATTCATACCCCGAGACTGCGGCTGGGATAATGACAACATTGCTCGTCTTGTGCCTTTATGGAATAAAATAGGATGAGGTCCCAACACATACCTTAAGAAGAAAAGAAGAAAAGCCAGCTCATTTGGAAACGATTTTATTCTCACTAATTGCACTGCAAACGATGTGGCATTCATGGCAAAAAAGTAAAAATATATTTCCACTTGTACACTTTGTTTACTAGTAGAATGAGATTCTGTTTCCAAAATATTCCAAGCTGGGAATGTGGAACCCAACAGTCCAGCGTGGGGACATGATGCCACACTATGGAAAGTAATCATATCGTTTTATTCAGTATGGCTAAATGGTGGCAAATAAAAGGCCGAACCCAGAATGACAATTTGATAGAAATGCAAAACGTAGCTTTAAGCCCTTCCCTTTTAGTTTTTAGATTGTAAGCTTATTTGGTCACATACTGTACCCGTGTTTTGTTAGAATAAATATTTGTCTCATTTACCTATTGTACAGTACTGCGACATAGGTTAGCAAATAATTGTAATTATTATAATACATTTTTACAATGGAAAATTAAAACTAATGGAAGAAAAATCCTCAAAAAAACCCACCTTTTTGCTACAAAACTGCAAAACCAGTCTTTACCCAGCATAAAAAAATATATTTCTAAGACAGTGTGCAACCCTGCTGCCCTGGGCAGATGATTTTTAAAGAATTCTCCTTCCCTCTTCCCACACTATATTGGTGTCAGTAAGGGTTAAAACGTACAGCGGTACTGAAAAGCAGACAGAGAGAATTAGGGGTCATGGAATAATCCTGCCAAACTCGCCGGGTCACTTTCCTGAAATAGCTTTTATAATAATTAGGTATGTTTTCATAATGTACTCTCTGACAATATTATGCCTCTAAACATTTATAATGTTTAGATTCTTCTGTTATTGTGGGAATCTGCAATTTAAAAAAAAACAAACGAAAAATAGAGCTGACAAATGACACCCTCCACAGAAAAAAACATACAAATAATTTAATAAATATAAAAATGATTTTAACGGATCCCCTATACTACAGCTGAGTATATCCGTTATAAATCTCCCGAGTCCCAAGCGCAATAGTGATAATAGCTCCCAATTCCCCAAACATCAGCCCAGACTTGATGAAGGGTAGAACCGAATGTGTTTATCGTGGCCAACTGGCCCACTTATAAACAAAATCAGGAGGCAGTAAAACACGCCCAGAACACTGCCTCAAAGTGGCTACAATTTTCTGTGTCAGAGTGACTCAGTATAAAAACATAAAATATTAAAATACATAAAAATTAAATACATAACATATAGGAACCCCCACACATATTATATTGTTAAAAAGCCCTGATCTGAGTGCCCAAGTTCTCCAAATAGCGCTCAGATCCATGCAGTGTAAGGGAAACACCACCGTGTTAAAGTTCTGACCGGCAGCACACATGGTCCTATGCCAAAAAAAGTTCCAGGGCATTTGGTGCTTTTGCCGGTCAAATTTGGGGACCTCCTGCAGCCGCAATACGGGGTGCTCCGGCTGGCTCATAGGTAGCGTTTGTTTCCCTTATTCTCAGACACCTTTCCTCCAAAAAGCGCTCTCCTGGCGGATATCAAAGTGGTTCAAAACCGCAAACCAAGTTGCCTGGGAACCACACGGTCACCTCATGCCGAAAACAGTTCCATAACATTCGCGGCTAAGTCCTGCTGAGGTGACTGGGAATTCAGGACGTCTTCATGCTAAAATTAGTTCCATAGCAGTCGTGGCTAAGTACCTCTGGGACTATTCGTGGGAGAGTGCCAAACCAGTGGCACCCAAACTACTAATGGCGGTTGGGGAGATTTAACTTCCGAGCAGGGTCTTTGTATATGGCCCATAATCGGTATGGCTCATAGCAGGAGGCCATCTTCTACACTCCTCCATGAATTCATGGCAAACGTCCAGGGCAAGGATAGTTTGTCACGTTGATCTGTCCCAACGTCCAGAAAATCCTTTTGTAATGATGGGGGACACTGGAAAAAAACTTGATTAGTGCAAGGTGTCTAATGCACCTACAAGACGGTAAAAAACACAAGAACGTGCAATACCATTTGAAACCAATATAATAATAATGCACTTAAGATATCACTGTTTATGTTCCAAGTAATGTTCAGTAAAACCACCACAAACCTGCTGAAATCAACCATCCTAATCTCTAATATTCAGCATTTTGCTGGAGCCCATCACCGAAATTAATTTGTTTTAGTTTTTATTTTATTTTCTTTATTATTTTTAATTACACCTCATGATGTAACTTATAACGTATGGTCTCTGACAGCCACGGGCATCTTTACCTAATTGTTGATAAAAATGTCTCCATTTTTCTTTTTCTTTTTTTCGCAGTGGATAAATGCATTTAATATTTGAAAAGCACAACATGATTCTCCCATTTTTTTAATTAGAATTTGCAGACAAACATTAATTTGAGTTACATAGTTACATAGCTGAAAAGAGACTTGCGTCCATCAAGTTCAGCCTTCTTCACATATGTTTTTGCTGTTTATCCAAAAGAAGGCAAAAAACTCAGTCTGAAGCGCTTCCAATTTTGCAACAAACTAGGAAAAAATTCCTTCTTGACCCCAAAATAGCAGTCAGATGTCTCCTTGAATCAAGCAGCTATTACCCCACTAATTAGAAATTATATCCCTGTATGTTATGTTTTTGCAAGTATTTATCCAATTGCAGTTTAAACATCTGTATGGACTCTGATAAAACCACCTGTTCAGGCAGAGAATTCCATATCCTTATAGTTCCATATCATTTGCCTTAGATGAAATCTCCTTTCTTCCAGCCTAAATGTGTGACCTCATGTCCTATGTATAGCCCTGTTTATGAATAGATTTCCAGATAATGGTTTGTACTGGCCTCAAATATATTTGGATATCATATCTCATTAAGACATACATTTTTCATTAAGCAGGTTTAAAATGCTCTTCCACAAGGTACTTTAATGAGTGTGTCAATGAAAACTGAATTCATAATAAATAATTTGAAATACATTTTGAAATAATTTTGATGACCGCTGCTCGCACCCATACTGCTAAGTCCCACTTGCAGGAATTCTCACCTACCGCCACTAGACCTAGTCTTTAATCATTTAAGAAGTGCCTTAAAACCCACCTCTTCGGGAAAGCCTATGGCCTGCCAGAGTAACCTCTACCTCACATACCTGTCCCTTGCTCTCTCCTAAAGGGCAACACTCTACTCTCCTCCAGCTGTGCTTCACTCCCACCTTGTGTGATTGCTACCTCCTGTCATATTGATTTTTATACCTACCTCCTCTAGACTGTAAGTTCGTTTGAGCAGGATCCTCATCAACCTATCGTTCCTGTTACATTTCGTAATTGTCTCATTTATCCCCCTGTTCATAATAGTGTAAAGCGCTGTGGAATATGTTGGCGCTATATAAATGTCAAAAATAATAATTATATATTATGCTTATCTTAAATTATCCCAAACCAAGGTTATTTTATATTTTCCTTTAGATATCTCGTATTTATAGTTAAGACATAAAAAACATCCTATTTAAAAAAACCTGTATGCCTTCTTGTTGATTCTTTCTTTATATTTAAGGATGTAAAGAGAATATTTCATGTGGCATCCTGTGGTTGCGGTACTTTGACCTGTATTGAATTTTGCCTTTTATCAGTCCGTGACGGAAAGCTATAAACTGTCCAGGCCCTGGACCGCGCAAAGTATTACCCAAATGCTGGATTTAATTTGTAAAAGAAATGTAATGCAACTAAACAAGAACTGACCCACGGTGATTTATTATCATTATCATTTACTAATAAAATAACAGCTGAAGTTAATTGTGTCGTAAAATTTCACATAATTTCAGGGGGTTTTTTTGTTCTTTTTTTTACAAGAAATTATGTACGAAGTATTCAGCCTCATGCATTCGCAGGAACAGGGTAAAAAAATGCACAAAGAATTGTAAGATCTGTCAAGTCTATTTTTCATTATTTCATTATCCCTTTGGGAACAGGTGCCCAGCATGATTGTGTGCATCCGTATGTTGGAAAGTGAAAGCTCTGATGCTGGTCTATAAATTGAGAATTGTGTATTTAGGTATATACCGTACATGGATAAACACAAAGAGTTTCAGTTAATAAAATGTAAAAAAAAAAAATGGAATGCAATGAAACTAACATTTTCATGGACCTTTTGCAGCCTGATAAGAGATATTTTTTCTCTCTCACTTTGTAAATATGACACCTGCTTCCAGTACAAGCTCACTTAATTTTCACGTTTCCCACTTCAGAAGTTTTGTACCTCTTCTTCTAGTGAGAGACATCATTCCTGATATTATGTATCAGCATGCACGTCGAGTGACCTGAGGTTCTGGGTTTGTTGCGCCCCACTCTCAAATCCTGTCTCACTTCTTCAGGTAGTGGCATTTACTACGACCTACCAGCAGGTCCTTCTCCACACGATCTCAGGACGGGAAGTCTCTTTTGTTGTAGAGACTATTTTTGTACTTCTTTGGAAGTTTTATCTGAAATAAAACAAAATATGAATGACAAACAGTAAGGATATCATTGATAACAGACCCCCTAAGGATTCAGAACTGTTGGCTAATGCTGAAGCTCTGGTTAATATTGTTTGGCCTTTCTGACTGCAACATGTTTTCTTTCCTATGGCCTTTTGATTTAGGTTGTTCTAAACACGGATGAAATAATCAACTATCGAGCAGAAAGGAAAGCCAGTTTGTGAGCAATTTAATTATAGTATTCTCCTGTCAACTGGCTGAGTGTGAATCAAACTCACTGTACCTTTCAGATCTTCCTTCAAGATAGTCTGCAGTTTAATTAGTTTCTCTGTGTTTTCTCAAAACTGCACTTAGTTCCAGAGCTAACATGATTAAATCAAACCAGTTAGGGTTTTTGGCAGTTTAACTTCTCAGTGGCACTTAGGAAGCTTGGAACATTTGTAGATTTCACATCTTCTGAATCTAGAACAGGAACTGACATTTTAAATTTTTTAAGGTCAGTTTTATCTGTAATGATACTTTGTGGCCATTATTGGTTGAGCTGTGCTATAAGAAGCACACACATGCGTATTACCACTATCTGAGAGGGTGTGTGATAGAATTAACATAGCAGGTAGTGTGTCATAGGGTGCTAACAGGAGAAAATAAAACAAAAGGCTGTCTGGATCTGAAACCACTGTCAGGAAGAAGAATTGTCTACCATTTTGAAAGTGACAGAATTATATGCAGTGTTTTGTTTTTTTTACCCAGTGGAATAATGGCATTTGGTACAAATATATAATATGTATGTAGTAGATCTGTGCACAGCAACAACATTTGGCTCTGCCCAACCAAAATCGAAAATCATTTGCGACACCGAATTTCAGCTGAACGTCGGTTTGGCTCCTCAGAATTTCAGAAACGAGATTTTGATTTAGGAACCAAATCACAAGAACAAAAAAAAAATTATGGAAATGGACCAATCAGTGAGCTGCAAAATGCACACATGATATATTTTTATGTATATATTTTGCTGTATATTGATAGGTGCACCTTCCTGCCATTTGGTTCACAGATCAAGTGAGAAGACGTAACCAACAGAAGGAAAAAAACAGAAGGAGCAATATAAATAATGATATATATTTATTAATTTACTACTCCTCCTTCTTTCCTTCATTGCTCACTTCTCACGTGATCTGCGAATGAAATCAACATTTCACGACGGTCCCCTAGTCATCAATCAACTTTTATTTCCCATCAATCATATGTGGTCTTGGCACCACGGGCGATATTCAGAATTACGACCAAACATATTTGGCATTGTGCATTTTGGTTGGTCCGTGAGTCAAGCACATTTCGGCTTGGAGTTTGGGGATTTGACCACTTAGGGTCTGAACTAATCAGTAAACCGTTTCTTAGAAATAGGCGTCAGTGGGGCAGTTGCATTAGAATTCAGAATTTGACCTAATTATTATTATTGTTTATTAATTTTTCTATAAGCGATCTACAGGGATAGGTACAGCATTTTTTTTTTCTTTTCTTTATTCCGTTTCATACATAGCATCCTGTGTCTGGCACTATCTGTGAAAAAATTAGCAGAAAGAGGATAACAAATTGCAAATATGCCCCTTTTTTCTCGTACATGAAGCCAACTTAGTCATCTAAATCCAGACAATACAGGTGGAATGGTAGATATAGAACTGAAATGATCACGCGTAGTTTTAGAAACTGCAGAATTATTCAGAAAAGAGAACCAGGCTTTTGGTTCAGTACAAATGTAAATTACCAGACCCATATCCAAGTTTGTAATCCTCTTAACTGCTTTTCGATTGCACAATTCTTCATATTCTCCATTAAGATTTTATGGTAATGGGCAATTCAATGAAAACAAAAAGGCGGTCACATACTATCAAAGTATTATCATTCAGTGGTGTTCTATGTGACAGGTGAGTTCTATATCAGAATGTGACTCGTGGCCTGTGGATACATAACATTCTGTAAGAGTAGCTATGCTTGTTAACTGTTGATAATGTGATATTAATCAATGCTACTAGCTTTGAAGATTTCTTAATAAAGTGGCTGCTCAAATCAGACTTACACACGGGCTGAAGATTAATAACTTGACCGAAGGTTATCCTGCGCTAGACAAGCTCTGTAATGGCCTGAATTCAATTCTGTTGACTGCTCCGAGCTTACATGGAATTAATGGGACAGAGTTACGTTGGCAGAGTTAGTATAAACCATAAAACACGACTTGGCATTGACCGTGCATTGAATATATGGATTGCCTGTTATAAATTATAAATTATAGAAGCTGAGTGAGTGAACTAAAGAAGTAACTCTGATAAAGCTTTCTAAGGAATTTAACTTTTTCCAGCTTGTTTGTAGCCATTCTAATAACAGTTTAGTGTCATGGGTTCTGGTTTCCTCTGGGCACCAACACTCACATATTGACAATGTGCATTGTTTTTGTGTCTGATTTGGTGGTTCGGTACTTCTCACGGCGAGCTGCATTCTAGCCCCATGATTGACATGGACTGCTCCTATTGGCACTCTATTTATGTGCCTGAGACTTGGGTCATTTCCCAACTGCTGTGCATCAAATAAACGTGTACGTTTTGGCATCATTATTGGCGCAAACCAACCATTTACAACCCTGGGTTATAATGGCTACCCTGAGCACTTCTCTTTTGTGGTCTCTGTTACCCGAGAGTGCATTTTGACTTGTTGTGTTCCATTTTGCCTTTTGACTCGGCTTTGTTATCTGGCTACTTTGGGTTTTGGAATATTTGACTTTGGCTCTGTTTCACTGTTCATCCTTGATCTTGGCCTGTCTATGTTTTCTCTTGTCTGTTACTTGCAACTTGCACCTGTCCAACCTAATGCCCCGTAATACGTTGCTTCCCTTTGTATAGGATACTTTGTGCTCTGGGTTTTGTGTGTTGGGATATCCAGTCTTGACATTGATTTTAACCATCATTGTCTCTAGTAGTGAGTCCTGCAGCTGAAATTTGTAGGAATAGGACAAAAACTCATACTCAGCTGTACCATCAGCTCACTGATGACTTTACACTGGATTACTCAATATGAGGACAGCCAATAAATGCTATCTGTTCCTATGTGCTTGAAACACCCGAGACAATGATCGTAGAAGTCTGGTAGTGAAGTAGGACAGAAAAATACCAGGATTCTGTGAAACAGAAGGGCAGATATCTAGGGCAGATATAAATGTGAAGGAAATGTGTAAATAAATGTGCAGCCAATGGTTGGTAGCAAATTATGGGAAATGTAATATATCAGCAGCTGTAAAGTAATAATTAGACGAGCCTGGTTTCAAATCTATTTAGACATTTGATACATTTGGTCATTTAATGCTGGTCATGGATAATATTGTAAGATCCTGCGCATTGCAAATCATAACTGATTGTTTAACCCTATTGTGATAGCGTGACATTTCTGTTGATGGTAGTGACAGTAAAATGGATCTGATATAAATTCATAGCAAACAAGGCCACTACTGATAACAGATGGATATGATTTGAACAAGTCCCCTGAATCCTGGAAAATCGAGGAGAAACGAACATACATCTCAAATATTGTCCCCCTATATAGCTATATATCCTGGCATGGCAGACAGCTGCTTTTAACACTGCGTTAAAATAAATATATAGTTTGTTTTTATTATTTATGCTCAGCTGCAATGGTTAGCTGCCACACATTCCCCAAACCTCCTGCTTCTTATCGTACTTCTCCCCAAGTGCACTCATACACGGCTATTTAAACTCACACAGTCAGCCTGACAATTATAACCAGCTTTTCTCCCATTTGCATTCATGTTTAATGGTACACTAACACACTGTTACATGTTTATATAACTTATACACTAAGATATAGTCGTTTTAGTTAAGAAGGTCCCTTTACATGTGTATGTGTGTATGTATATAGGAGAGAGAGTGACCTAAAATGAGCAAATGAGACAGAAATTTAGAAAGTTACACTTTACCAAAATGGACATATTTAAAGGGAACTCGTCATGCCCAAAACAACTGATGATCATTAGATTAAGCATAATATTCTATCTACACATTGTTCTGGCAGTTTTTGCAATTTAAAAACAGGTTTTTCCCCCAACTGTGATTCTATACCTTGGCATGTCAAGGGAATGACTGACAAGGGAGAGCTGAAAAGACATCCCACAGAAAGTCCCTCTGCTCTCCATCCCATAGCAACCACAGAGCATGCGCTGCAGTTGCTATGGAAACTCCCCAGCTGGCGCTTCAAGCCCCAGCTAGGAAGTATAGGAATGGAGTGGCGTGACGTTACTCCATTCCCATGCCGGCACACTGGCAACAAAGCCATCTCAACGTCACTGACAAGATATGTCCCGCTTGGGGATGCTTCCCAGAGGTGGAGAACAGAAGGAGCAGAGGACGGCCAGAAGGTGGGTGGTACGCAAAGAATAACAGCCACTAAGTCGTCCTGAAACAGAAAGTGAGTATGATTTATGGTGTATTGAATGTAGATGGGAGTGGCTGCAGGTAAGTAATTTTTTCCATTACATGCTCACTTTAAACACAAATGTGATTCTACTGAAAACTGATGATAGACTGTAAATTGTTGTATTGTTGGCAAAACGCCAAGTTCCGGTTAGAATAACAGCCCAGTTCCAAAAATATACATGCATATGTCAAAATATACTTTTCAGTTGAACTGCAGAGTGAATAATTCTCTCTGCAAAATCAGAAAGGAAAATAACCGTGTTTAAGATTGAAATTGGTTTAAATCAAGTTGTAAGTGTTTGTTCCCCTTTTCAATTGACATTTTAGACAAAACGTAGCTAACCGTGAACTTGATGAAGTCTTCTTGTTTTCACAACTTTAGATGAGAAGCAGAGAAAACCAGAAGTCAATCATCTGTCACTGTGAAGATTTAAGAATTAATGTACCTTGTCAGGGAGCAAGGAAACTCTTCAGTTAAATTTGTAAAAACCCACAACCATACTTGCAGAAAAATATACTTATTTTGGATTCAGCCACCTCTAAATAAAATCTGACAGTTGGGGTGGCCAGGCCGAATGATCTGATTGATACATTTAATAGTAAATGGGTGTAACTAGGCAATCAATGTGAATATTTCATAAAGATTTTATTTTAATTTGCCAAACCTGTCACTGAAAGCTTCTACATTATGTCATATCTGTGCCGCAGTGCCAGAAAGCTCCATGTTGTCCATCATTTGTATTCACTGATACTGAAACTTTTCTTGCATCTCTGAAATAAGGAAGTGAAGAAAGCCAAGCCTTAAATATGTATTTCATACATAATAAATGGCATCTAAAATGTCTTTTTTTTTTGTGTAAATGGTTTTGCTACCCACAAAAAATGTTCCAGTAAGTTGCAGTTAATCCCCGTGGGACAGCCACAGAAATGCACAGAGAAAAAAAAGCTCAACAAATAGGTGAGAAAATGCTCGGCAGGCTTCTTGAAAAGTCAGTCAGCACAAACAAAGTTTTAAAACACAAATCCAATATTTTTTAAATTCTATTAATAGGCAGTAAAAGATTTCCCAGAATTCTGTTTTTAGATATGTAACGGAGAGCTGGTATTTCACAGCCTATCTCCACTCAAGATCTCAGTGAGGCTCAGGAACAAGTATTAAAAATCCATAAGGCAATAATTCCAGCAGGCAAAACAATCCACGAATATCCCAATACATATCCCAATGACTGGACGACACACAGCATCAGGAGCAGAACTGAACTTTTAATCACACAACCTCCTTATAAAGCGTTCTCCCATGCAAAGAAGTTCTCCCATGCATTAATCAGTACAGTATCCAATAGTATGCCTGTTACCTCCCACACATCTCCTCCCCTCAGTGTGACACATAATCCACTTATACATACTGCAATTTTACCCGATTTCGGGATGTACCCCAAAACAGTCAGCTAGAATTATATACTGGGTACCCCCTGGTAGCCCTGATCTGGGTGACTAACATATTCAAAATTCACCCAGATCGGACCAGGGGTTCGGGATTTAGGTGGAAGAGGCAATTTGACCGACCCCACACGAGGTAGTATCCGAAAAAGGCTCCATGTGTTTTGGCCTTGCGGTCGGTCTCTGTTCGGGAGATAAAATGTATAGGAATACTTGCCATCCAAAGTTAAATCTGTATTCGTATTAATTCCCTTGTTCGGGACATTTATTTTACCGAACGAGAGGCTGGTTGGGCCCTCCGTTTGGGAGTTACGGAGCACTGGAGGTCTCAGCGGTGTTTACTAGAGTGTCCGACACTCGACGGCAAAACACAGCTGTTCGGGAGTTTAAGATGGCCGCCGTTCGTGGAAACATAGAAACATAGAATGTGACGGCAGATAAGAACCATTCGGCCCATCTAGTCTGCCCAATTTTCTAAATACTTTCATTAGTCCCTAGTCTTATCTTATAGTTAGGATAGCCTTATGCCTATCCCACGCATGATTAAACTCCTTTACTGTGTTAACCTCTACCACTTCAGCTGAAAGGCTATTCCATGCATCCACTACCCTCTCAGTAAAGTAATACTTCCTGATATTATTTTTAAACCTTTGTCCCTCTAATTTAAGACTATGTCCTCTTGTTGTGGTAGTTTTCCTTCTTTTAAATATAGTCTCCTCCTTTACTGTGTTGATTCCCTTTATATATTTAAATGTTTCTATCATATCCCCCCTGTCTCGTCTTTCCTCCAAGCTATACATGTTAAGATCCTTTAACCTTTCCTGGTAAGTTTTATCCCGCAATCCATGAACCAGTTTAGTAGCCCTTCTCTGAACCCTCTCTAAGGTATCAATATCCTTCTGAAGATACGGTCTCCAGTACTGTGTACAATACTCCAAGTGAGGACTCACCAGTGTTCTGTACAATGGCATGAGCACTTCCCTCTTTCTACTGCTAATACCTCTCCCTATACAACCAAGCATTCTGCTAGCATTTCCTGCTGCTCTATTACATTGTCTGCCTACCTTTAAGTCATCAGAAATAATCACCCCTAAATCCCTTTCCTCATATGTTGAGGTTAGACTCTATCAAATATTCTGTACTCTGCCCTTGGGTTTTTACGTCCAAGATGCATTATCTTGCACTTATCCACATTAAATGTCAGTTGCCACAATTCTGACCATTTTTCTAGTTTACCTAAATCATTTGTCATTTGGCTTATCCCTCCTGGAACATCAACCCTGTTACATATCTTATTATCATCAGCAAAAAGACATACCTTACCATCAAGACCTTCTGCAATATCACTAATAAAAATATTAAAGAGAATGGGTCCAAGTACAGATCCCTGAGGTACCCCACTAACTAAAACCCTCTGTTGCTTGTCACTCAGCCACTGCCTTACCCATTCAACAATATTTGAATCCAAACAAGATTGCAGTTTATTGCTAAGCCTTCTATGTGCAACAGTGTCAAAAGCCTTACTGAAATCTAGGTAAGCAATGTCTACTGCACCACCCTGACCTATAGTTTTAGTTACCCAATCAAAAAAAATCAATAAGATTAGTTTGGCATGATCTCCCTGAAGTAAACCCATGTTGTCTCTGATCTTGAAATCCATGTGTTTTTAGATGTTCATCAATCCTATCCTTTAACGTGGTTTCCATCACTTTCCCCACTACTGAAGTAAGGCTTACTGGCCTATAGTTGCCCGACTCCTCCCTATTACCTTTCTTGTAAATGGGCACAACATTCGCTAACTTCCAATTTTATGGGACTACTCCTGTTAACAATGATTGGTTAAATAAATCTGTTAATGGTTTTGCTAGTACACCACTAAGCTCTTTTAATAGCTTTGGGTGTATTCCATCAGGTCCCATTGACTTATTTGTCTTTACTTTTGACATTTGAAATAGAACCTCTTCCTCTGTAAACTCACGTGTAATAAATGACTCATTTATCCTTTTTCTCAACTGAGGTCACTTTCCTTCATTTTCATCTGTAAATACAGAACAAAATTATTCATTGAGGCAGTCAGCTAGACCTTTATCCTCTTCTACATACCTTCCTTATTTTGTTTTTAATCTAACTAATCCTTGTTTTACTTTTCTTTTCTCATTTATGTATCTAAAAAATGTTTTATCCCCCTTTTTTACTGACTGTGTTATTTTCTCTTCTGTGTGTGATTTGGAAGCTCTTATAACTTGCTTAGCCTCTTTCTGCCTAATCTTATAGATCATTTTGTCTTCCTCACTCTGGGTTTTTTTATAATTCCTAAATGCTAACTTTTTGTTTTAACTATTTTGGCCACATCTGCGGAGTACCACAGTGGTTTCTTGAATTTTTTGCTTTTACTGACAAGCCTAATGCAATTTTCTGTTGCCTTCAATAGTGCAACTTTTAAATAATCCCATTTTTCTTGGACCCAGAGGACAAAGCACACACTGCACTGATTGCCAATTACGGGTTTGCAACATTGGGGTGGTCTGATTGTTCGGTAGTTTCACTCGTATAATAAATGGAGTGATTTTACAGAACAATCAGTAGAATGCTGCATACAATATACATACATACGGCAAAATTAAACAAAAGCATATTAAAACACATAATTTTGTGGACAGCCCAATGCCATCTGCTACAAGATATATCATTGATTTCTGCAATTCCAAAAGTAATGTGACAATTTGGGAATATGAAATTAAATAAAAATCATTCCAAAAGGGAGGAGAGTGCTGTGAGATTTATGCATTAAATGTGACTTTTCAAAAAAAAGATTGGAAGTCAGAAGAGTTGATTTAGGTTTAATCAAAATGACTGGTTGAAGATTAATCACACTTGTACTACTTAAGTTTCCTTAACTTATCTTGAACTGGTCTTTATATCTTTATTAATGCTGATTGTTTAGATTTGCTGAAGTACTGCAGATATTAGGATATTCAGTCATTGTATAGTGTGATGGACAATTGACCAGTACCTTGCCAATAAATGTTCTAAACCACAAGTGTTGCTGGTGGGGAGTTTTGGGGGCTGAAGCTCCAGATATGGTGCTCCAGATTCTTCTCAAGAGATGAGGGATCTGTATATACATGGGCATGACTGGGGCCATGAAATGATTGAGGGTGGATGGAATAATGAATTGTTTCAAAATCATTAAATGTGTTTTGACGGAGAGTGACATATGATGGGTTAACTGGGTGTGAGGGTGAAATGTTGAGTGCTATTGACTGGCTTTGAGTAGAGACTTGGGATATTCAGTGGTTGAGGTTATTGTTATATGTACACATGCTGGGTGAATTGTGACATTATTTTGATGCCCCTCTTCCTCCCACCACCCCATCTCATGTTGCTGAAAGGATTGAAACCCCTTCAGTGACTTACCTGAATCCAGCGCCGATGTCCTTCAGCGCTGGGTCAGGCTCTGCCCACACTCCTCCCCTGCCGATGTCAGCCAGCGGGGAGACTTAATGTGCATGCGCGGCAATGGATGCGCATTAGACCTTGATGCTTTCCTTTGGGGATTCCGGTGACACTGGAGGTCCTCATGCATAGCGTGAGGATGTCCAGCATCGTGTAACACACTTTTTGTTTTTTAAGAACCCGGAAATCCCTCTAGTGGCTGTCTGATAGACAAATGGTTGAAATGGGATGAAACTTTGAGCAGACATTAGGTGTCTTACCAAGTTTAGGTAACGTGACTATTTGTGCGCACAAAGCCTTCCCCGGCATTCTACCTGTGTTCCAAAAATGATTGAATAGTAAGTTAAATGAGGGGTTAGAATGCCAGAGAAAGACTTACAGTACGTCATTGTAAAACCATCAGGCCCTGGGATTTTGCCTTGTGGGATCATATTAATGGCATCTGTAATTGAATTAATGATGTCTGTGATGGGAGACTTTAGAATATCCAATTTATCCATAGGTATCTGTTTTAAAGAGACCCTGTCCAGAAAAGAGCGTGTTGTATCAGATGTGGGCTATATCATATTGGGATTGGAAACCAAATTATACAAATTTTTTAAGTATTCCGCAAACATATTGCTTATCTTAACCGGATCTGTAACTTTAACGCTACTATTATCCAACAGATCCTCAATTCTGGATTGGGAAGCCCTGTGGCATAGTTTAGAAGCTAACATTGATTAAACTCATTCCCATTAGCATAAAAAACTCGTTTCAATCTCCCCAACATCAAGGCCGTGTGTTCCAACTGGAGAGTGTTAATTTTAGCTTTAACATCTGAAATCTTTGCAGCAAGGGGCAAGGAAGGACCGGTTTTGTTAGCCTGATTCAAAGCATACAGTTCTTTTTCTAAATCTCTCAAATTTTTAGACCTAATTTTTTTCAAGTAGGAGGCTCGTTGGATAAAATGTCCCCTAAGAAGCACTTTATGGGCATCCCACAACGATGTATTCTGCAGATATAGAGCCAAATTTTCCCTAAAATAATTATTAATCGCTAATTCGGCCAATCTTTTATTCTCAAGCTCAGTAACTAAGTAATCGCTAAGCCTCCATTGTCTGTTTGGGTTTGACTGGAAAGACTCCTCTATACACATTGTTATAGGGGCATGATTGGACCAAGTAATGTCCAAATTTCTAGAGCGCAAAACAAGGGGTATAATATTCTCACCCACTAAGAACCTGTCAATCTGAGAATATGTTAGTCAATTTTTCACTATTATGATTTTTAGAGGCGCTATTTGCATCTTTAACAATATCGTACTCACAGTCTAAAACAAAATTGGTGTCACCACCCAAAATCAATCTGCCTCTGACCCCATCTGAAACTTTACTAACAATAGATTTCAAAAAAACTAAATTGCCCAGGGTTAGGGGAGTACAGATTTACCAGAGTGTACTCAATACTATTTACTGAACCTTTCCAAATTAGGATTCTGTCATCTGGACCAAAAGTCACATCATCTGTGTGGCAAGTTACATTTTTACAAAAAAATATGGAGACACCCCTGGATTTCTGACAAAATGCAGAGTGTTACTCGGTAGGGTAGTCTTGGGTAATTGGGTACATAATCCATTTTAAAATGTGTCTCCTCAATGAACGTCTGGGATGTTGCATTTCACCTCTTTAAATAAAAGTCTCCATTTGTGCGGAGTGTTCCGTCCCCTTAAATTAAGTGATACAAATTTTAAAACCATTCCTATCGCTCAAAAAGAACAAAAGAAAAAAATTGGTGATGGGATTTGAACACGCTGCACAACCCAAAACATATTTTAAATTTGAACAATCCTACCTGAGTAAGTAAGGTCCACCTGACCGATTTATGTCTGACTCAGTGCATCACTTAAATATTATACCAAGTTATTACATCAACAGAATAAAGCAGCACATTATCGATGACATGATCCTTATTTGCAAGACATAAATAATAAAAGGGTAAAAAAAAACTTGGAGAAAACACCCTAATAAGGGAAGAATTCAAAGTTATATAATGTTTCCTAAAAGGGACAAAAAATATTAGTAAAATATTAAGTATAAATTAAAAAAATTGCCATGAGAGGAGAAGTAAAAAATTCCTCCATCTCAAAATTTTTTACAGGCTTACGTTGGGGGAGAGGACCGGGGACATTGGGCATTATGAAAAGTAAATAAAAGAAAACTAAAATAATGTAAGGAAATGTATGTAGTACATGGTATTAATATGAAATTAAAAAGAACAAAAAGCAGAATATAAAATACTTTAAGAAACAATAAAATAATAACATATATTAATAAAAAACTAAGAATAACCAAAAAAAGAGAAAAATAACATAATAATAATAAAAAAGATTTAAAAAAAATAAAGATAAATTCACAGAGAAAAAAAAAAATGAGAATGACAAAAAAGAAAGTCAGAAAAAATTGTAATGTATGTGACAAACAAACTAGTCCAGGGTCGGAACCCGGAGACAGGAACCAGGATCTGAAGATAGGAACCAGAGACGAGCAGAATGAATGCAGAAATCCAGAACCGATCTCCAGGAAGCATTGTTCTGGAACCCCAGAATAAGAACAGGAAATCAGGAACCAGGAACTAAGAATGGGACGTCTACTCGAGCCGGAAACCAGGAACAGAAGGCCGAACTCAGTAATCATGGTTCTTCTAAAGTATCTTGCTGTAAGGTGCAGGCGTAGATGGGGATAAAGTATGGGATGGAGCTGAGGCTGCCAGTTCATAGGTTGTAGAAGTTCCATGTCCTCTTCTGGAGAGGTAATGATATAATTTTGTCCATCCATCTGTAACAATACTTTAACAGGGAAGTCCCATCTATACTTGATGTTTCTGCAAAGAAAGTTCGGATATGAAGGGCTGTTCCAGGTTCTCTATGCTTTTTCATAGTGTACGCTGAAAAGTCTGGGAAAATCTTTATATTTTTATACTTATCAGGTAATCCCGACGGGAGTGTAGCTACCAAGAATTTCTCCTTAACGTGGTAAGAATTGAAGTGTACTATAACGTCCTTGGGAGCCGTTGCAGGTGCATTCTTAGGTTTGGGCAATCTATGGATGTGGTCCAAAATCAGATCAAAATGGGTGGCATTAGGTTTGACCGCCCTCACCACAGATTGAAAATAATTAGGCAATTCCAGATTGTCAATAGAGTCAGGGATTCCTCTGATACGTAGATTATTGCGCCTGCTCAGGTCTTCTGCATCCGCAGATTTTTCAGCCTGTTGATTAAGGTTTTTTTTAGATTTTCAACTTTCTCAACTAAGTCTAAGTGTGACTGTTCCTGGTAATGGAGTATATTTTCGATATCTTCTGTTTGCGAATTAATGTCTGTCATAAATCTGTAAATAGCGTCAAAATCTTTTTTAAAGTCGTTCCTGATTTCAACTCTTAAATTTTTGATGAGGTGAATTAACATGTCAGCTGAAGCTGGCAGACCTGGAGCCATCTCAGGTGGCATATTAGGAATGTATGCATCTACTGCAGTAGAAACACTTTTTTCTATATTTGTGGTAGCCATCTTGGAGGTGGCAATAGCCACCTTGGTAGTGGTGGTAGTAGCAGCCATCTTAGTAGTGGCAATACTTTTTAATATGTGTGGCTGTGTTGACACTTTAAGTGTATTGGGGACATCCCCCTCCATCTCTATTTCAGACTCTTCAGGGCTGTCAATTGCCCATTCTTCGCCACTTATTGTCTGTGGCACAATCCTGCCGCTTAGAGATTGATGCGAGCAGGCTGCGGCCACATTCGCATATGTTTGGAGTCTAGGTGAGGGCCGGGTGGGTAAAGGGATCCCTGTGTGGCCCAGTGGGGATTCCTGTGGCGAAATAAGCCGCAATGTCGGTAAATGGGTGGGGGAGTGGGTTTGCAGTTCCTTACTCACCCCCACAGCAGTCTCATCAATAATTTTTATCTAGGCACTGTTTTTTCTTTAATTTTCTGTCTCTTCATGTTGAGTGAAGGTTCTTAAAGTGATATGTCTCAATTAAAGTGATAATTTGTAGTTTTGGAACCATAAAGTCCCAATGTCCCCAGAGCTTTTCTAAAAGATGGCCATCTAAGATGGTGGCCAAGACACGCCCCATGTCCCCTGCATTCTCTCTAGTAGAAGATGGACAATACATTTAATTAACCAGAGTATTGGGAACCCGTATCACATAATTTAAAAACGTATAACTCCACACACGTGTACTACATAGATTGTGCGATATCCCATTCATTACTTTTAATCCACATCAAATAAAACATGAATGGACCATTAATTTCCCCAGACTACTTTATCTCAATAAAAAATAAAAGGGTCTAGGTTCAGTGGTGGTATACGTTTAACAAATGTCTAACATTGCCATTTTGTGACAGCCACTAGAGGTGCTTCTGTATCCATAACCGAGTAAAATTTGGTCTTGCAATCCAATAATACTGACAGCAGTATTTGATTTGAGGAGGGCAGTGTTTTGCTGCGCATGAGCTTTTCAATCTGAAGCTTTGCAATGAAAATCATTGGATTGGATGAGATTGTTGGTGACATCACCCTACTTGCTGACATAACTAAAGTCATAGCTGGAGGCGCACATGTTTTATTAACCCTTATATCTCCCAGGATCGTGAAGCACCTCATTCAATATTGGTAACATTTTGACCATGCACTAGACATGGAAAGAGGAATATGCTTGGATCCCCAACTCAGTATTTTCAAAATATTTTTTAAGTACATGTTTTTGGACACAAGACAATGAATCCTGAAATCAATTTCTAGAGTGACTGAGCTAACTTAGTTCAGGAGTGGGTGCTTAGGGAGTGTTGCACAGTATGGGTTGTATTTAAGATGCAGGTATAATAGAAGCTGCCTTCAGAGAGGGTAACTCACAATAAACTATATCCCTGAGATTTCAAGAGCCCTGACACTAAATCTAACACACTAACATTAATACCTATAACAACACTAGTAACATTAACCTTTTAACCTTATCAAATAATACTAACATCAAAGCATGATGTAATATACTGTAAATTATACATAAGGATACTAATGGAAAATAATGCCAATCTCGAGGTTCTAGAAACATTTATAAATCACTCAACCTTTAGTCGTGTGATTTATCAGAATGTCTCCAAAACCCCCCGATGGCGTTATTTTCTATAATATATTTCAATGCCCCCAGTATTCGAGGATCGAGGGTGTGCTCCTTGCTGTGTGTGTATTTAGCAGTCAGATTATGAAATCTAAGCTTCATTTTATCAATAATTTACATTTTTATTCCTGTGCGTGGTGGTGCAGACATTGCCCCAGTGCTTTGCTCGGAGACCTACAATGCTGTTAAGACGACCCTGTAAGTATCCTTAAAGTAGGATACCATGCAATAAAGGGACCACAGAGAACAGAAATATGTTCACTTAGAAGTCTATTCTAAACGTGAGTTGAAAATAAACGCCTCACGTAGATATTAATATAGGGCTAATTAGTAAAGTAACAGCTAAACATTGTATCTATAGTCAGGTGTCGAACACACTACAAACACATCTCGATGATAGAAGATAAAATGAAATGATTTGCTACGTTCTAGTTAAACCAGAAAGCGGGGCTCAGTGTTACATTGCTAGCTGTCAGTGATATATTAGATAAACTGTTATCTCGCAAGTGGTGCAACCACCAAATATATAAACAGGAGCTGCTAGAAGGACCTTGGAGAAACATATATGTAAAGTTAAAACAGATGGAGAATCCCAAAGTAAACTCAGAATCCTGAGTAACGTAATCAAATGAGAACATTCATAGCTTTCGCTGTGCCTTCGAGGGCACCTGTCTGAAATGATATCACTTGACTATCCTAAACCCAGTTAAACAAACAAACAAACAAACAAACAAACAAAATATGAATAGCCAACACAATAAATAATAAAAATAAAATAAAATCAAAGTGTGCAGCTAAAGTCTAGACATTCATCCTGTCCTTGAGTTGAGACAAACTCAACTGAGTTAAATTGTCAACAAATAAAAACAAATTGTCTATAGTCCCAGGATTTCGAGACAACATTTTTTATGTATTTTTTTATATGGTAAGAAATTCTTGTACCGTTTTACTCTCCAAAACTGCACATTAATCTCCATAGTCCTGGCAAGTGATTAGCCGTGATTACAATCATCTGAATGCATTTTTCAAACATTCATTATATTATGTTGGCTGTTGTATTCGTGCCGAACAACTCAATGTTCATTTGCTTTTATTTTCCTTTATTTCTTCCCTACTATTTTCTTGTACAGCAGCCAGGAAAGTTTCATAAACAGTGTAGTGTTATTTCTTAAAATAAGCCCCATAAACAAGGATGAACATTTTGGGTTTAGTTTAGTGGCTGGGAGATCAGCCAATAAAATGGGAATAACAGAAAACATTCTTATAATTACCCCATGAAGAGTTTCTATCGAGCTCTCCCCAAGCTAGCTGTATTCTAAACATTTTGACCTTGAAAACAGATATTCCTGGATCTCTCTATCTTTAATTGTGAAAGTGAATTATTGTTCATTTGAGCCCAGTAGTAAAATATATATAAACCTATATCTTTAGTTTGGTCACTTTGGTGTAAATTTTGAAATTCACTTTCAGGTCGCTTTGGTGTAAATTTTAAAATTTGCAACAGTTATTATTATTATTATGTTATTTATATAGCGCCATCAAATTCCGCAGCGCTTTACAATGGGTGGACGAACAGACCTGTAGTTGTAACCAGACAAGTTGGACACACAGGAACAGAGGGATTGAGGGCCTGCTCAGTGAGTTTACATGCTAGAGGAAGTGGGGTAAAATGACACGAAAAGGTAAGGATAGTATTAGACTAGTGACAGTTGTAAGAGAGGAATCAGTCAGGAGCTATTAACAGTTTAATTGATACACTTTTATGAAGAAGTGGGTTTTTAACGATTTTTTTGAAGGAGTGGAGACTGGGTGAGCATCTAACGGAGGAGGGAAGCGAGTTCCACAGGAACGGTTCAGCCCTCGAGAAATCTTGAAGGCGAGCATCAGAGGTGGGAGTACGGACAGAAGATAGACAGTTCACACTTTAGTGAATTAACCCGTCAGTAATTCTATTCTAACATGTGCCGATATTTTCAAATACTGTAGTGAAACTTTTAATAGTCAGAAATAAATATCTTATGGTAATTACACTGATTAGAAAACCTCCACTAGATCTTTTACATATAAAATGAAATAAATTATACTGATCTTTTATAACACGTTGTGTATATCCCTCTTTATTTACACTTTTAAAGGGAACTAACATGAAAAAAGCAATGAAAAACAGGGAATAAATATAGGGTAATATTGTAACAATAAAATATATAAACAGTGGATGATTTGTCTCACTCACATATTTCTGAGCCACTTATATAACCTGGTTCAGACTAAAGGCATTGAATAGACTGGTGTAGGTAAACACTGGATAGACTGCAGGCTTCCTTGTCATTTTCTTAATAATAGAATCCAGGATGCAGGATCTCGTTAAAAGGTTTATTCAGCAAACAGGAAAGAACAGCATTAACATCTCAGTGAAATAACTTACAACACTGCAGGTACACTTTGCAGAAGTCTGCAGTTCTTGTATCCAGTGTTTACCTTCACTAGTCTATTCAACACCTTTAGTCTGAGCCAGCTTATATAAGTGGCTCAGAAATATGTGAGTGAGACCAATTATCCACTGTTTATATATTTTATTGTTACAATATTACCCTATAGTTGTCTCTGTTTTTTATTGCAGGATTTCATACATTTTAAAGTGGTAATATTTTCTTTTGTTTTGTTTTGTGTGCTCTCACCACTTTTTATCTGTTTGTATTTCACTTTTGCAAGTGTGGTGCAGTGACCCACATAGGTGATAGTAGCACCTTCTTATATTGTTTAGTTACCAATTCATATTTTTCTGGTTATGAAAAAAGCAATGATTGATATGTTGTAGCGTACATTAGTATCACTGACAGCTCACATTTGAGAGAAACATAGAAACATAGAATGTGACAGCAGATAAGAACCATTCGGCCCATCTAGTCTGCCCAATTTTCTAAATACTTTCATTAGTCCCTGGCCTTATCTTATAGTTAGGATCGCCTTATGCCTATCCCACGCATGCATAAACTCACTCACTGTGTTAACCTCTACCACTTCAGCTGGAAGGCTATTCCATGCATCCACTACCCTCAAAGTAAAGTAATACTCCCGGATATTATTTTTAAACCTTTGTCCTTCTAATTTAAGACCATGTCCTCTTGAGAGGCAAATCAACCAAAAACCACAATATCTTTCAAACTAAAGGGATATGACAATTACAACTTTAAAAAGTAACATCTAGTATAAGATACAACACAACAGAAATGGTTTCATTTTCGTAACACAACTTACATTTGTCATCCATGCAATGTTCTCATCCTTACTATCTGTTATTTCATTACAGTTTACATTTTAGTTGTGTCATTATATAAATGATGCACTGAAGAGGGTTTTAATGAGCATCTAAAATGCCCATAGCTTAATTATTCTACCATGAAAAATTCTTAATTCCATTTAAAGGGTTGTAGTTTTCTAATGGTTTATTGGTTGACATAGAGATCTGTACTATCCTTTGATGGTGCAACTGTTTGAAACGTTAGTGAAAATGACTTTATCCTCGAAAAAAGCCATACATTTCTTACATCTTCTTTAGACCTAGAAAAATGTATGGAAATATTTTATTGAATGTTACAAAATGCTTTCCCCATATATTATCCAATTTATATCTGAGTGTTTATTATCAGAATTAATACAATAAATTGAAACCCCATACATTAAAATACTGTATGTTTTTAAAGGGCCAGTAATAGCTTAATATAAATATTTTTTAGCTGAATCAAGTTTAATACCCACATTTTATGAAACTTGCAGGCTTTTAAAGTTGCATTTTACATAAAAAGGGTAAAAAAAAATCTGCAGGGGAGACATAAGAGAAAAATAATAATAATTTAAAATGAAGATATATTAACCCCTTAAGGACCAAACTTCTGGTATAAAAGGGAATCATGACATGTCACACATGTCATGTGTCCTTAAGGGGTTAAAGATGTATTCGTCAAAGGAATTAGGAGAATTCAAATAAGGGCCAGTGACCAAATCATATAAAAATATTGGAGCGACCAAATTATAATAAACTATTGGAGCAGTAGAAATTAAACTGAAAAACCTATTTTACCTTTACACATATATTTAAATCTCTCTACCCTTTCCTTAAAGTGGAACTTACTAACACATTGCTGTCTATTTAAGGTACAGCCTATCCCTAAATTCAGCAAAAAACTCAAGATAATTTCAATGTGATTTTATTTCTTTTCCCATATAATATCAATCCCAGCATATCATCTAGTATCTATTTGCTGCCAGCAGGTTTTTATGTGGCTCCGACAATGTCAATCATAGTGATGCTCTCCTAGAATGCTAACATCTGAAAGTCATTTTAGAGTGGAACAAACAACACAAATAGGCCTTTCTTACATGTTTAGTGTGTAACGGCAACAGGCATTCAGAAATTATAAAGCCTTAGTTCAATTATTTTATAAAAAGCACATTGTTGACCTCCTGAATCACATGTGGTTATATCGTGTGGTTTGTTCACAAAAGAGTGAGCTGAGATGACTATATTACAGATTAATAAAAGGTGGACCGAAATAGCAGAACAAACAAAAATAAAAAAATAATGTTTTTTACTAATGCGGGTATAGTAACTGTTCCAATTTTGTGTTACTGCTAAAAGCATAAACTCCATTAATACTTTTATAAATATCAGATAAATATTATTTTAAGGAAATAAATAAAAAAAATTATATAAAAAGGCTATCACTCACTTAGAGACCTTAATGAAATAGACTTTCAAAGAAATAGGACTGCACACAATCCTATGGTGCCTCACAGACAAGGGAGGCTACATACCCCATTCATATAGTAGACAGAACAAAAATGATTATGGACTATGGACTTTTGTAGCCATACAAGCTGATCAAAATTCATGTTTATGAAATTCCCAATTATACCGTATGCAGTGGAACAACCGAAGGGGTAGGCTGAGAGGGGCCTATCGGATGGCCCATGCACTAGGGACACCTAATGGACATGTGTCATCAGAGGTCTGGTTATGCACTGTGGCACATTAACAGCACAACCTTTAATATTGCAGTATTAGGATAGGGCTCAGGTAATATTTTGGGGTTTTTATTCCCATTCCAACTATCGTACCATATCCCTGCTTCCTTTTTCCTCAAAGCTTCTATAAAAACGTGTCTTTACTAGTATGACTCACTTCCTAAATTCCAACTCCCTCTTCGATCCTCTTCCTCTGGCTTTTGCCCCCTCCACTGTACTGAGACTGCTCTTATTAAAGTTACAAATTACCTAATCACAGCTAAATCCAAGGGTCACTATTCTTCTTGACCTCTCTGCTGCCTTTGACACTGTTGATCATGTCCTCCTCCTCCAAACTCTTCAATCTCACAGCCTCTGTGACACTGTCCTCTCGTGGTTCTCCTCCTATCTCTTCTAATACTTGTTCAGTGTCTCCTTTTGCAATGACACCTCCTTCTCTCGCCCTGTCTTGGTTGGAGTCCCCCAAGGATCTGTTCTTGGTCCTCTTCTGTTTTCTCTTTATACTGCCTCTCTTGGCAAACTCATGAACTCCTTTGGATTCTGCTACCATCTGTATGCCAATGACACCCAGATATATCTCTCCTCCCCTGATCTCTCCCCCGCAGTCCTACAACGTGTCACTGCTTTCCTTTCTTCTATTTCTGATTGGATGTCCTCCCGCTTTCTAAAAACTCAATCTCTCTAAAACTGAGCTTCTTATTCCCCCCCCCTCATAATGCTGATCCTCCTCCTTAGCTTTCCCTGCAAGTTGATGGTGCTTGCATAAGTCCATCCTTGCAAGCTCATTGTCTTGGTGTTATCTTTGATCCTGGCCTCACCTTTGTCCTACATATCCAGTATATTGCTAAAACCTGTCGATTCTGTCCCTTTCTCACCCAAGATGCTGCCAAGGAGCTTGTTAATGCTCTGGTAATCTCTCACATGGATTACTGTAATTATCTCCTAGTTGGTCTCCCCAAAAGCCGAACTGCCCCGCTACAATCGTTAATGAATGCTGCCGGAAGACTGATCTTTTTCACCCATCGTTCTTCCCATACCTCGCTCCTCTCTCGATCCTTACACTGGCTTCCGGGATTATATAGGTGTCTATTTAAAATACTAATCCTTACCTATAAAGCTCTGACTAACTCTAGTCCCTCTTACATTTCTTCACTGATACATAGATATGCCCCTTCTCAGTCTCTCCACTCTGCCGGTGACCTTCTCCTGTCCACTGCTCGCACCCTTACTGCTAACTTGCGCTTGCAGGACTTCTCACGGGTGGCTCCCTTCTTTTGGAACAACTTGCCTACTCCTATCAGACGCTCCCCTAGTCTTCAATTGTTTAAGAAGTCCCTCAAAACACATCTGTTCAGAAACACTTATGGACTCCCAAAGTCACTTATCAATACTTATCCATATCTGTCTCTTGCTCTCCTAAAGAACCACACTCCGCTGTCACCTCCAGCTCTGCTACATTTCCACCTTGTTTGGTGACTCTCACCCTTGCTGCCCTGTTGTGTATTTGTACCCCACCTCCTCTAGACTGTAAGATCGTTTGAGCAGGGCCCTCATCTACCTATTGTACTAATGTTTAGCTTATCTGAGGAATAATTATATATAAATATAAAATAATTAAACATTACTTTGTGTGTATTTACAGCTATAGGACATATTACTTTTATATATATCTTATTATTATAAAAAAAACAATGCCAAAACCTCCCTCGGAAAATGCTCAGTGAAGATATTTAATGCAAATGATGTCACCTTTCCCATGATCTTCTGGTATGCTAAAATTGTGTCGACATTTCATTTATCTATATGATTTTAAGAATAAAATATTCTCATTGAACTTCATGGAAGACTCATGAGCCCAACTTGTGACAATTGAAGGAAGTAGGGAATCAATGGGGGAAAAACAAACAAGACATTGTATGAATTTAGTAGATAATCCACTATTAAGCACCTGTTTAGACCTCAGGTTTGCAGGTTCGATTTCTGGTAGGGTGTCAACACACCATTCAAGTACAATAACAGAAAGGTGCCCAATAACCTGGGGAAACATATTATTATTATTATTATTATTATTATTATATACCATTGCATTAATATTACCTGCATTAAACACAATTCAAGTAAATAAAAAAGAGAAACGTAAAAATGCCACACTCAAGAATGGAAAACACGTGTCCTATGTGATAAAATACCTGCTTACTAACTGATAAGCACTTTCTAAAGCCGCTGTTTTTTTATAGTAATGCGCATAAAACATGTCTTCGTGGTCGTTAAATTCTATAGATACAACTTCAAAGAGTTCCAAGTCATGTAAAGCGCATTGATAACAGATTTATTACCTGTGAAAGCCTCGGGTGCCTCGGATGGAGACAGCACAAAATAGCCCAGCCTTGTTTTTAGCTAGATGCCTTTTGTATAAACCAATCATTTTCTAAATCCGAAGCGAATGCTTTGAAAGGCTCGCTGTAAACCGGACAGAGCATTTGGAAATTTAATGGGAAACTCTCTGTGCTTATTCACTAATATGGAAAATGCTAAGTGAATTCAAGTGAATTTCAAATTTAAGGGAAGAATAGACTAAATCCAGAGGATTTCACATAGGCCAAAAAACAACAAATCGAGAAAATAAAAGACAAATAAAGTGTTTTCCAATGCAATATACCAAAAGAATTGCATTTCCCTTCTGAATCTTTCAAACTTTTTAGATTAGTGTATATTCTGGTTTTATTCTCTAATCTCAGAATTGTAGTGAGCTAATAATTAAATGGCTTAATTACAATTACGGCTTAACTAATTTAGCTAGAATTTTGCTATTTAGATTTTAATTGAGCAAACTATGTATGTGTCTGTAAAAGTATCTTGATGTGTGTGTCTGTTGTGTCTTGATGTGTGTGTCTGTTGTATATTGATGTGTGTGTCTGTTGTGTATTGATGTGTGTGTCTGTTGTGTCTTGATGTGTATGTCTGTTGTGTCTTGATGTGTGTGTCTGTTGTGTATTGATGTGTATGTCTGTTGTGTCTTGATGTGTGTGTCTGTTGTGTCTTAATGTGTGTGTCTGTCAAGTATATTGAGTTGGGATTATAGTTGCAAAGTGGGCGCTACAAAATGAACCTTTCATACGCATTATTTAAACTTGTATTGAAATACCCTAGGTTAATCTGATGTATAATGTTTAGAAAACATATTTATTAATATTTAAAATAAATAAAGGTAAAACAATTTCTTTGTAAATTAGATAGCAAGCATTTTTTCCCATTAAGTATATATATATATATATATATATATATATATATATATATATATATATATATATATATATATATATATATATATATACAAATATATATATATATTTATATATATTAAACAGCTTTTAGCTACAACACTACCCAACGAAATAGTGTGATCTTTATAATAAAAAAAAAAAGGTTGGAATAAAAAAAGAAAAAAGCACTTTGATAAGAACAGTTCACAGATTAACTGCAGAAAGGCTCCGGAGCAGTAAAACGCAATGTTAAAGTGCTCTGTAATAAGTCAATATTCTCGCCTCTTGCTGAACAGAATTCATTTGTATGGTACTTTTTAGACAGATTAAAAGGACTCTTGCAAAACGACTCTCAGACATATAGCCCTGTGTTCAAGCTCCAATTACTCTTAATGTTGACTATTTTATTTAACAAGCACAAAAAAATAAATCCAGTCTCTGTCTTAAACCCCTATGGACCCTTTTTAATCACAAAGTTTTTTAGTAACCCTTTGCATTGAGAAGCAAATTTGCATCCTAACAACCCCCTATTATTATTGGGGGCATTCTGGTAAAATATCAAGACTCATCACATTCATTGCTCTGGACAATTTGGAAAAGCTGATAACATACATGATTGCATGGAATGTGACCACCATAGATTACATACATTGCTTTGTTCACCAATAAAGAGAATGATCACATGCTCTGCTCATATAGTGATTATATGGAATTCTATGGTCATATCTAAAGAAAGATAATATGATGATAATATGATAGATCACTGGCGGTACACTATTCACACATAAAGATTGACAACAGATTATTCTCTGCGCAGTTATATGAGAAAGTTACCGCAATATGTAGTGTAAATCATAAAATGAAGGGACATTTTCTAACCGTCTTTGTTTTATATTCCCAGAACTATACTGAGACACAGATTTTTTTTAGTAAACAATAAACAATGTCCTTGCATGCTTAACCCCTTGAGGATCAATTACTGACCAAGGTATCATAACAATCAGCTCTCCAATTAGGACTATGGTAAAGACGGCCGGGGATGTTACGGGTTTACTGTTCCATGAATGACATTCCATACTGAAATAAGGTTAATAACTACAAAGTATAAGATCTTTAAGGCGCTACGTTTTACATACCGTACACAGTATTTACAGCTGAGCTTCATAATGAAATATCATAAAACAGATAAAAGAAATCTGCGATATACCTTTTGTTTTGTCCCGTGGGTATATGTTTTGTTTTTTTTCAAACCAGTTTAATTTGGCATAACACGGTTCAAACGTAGAATGTGGAATTTAGAACATTCAGAACTTTTCATTGCAGAGTTGTAGACATTCACTGTTTGAATACGTTGAACTCTGACACATTTCCTTTTGGATCCAAATCTTCATAAGTGTTTGCCGTACGCAGGAATTAAAGAGACCTTTGACTGGCTCCTATAACACAGCCCCACATTTAATTAGTGCAATTTCAATTTCTGTTGATTACTTTATGCTTGCCTTACCTCTCAGGATGTAGTGTCAAAACATTTTCATTCTAAACACAAATAAACATTGTATTCGTTTAAACTTAAACTTATTTACTGAAGAATTCTAGATTGAGCCGTTAAGTTTAGTGGTGCAATAAAAGATGTGTGATGCTAAATTCACCTAGAGGGTCTGGAAGGACACAGAGAGTGGCTGAGCGGGGCAAAAGAGACAGAGGCTTTAACTAAACCCATTTTTAGTTGTGTTGTCTGAAATCTACTGGATATTTACTTGACTAAAACTAAAACAATTTAGATGACTAAAATTCAACTAAAACTAAAATAGCTTTTTAGTCAAAAGAATATGACTAAAACTACATTGAAATTTGCCGCTAAAATTAGCACTGCTGCACAGTGTTCCTCATGAAGATGCATTGATACAATGAATATCTGTGAGGAGATGCTAATTGGCGCAGCTCTGCGTTTTGCCGCACATGTGCCATAGCCTCCCAGTGCTTTCTTATGGAAAAGCATTTGATTGGCTGATATCATCAAGCTTGATGATCTCAGCCATGGAGGTGGAGCAAGCAGGGCCAGCCTCATCAAAACGGCATGGCATGGGAGAAAAAGGTAAGTAAACTCGACATTTCAGCTCTGTTGGAACTAAGTCAGTCACCTGACTAGCCAGCACTATAGTGTCAGTTATTGTTTGTATTCCTGACACTATAGTGTTCCTTTAAATTGTAATTTCACCTTGAATTTATTTTGAATTCCAAACAATTCTCACTTTAATAACCCTGAGACCATTAGACAGACTGGTTGGGTCAATCATGGAATGTCGTGATAACAGATCTTGGAGGTGGTCACTGAAAAACTAACCTAGACATTAACCCCAATTAGAAGTTGAAAAAAATAGAAATTTCCATGGTTATCCTTATTTATACAGCATTGTGCAATATATCAGCCTTTTCTGAAAATTGTAATTTGTGCACAAACAAGACTTTTAATTTAATGTACATGTGAAATATCCAAATGGCCCATCAAGGCCTCTTGGGATCTTTGGGACTATTTCCAGTCCATTATTTTTTACCGTGGCACATTTACTGTCATGGAAATGCATTGATCAACATAATTATCCAGCATACTCTTGTTATTCTGACCTTAGCTGTATAAATAGGGAAACTAAATATTATCTGGAACAAGTATTAGTTATTTTTGTTAATTTGGGCAATCTGCTTAGAAGGCCAAAAACCATATATTTTTTAGTTTTTACATATCTATTGTATTTGTCCTGTTGCCATAGAAATGCCCCCTGTTGCTATGGCATAATAAAATCAGAATACTAGTTCCTGAATTAATCTACAGGAATAAATGTTCATTGATAACATCTTGCATGAGGTGAGAGAAGTAGGACAGGAATTTTTATGATCACTATATCTCTGCATTGGCTTCCAAGACAGTGCAGAATGTGGTTGTTATAAAGAATAAAATGTAATTGTCTCAGCACTAAATGACTTTAAAAACATGCTCAGGGGGAACGATGGTGCCTGTTTAGACTAGATTGTGCCCACATGACACACACCACCTTATGCTTTTGAGGTAATTGTAATGGTGCCCTGTTGTAGTGTTGTCTCATCCTATTTTTTTCAAAATGTGTCTGAACTTGTATTTTGTGTTTATGCAATCTGTTTGTACAGTTTATTCATTTCCTCCTTAAATGTATTAATTTCACGTTACGTGATGACAGCCCTTGTCAAACCATTGCCATTGTCCTGTTTAAAATTGTGAAAATGGCTTAAGGCAATCACATTAAGTGTCGTTCAAGTGAAAGACGAGCCCTAATGTATCAGTTTAATGAAGTTAATTCTTTAAATGATGCAGCCGTTTAACCAGCGAACTGTGATAAACATTGCCAGGCCGCAGGGTAACCAGATGGAAAAACGGATGGATAAAAAAGGCTTTTTGACATCCTGGACTATCCCTGTAGCTCCGGGATCTATCTACAGTTTCATGTTAAATTTTAGAGCAGATTATTACTCTTACTAATGTTTATATGCCTGTATATTCTGCAATCCATCACAATTTTCAAACAAGCCAATCAGATATATGAAACGTGTAAAAGGACATTCAAAGCACAATCACCACTGAAGCTTAGTGTAGTGGCTATGGTGCAGAGAGACTATGCGAGGCATCCCAATGTTTCTTGACTAACTGATTTTTAGTGGAAGCCCTTACATTGCCAAATCACTTTGCCAAGGCCACTTTGCTGCAATGATGATAGTCTGCAAGCAAGCTTAGGTAGAGCTAGCCTAGCACTCGGAAACTATCATTCCTGCCCAAAGGTGGACTTGCTAAATTGAATGCTTAGGCATTGCAGAGTGGTGGTGCTTTGGGTTCCTGGAGAACTCCCTTTTGGATAGATTCTCATGGTGGATGTGTAGGTTTTCATGGTGAATGGACAGATTCTCATGGTCTTAGACTGAGTGGCCAGATTATCGGGTTCTCAACTTGAAAATGCAGCATTTTTTGAGAATGGATATATTCTTAAAGTCTCACTATGAATGCACATATTCTGAAGGTGAGTGGGGAATATTCTCGGAGACAGGATTTCAAAATCTCAAAGTCTAACTAACCCTAAATGTTACATGTATGTCTACAACGTGACTGGAACCACTGCTTGAACACAAGAATAAATTAGGGATCTTCATAAATTCTTCAAAATTAGAAAAAGGAGTATTAGAACCGTTAGCTGACCCAGTTCTTTCAGGAAGTTCCCAGCGAAGACAATCCCTCACGGTCAAGGACAGAAAATATGTAGAAGGAAAGATCTGCGCTTCTGGCTGTAAAATTATTAAAATTACTCTTCATGAGATTAATTTGAAATGCAATTGTACAAAATGAAATGTGTCTTATTAATATGGTGATACATTTCTGCCCAGGAGATCTCATTCACTCCTCAAATATAAGGTCCAGCAAATATAATAAATTCATAATTTCAATTTGTTTCCTTATCCATCCTCAGTGAGCTAGCGATAGCCAAGTTTCTGTTTAATATCTAAATGATTATGCTGTTTATTACATCAATTTATGATTTGAGCAATTTAACCTAACAACATTAATAATATCCAGCCGTGGGCTAGGGTCGACTGGGACCACAATGTGTATTATTTATCTGCCATACTTACCAGCCATATGTATGAGGATTGTATATACTTACGATAAATATGTTGAAAAACATACCCCAAAAAACACACCAGGGAACAAAGTGCAAAGGGATTAGAAAATATTTTACCCTTTTTAACACAAATCTGCAGATTTTAAAAGACTCCTCAAAATTTTCATAAACATAATTTAAAAATTACAGTCAAATTACAGCAATATCATCTGTGACTCCAGAGAGTGTTGTGAACTATTGTACACACAGGATAAATAATGATTGAAGGTCTCCAAATTAAGGGTGTTTCCCGCCCCCTCTTTCTCAAATTCCAATCAAACATAAGGAAGCAGATAGAGATATAGGAAAGTACTGCCAATTAAAATTCAAATGTTAATAGAATTGAACTTATAAAATCTTGAGACCGTAAAATATATCACCAACACCTGCCTGGAATGTAGTCTCCAAACATCCAACCCCCGGAATATCTGGGGACTCTCCAAATGACAAGAGTACAGATAAAAGTGAAAACTATAAAACGATAACGCCCTGTACGTTATGTCCAACTGCTTAGACCTCTTCAGGGGAAATTGTTCATAAAACCAAAGAAGCCGGTACAAATCCCACTCATGTCCACACTCGTCCAGTCCCCAAGTCCAGCCTCTAATTCAGCCATTAACAGGAGCAATAGGGTCCTAAAGGATACACATATTTACACATATAGACAGACGTGTTCTTCATCTTAAATATTGCAGCTTTGAATCTCTAGTTCAAGTAACCATAGTGGGTGGTAAAAGTGGACAAGAAGTATCTGATGAGACCAAGGCAAAACCCAGGTGCTCTGAAGCCAGGGCTGGTCAGGCCTCCCTTGCAAGATATGCAGAGTAAATAACGGTTCAGGCACTCCAAAAAATAGCAGCTCTATTGGGGCAAAAACAATAAAGCTGCTATTTTTTGTTATCTCGGAGTGCCTGAACAGTTATTTATTCTGCATATCTAAAGGGATAAAGACAAGTTCACCCAGTTTCCATTCGAAGGCATTCTCCACCGCCACCCAGTGGAGCTAACAACCCTCAATCTCCTTCTTGATTCAATAAAAGATTGGATTTAAAAAAGTGACATAATGTTATTATTATTATTATTATTATTATTATTATGATAAGGTATATTTCTTCTAATCTATTTACCTGTTTGGTACAATTTCCTGAATTGACATGACGGAGGAACTTATTCTGTGCTAAAATTTTTATGAAAAATGCTAAATGAATCCAATGTTCTGTGACTCCATCTACTGTGGATTGCGATCCCCAGACTGTATGGGTGGCATTTCTATTGCCCTGTTACAATGTGAATCATTTCCCAGCGTTCTTAGCGGTATGATTTTTCTTGTCTCCTGCAGGTGGATGCTGATGATGTTGTCACCAAGGAAGAGCAGATTAGCCTTTTATATAACGCCAAAGCAAGGTGTGAAAGACATCTGAAGTCTAAAGTGCCAAAGTCACACGGTAAGTAGGTTTACAGTTTATATTGTGTTACATTGGACAGACAGACAGTCAGGCAGACAGACAGGCTGACAGACAGATGGATAGATAGATAGATAGATAGATAGATAGATAGATAGATAGATAGATAGATGAATGATTGGCAGACAGATATTTAGATAGACAGAGAAATGTAAGCTCACTCCATTATAAAACATTATTTAATGTTTAATATTATTTTCTAATGAGAGTATTAATCCATTGAACAATATAAAATATAATGTCGCTGCGTGTGGCTGAAATGCCTCGTAGATAAATTTTCCCATGCCAGCTGTGCCTTTCCACGCGGCTAATTTCAGAATTCTATTTCTGTTATTTGTAAGTTAAACGGCATGGCTTTTTTTCTTTGTGGTTTACCAAAGCCATCTAAAACATTCTTCACCAACTATGCTCACAACTGTTCCAGCGCGAACAAAATGATTATCATGCTTACATTTTATTTAAAGTTTCTGTAAACGCTCAAGCCGCCAAGTTGCGGTTCCACTTATCGGAATCCCTAGGAACATAAATAACCTGCTATTCATTATTTCTGGGTCTTTCATTCAGAAGTGCCAGCGTTCTGCGCAGAATACACTCCAAATAAATAAATAAACAAACCAAACAGGACTCATTATGGAACATACGTCCTGGTTTTGTGAGAGTCAGTTAACGTACCCTGTTGAATTCATCCATTTTTCTTTTCAGACTGTTTTTGCCGTGTTTACAGAATAGTAAGATGAATTTATTGACAGCCGTCTATTCATGTAGTAAATGAACTCAATATATTACTATTCATGAACACTGTTACTTGGTATTTGTTGAATAATCGTCCAATACTGGCTTTGGGGAGAATGTCTCTATTGATCTTAGAAAGGGTTTCCCGCTTGTAATCAATAATGGGCTTCTTGTCTATTTGTATACATGTCTAATAACATCATTAATGCAAAACTATTGAGACATTTTTCCATTATGTACATAAACATGGCCTTAATTAGTGTAGGCAGGAGGTTATGGAAACACTGTCCTATTATTCTTACACCGGTGGTTATAGACCCTCTTTGTTTGGAAAGGTCTGCAGTATTCCTGGATTAATTGTCCAGGGATTTACATGAATATAAAGGGGTCATCATTAACTGGAGGTCATGGTATTAGGACCAGTTGTCTTGAAGGCCAAAAACATTTCCAAGGTGGGATATAGCTTTAAATATATATAAGGCAGAGAGCATGGTAAAGGAAATAAATTAAATAACAACTAATAACAAAAAATAATGAATCAATAAATAACATTAACCATCAAAATTATTATGGGCAATCAATAGACATAGTAATAAAAGAACATTATTTAATTAAACCTGGTGCACAATGATTATACAGCCCACACAGACTGTGAAGCAATAATGCCAGGAGGTGTAGATCTAAAAGACTCATCGTTGGTCATGCTTGTAGCATTTAAATGCAGTTTCATAAAACCCTGGTTTTGGTCATAGTAGTGGTGGTGGTCCATATTTAAAAAAAACACAACTTTAAACGTTTCTTTGCCAAGACCAAGTTCTCCCTAATGCCAATACTCCTCTGCTGATGTCAGCTTTTGTCTCTGAAGGGGAGAGAGGTCAGGGTGACTGAGCTGAGGGAAGACAAGAATGTCATTGAGGGGGAAAGGGCACTGCCATTGCCAGCTTGCTTTGTGTGCAGGCGTAAGATGCCAATTGTGCATAGAATTGACATTAGCCAGCCTCTTGTTTCAGTCTGGCTAATGGCGCCCAATAATTCTTCCAGAAGTGAAGTTACACCTCAGGCAGCAGAAGGGGTTAATCTTTCACTTTAAAAGGCTGCACATACAGACTTCAGGTACCATAACCACTTCAAATCAAAGACGTGGCCATGATGCTTAGATAATCGCGTCATAATTCAGATATTGATTTCTGATATTTAATTAATCCAACTATCTAGATCAGGGATAGGCAACCTTCGGCACTCCAGATGCTGTGGACTACATCCCCCATAATGCTCTAACACATATAATGCTGGCAAAGCATCATGGGAGATGTAGTCCAAAACATCTCCAGTGCAGAAGGTTGCCTATGCCTGATCTAGATGTTTTCCAGCTGTGGATCAGAATTTGAGTTATTGTTTATGGTTTGTGTCTGTACTGGGACTTTAACAGTGAGTTCTTTCAGTTCAATAGACTAATTGTATTATTATATATGTGATACACACTGGAATTTTACTCCCTGGGTTATTTTTTCTTTGAGATCTGAGATCTTTATTTGAATCATCTTCAAAAATGAACTACCAGCCAACTGCAGGCTGGCGTGTCCCCATACTGCTGGCTTGTTTTTTATGTGTCTCTAATTCTGCCCCATCTTATATCTGATTTTAGGCACCACCGCCCTTTGAAACGCAGCCATTGCTTTATTTTATGCAGAAACTCAGCCACTCCCCCTTCTCTATAATAAACGTTAATTAAAAATACTATTCTGATTAGTATCTTTAGAATTCACGCAGATACAACTTGTGTATTTAGAAAATTGGGCAGACTAGATGGGCCGAATGGTTCTTATCTGCCGTCACATTCTATGTTTCTATGTTTCTGACTTGGAACTAAATTCAGATTGCGTATTTGCAGGAATTGAGTTGTTACTCTGGTTCCTCGGGTTCAGTCATTATAATGTTCATTTTGTAGAAAATGATCTCCAATAGTTTCCAATTCTTAAGGCAATTTATTTGGACCAGGAACTACAAAGCAACGTTTCAGCCCCAACAGGGCTTTTTTCAAGCTTGAAAAAAGCTTGAAAAAGCTTGAAAAAAAGCCCTGTTGGGGCTGAAATGTTGCTTTGTAGTTCCTGGTCCAAATAAATTGCCTTAAGAATTGGAAACTATTGGAGTGCCTTGATCATTTTCTACAAATTTATCCGCTTGGTCCTTTTGGGTACTGGGACTTTTTCAAGAGCACCCTGGATTCCCTAGTGAGGAGCTGAGTGCACTTCCAGCTTTGATTATATTATAATGTTCATTGTGATATTGCTGGTATAATGTAGGCTGTCAGTGAAATCATTCCTTTGTGCTGTTGGTATCATACATTGCCACAGAATGGTAATGTCTCATTATCCTCTTCTTTTAAAATTCCGTATCAATTTCTGCATTGCTTTCCCTGTCCTTAATAAAGGTCTGATTCAAGGTTTACGTTACTTGTCTCCAATCGCTATATTAATACCCAGGAAAAGCGTTTTGGAGGTAGGCAAGGAATTGGACTATATAACATGTTCATTGATAAGGAAATGCAATCAAGCTTTTACTTCTATTAATGCGTTCTGCTTTCCGTGGTGCTGGTATGTCTGTTGAAAGGAAGTTTTTTTTAGTTACAATAACATATTCTTATAGCGCTAAATAATAACTGAATGGATGTGATATGTATATCCCTGTGGGTATTAATCAAAGGTATTTGTTCAGTTAATGATACAGCAAATCCCTATAACATAATTGTCTTGTAATAAAGCCTGTTAGACATGATCGTATATGTTATATGATGCTCAAGAATGAGCTTGGTTGCTACATCTAAGTGCTTTTTCTAAGTGTGTAGTTGGAGATATTCTGGAGAGTTTTACAGAAGCTTCAACTTGTCTAAGAGTTGTGCTAAGAGCTTTCTTTTCTACTGTTACAGGTAAGATTCATCTGTAGGAAAAGGTTACTGATTGCCCAAGGTTTGAATTCCTGTTGGTAATTATAAGGCATTTGATTTGATTAAGCTAGTTACTTGCTGTTGATTGCTGGTTAATTAGCTATTGTTTGCAAATAAGCAGAGGCCTACCCAGGTGTTAAACATTCCTAGTGGGCGGTGATTTTAGGAGTTATATAAGGCTTTGTGTCATTAGCTTGTCTAATATAGCTTGGTGCTACTTCCAAGTGCTGTTTCTAAGTGTGTAGTTGGAGATATTCTGGAGAGTGTTGCTTCTAAGTGTGTAGTTGGAGATATTCTGAAGATGAACTGGAAGTAATTTGAGGTATTCAGGAGGGAAAAAAAGTTTAGATTAGTTTGATTTAAATTACTAACCTCATTGAATAACAGACTTAGTTCAGTGTAATAGTTGTTATGCATTTGTTTCACGTTCCACTTTTTGGAGATTTGGATGCTGTCTAATCTGTAGACAGTTCTCTATATTGTGTCAGGAGATTGTATTTTTGAAGTCTGAGATTTGTAAATTATCCGGTAAACAAACTTAGGCTGGAAGTGTTGCAAAGCCAATGGCAGATGTCGGATCTGGTAGACTTAGAGTTGTGGATAAAAGGCATTTTGCACAGTCTGTTGCTCTACATAATTCATTTTCAGCACTTTCAGAGTGTAATGGTGTTATGGAGACAGGCTCAGGCGCAGAGTGTAGTGGTGTTATGGAGACATACTCAGGCACCGAGTTAAGTGGTGTTGTGGAGACAGGCTCAGGCACCAAGTGTAGTGGTGTTATGGAGACATACTCAGGCACCGAGTGTAGTGGTGTTGTGGAGACATGCTCAGGCACCGAGTGTAGTGGTGTTGTGGAGACATACTCAGGCACCGAGTTAAGTGGTGTTGTGGAGACAGGCTCAGGCACCAAGTGTAGTGGTGTTATGGAGACATACTCAGGCACCGAGTGTAGTGGTGTTGTGGAGACATGCTCAGGCACCGAGTGTAGTGGTGTTGTGGAGACATGCTCAGGCACCGAGTATAGTGGTGTTATGGACGCAGGCTCAGGCACATGTTTAGAAATGCTCGCAGTTTAGGGAGAAAAATCCATGAACTTGTGGCAATAATGGCAACTGATAATGTAGATTTAGTCGCTGTTACTGAGACATGGTATAATGAGAAAAATGACTGGGACATAGCAATACCAGGGTACTCTTTATATAGAAAAGACAGGGAAGGCAAGAAAAGGGGAGGGATGGCCTTGTATGTGAAGTATAGCATAAAATCTAGCCTAATAAAAGTTAGTGAGGCGAACATAGAGTCCGTTTGGGCTACGTTAGAATTTGGTAATCACACAGTAACTTGTGTAGGTGTGATTTATAGGCCCCCAGGACAAATTGAAGAGTTAGATAATCTACTAGTTGAGGAAATAGCTAAAATGAGGGGGAAGTTATCATCATGAGTGACTTTAATTTTCCTGATGTGAACTGGAAAACCAAAATAGCTGCTTGTGCAAGGAGCACACATATTCTAAACTCCCTACTGGAATTGTCTCTAAAACAAGTTGTTGAGGAGCCAACTCGTAAAGAGGCCATACTATATTTTGTGTTAACAAATGGAGATTTGGTATCAGATATTACTGTAGGTGAAAGTTTAGGATCCAGTGATCATCAGTCAGTGTGGTTTAATATAAGAACAGTGACTGAGTCACACCACACAAACACAAAAGTTTTAGACTTTTCTAAAATTAGAATATGTACAAAGGATTCATTATCAGACTGGAGCAATTTAAGTGGAGTCCAAGAGAAATTGGATTATTTAAAAGTTGCACTGTTGAAGGCAACAGAAAACTGCATTAGGGTTGTAAGTAAAAGCAATAAAAATCAAGAACCACTGTGGTACTCCGCAGATGTGGCCAAAATGGTAAAAAACAAAAAGTTAGCATTTTTAATAATTATAAGAAAACCTAGAGTGAGGAAGATAAACAGCTCCATAAGATTAGGTAGAAAGAGACTAAGCAAGTTAGAAGAGCCTCCAAATCACACACAGAAGAGAAAATAGCACAGTCAGTAAAAAAAAGCCAAATGGCAAATGATTTAGGTAAACTAGACAAATGGTCAGAGTTGTGGCAGCTGACATTTAATGTGAATAAGTGCAAGATAATGCTTCTTGGATTTAAAAACCCAAGGGCAGAGTTAAGAATATTTGATAGAGTCCTAACCTCAACATCTGAGTAATTATTTCAGATGACTTAAAGGTAGGGCGATAATGTAATAGAGCAGCAGGAAATGCTAGCAGAATGCTTGGTTGTATAGGGACAGGTATTAGAAGTGGAAAGAGGGAAGTGCTCATGCCATTGTACAGAACACTGGTGAGACCTCACTTGGAGTATTGTACACAGTACTGGAGACCGTATCTTCAGAAGGATATTGATACCTTAGAGAGGGTTCAGAGAAGGGCTACTAAACTGGTTCATGGATTGCGGGATAAAACTTACCAGGAAAGGTTAAAGGATCTTAACATGTATAGCTTGGAGGAAAGACGAGACAGGGGATATGATAGAAACATTTAAATACATAAAGGGAATCAACACAGTAAAGGAGGAGACTATATTTAAAAGAAGAAAAACTACCACAACAAGAGGACATAGTCTTAAATTAGAGGGGCAAAGGTTTAAAAATAATATCAGGAAGTATTACATTACAGAGAGGGTAGTGGATGTATAGAATAGCCTTCCAGCTGAAGTGGTAGATGTTAACACAGTAAAGGAGTTTATCCTAACTATAAGATAAGGCCAGGGACTAATGAGAGTATTTATAAAATTGGGCAGACTAGATGGGCCAAATGGTTCTTATCTGCCGTCACATTCTATGTTTCTATTTTTCTATGTTTCTATTTTTCTATGTAATTTTAATGAATCTTATTTAAAAAAGAACTGCTAAACCACTCTATTCTGTAGAGAACGATCTTTGCACAGCACCCCCTAGTGGCAGTGTGTAGTATCTCAAACTAAAATAATTATGCAATCATTACAGGAATATTTTACACTTTGGCAAGTTTTGTAAATAAGCAAGAATTTACATAGTGGATTTAAGAGTTGAGAGTGATTCAGTTGTTATTCAAAGGGTTAAATGTTGTATTAGTTGTTAAGAGATATAAATCATCTCACTGACCCCAGCACTCACAGCCCCGGCGTATTGATAATCTGCAGGGATTTTAAATCCTTAAGGCACACAAACACAGAGAAATTTCAGACGGTTGGTGTCCCTACGCACCTAGGTCCAATTCTGGAATTTTTCCCCCATAATGCCTCTCTTCTTCATATACATCGCCATTGCTGAGTGTTAGCAGTAAACCCAAATTTGGACCTTCTTGCTCTGAGTGAAAATGTGTCTGTTTCTGCTTCTTATCGTAGACATTCATTCAAGAACATAAAACATGACTTTCTTTGTTGTTACTCTGTACATCATCATCTGTTACTTTAACTATCGGATCTGGCTCTATTTAATTGTAATAATCGTCCCCATGAACTCTCCCCTGTTTCCTGAGTCATTTTTCCTGTTCTATGTGAAGTGCAACTATCGCTGTCTCAGCATAGCACAGGGAGCAGAAACAGGTTTTCATGGAAATTATTATACGGTAGCTTCCATCATTAGTCAAATATCTGAGTTATGTCATGCATAAAATAACCTCTCCACGTTATATTCTGCTAATAATAGCACACACAATCCCACTGTAAGCAGACAGATCGTCTGAGGTCAGCCACAGGGTGATTGGGCGATGGATTTATTTATTTTACATTAAATAGATAATTGAAACGGGGCAGGCAGGGTGGGGGGAGAAGATAGACCACCAGCTGTTTTAGTGCAGCATCCCCACAATTATTTTGCAGAAAACCAAAATATAGAGATACTGGTGCTGGTACAGACCAACCTCAGACCAGGGAAACTCAATGAATAGTAATAGTGAGTTAATGGATGAATGTAAATACAATCATAGTATAAAAGAGGCTATCATGAGAAGAACCAGGACTGGGTTATGGGTCACTGTAACCTTGGTCATAAAAGGTGGATTTAACATATCCAATATAGAGAATTCCGTCGTGAATGCAACCTTTCTAGAGGTGAAACAATGGTGGTGACCTTTGAAGTACAGATACACAGAGTTCTGATTGCCAGTCACCAGCATTTCTCTAATATGTGTTTGATTAAACATGGAATGGTAAGCCATGGAGCAGAGATGCTAGCAATGTGGAATCACAGTAGGTGAGCAAACATTTCACTGATAGCCTTGAATTTTTGCTATTCATTTAACAACTGTCTGACAGCCAAGGGCAAAGCTAATACCCTGCAGACAGAGCCTGCAATCAGGAACTAGGAAACAAAGTACAAAATCCTGTATCAAAGTCAACCATAGCAAGTTCTAGTGCACGAGGAGGTTTTCATAATTTGTCTCCTACAGAGGCTGCAGTACACACCATCTCAGTGTATCTCAGTATGCAAAATGCTGACAATGGCCAAATCTAATTAAACGGTGTGACTAGCAGAATGGGAGAGGTACATGTAGAAACAGACACAAGGTTATTCCTTACACTCCAGATTGTAACAATTTGAAGACCAAATGGCAAACCTTGGTCAAAAATAGCTGATATAGACACAGTTTAGAATACCTTTTGTAATTTGGATTTCAGTTGGCCACAGTTTGTAATTTTGTAAGTAAATAGTATAAATAAATGTCTAGGTTGCCCTTATTAGTGCTAAGTATTAGTGGATCGGTTTGATGCGGTGAAGCCACACAATATTTTGATTCCATTTTGATATAGTTCATTCACTAATCACAAAATTATAGTGAATTGAAAGCCAAATAGCCTCATCAAACAGGACGAACTTCAAGCAATCCTCCAACTTAATTATATTTTGGCTGAATGTTGAAATCTGGTTTCAAATTCACTACAGTTTACACTTGTGCACAGCAAAAACATTTGGTTTGGTGGAACCATTTTTCTGAAAATAAAATTTAATTCGGACTTTCGACACTCGTTAATTTGATGGTTTGGCTTGTCCAAATATTGTGCATGAAAAATATTTGGGAAATGATTCAGGGCAATTTGTTAGACAGATCAAGGGAAAAAACTCACTTGATCTGTGGATAAAATCAACATTAACTGGTTGTCCATTATTTCTCAGTCATCTCTTAATTTGGTTCCACGGACGAAACTCTGAATCCTGACCCAAATGAACATGCTCGTCCATCACACTAGTCATTTGAACGGTTATACTTCCTTATGGTGTTTAGTAGATATGGGGAATTTGGCCGAACCATCAATCAAAACTGAATGCACAGGTCTAGTGAATAAACCACTGTGTTAGCACAAAATATATTTCCATAGTCACAATCTTTCAATATATATATATTTACACACACATACACTGTAGTTATCTACCACACGAAAATAAGGACTTCTTCTGTACAATAATCACTGCTTTGTATGGTTCAGAAATGATGCTTGATGTCAGAATGCTGATTATATAGATTAGGGCTTCTTCGATTGATAAGGGTTCAGAGAAAGAGAGAGTACTTTTCTTTTAATCTATTTACAGAGTATAATATGTGGGTTTTACAAGGTCAATTTTACCCTGCAGTGAATAATGTGCTTTAATATTCTGCTATTCAGTCTTATAATAATCTCATCACAGTGAATGTATCAGCACTAATGGGCTTGCTATGTTAATTATCTATAACTACTGTAATATATGTACTGAATGTACAATTAATATTATACTTAATATTTCAAAATAAATCGTCCTATATAGGGTTTCTAATGCGGCTTTTTTAATGAGAAAATTGCACTCGTTAAGAATAGCTTTAGAAACATAAACAGTAGGGAGCTCTGTTATTCACTATACAAAATGTACACTACTGTGAGTTTCATTGCTGTGGAGCTCTGTTATACATTCAGACACATTACTGGGAGTATTATTGCTGTGGAGCTCTGTTATACACTCAGACACATTACTGGGAGTATTATTGCTGTGGAGCTCTGTTATACACTTAGACACATTACTGGGAGTATTATTGCTGTGGAGCTCTGTTATACACTCAGACACATTACTGGGAGTATTATTGCTGTGGAGCTCTGTTATACACTCAGACACATTACTGGGAGTATTATTGCTGTGGAGCTCTGTTATACACTCAGACACATTACTGGGAGTATTATTGCTGTGGAGCTCTGTTATACACTCAGACACATTACTGGGAGTATTATTGCTGTGGAGCTCTGTTATACACTCAGACACATTACTGGGAGTATTATTGCTGTGGAGCTCTGTTATACACTCAGACACATTACTGGGAGTATTATTGCTGTGGAGCTCTGTTATACACTCAGACACATTACTGGGAGTATTATTGCTGTGGAGCTCTGTTATACACTCAGACACATTACTGGGAGTATTATTGCTGTGGAGCTCTGTTATACACTCAGACACATTACTGGGAGTATTATTGCTGTGGAGCTCTGTTATACACTCAGACACATTACTGGGAGTATTATTGCTGTGGAGCTCTGTTATACACTCAGACACATTACTGGGAGTATTATTGCTGTGGAGCTCTGTTATACACTCAGACACATTACTGGGAGTATTATTGCTGTGGAGCTCTGTTATACACTCAGACACATTACTGGGAGTATTATTGATGTGGAGCTCTGTTATACACTCAGACACATTACTGGGAGTATTATTGCTGTGGAGCTCTGTTATACACTCAGACACATTACTGGAAGTATTATTGATGTGGAGCTCTGTTATACACTCAGACACATTACTGGGAGTATTATTGCTGTGGAGCTCTGTTATACACTCAGACACATTACTGGGAGTATTATTGCTGTGGAGCTCTGTTATACACTCAGACACATTACTGGGAGTATTATTGATGTGGAGCTCTGTTATACACTCAGACACATTACTGGGAGTATTATTACTGTGGAGCTCTGTTATACACTCAGGCACATTACTGGGAGTATTATTGCTGTGGAGCTCTGTTATACACTCAGACACATTACTGGGAGTATTATTGCTGTGGAGCTCTGTTATACACTCAGACACATTACTGGGAGTATTATTGCTGTGGAGCTCTGTCATACACTCAGACACATTACTGGGAGTATTATTGCTATGGAGCTCTGTTGTACATTCAGACACATTACTGGGAGTATTATTGCTGTGGAGCTCTGTTATACACTCAGACACATTACTGGGAGTATTATTGCCGTGGAGCTCTGTTATACACTCAGACACATTACTGGGAGTATTATAGCTGTGGAGCTCTGTTATACACTCAGACACATTACTGGGAGTATTATAGCTGTGGAGCTCTGTTATACACTCAGACACACCAACTGCCTGTATATGGAGATACTAGAAAATAGGGAGAATTATGAGAGAAAAGAGGAACTGGACACAAAATAGGGACTTTCCCTCTTAAATAGGGACACTTGGGCGCTATGTTTATAAACTATACTCTTTTCACCTGTCGCTCAGGATAGAGAGAGTAGAAACCAAATCCTTGATGTACATTTAAAAATAAAACAAAATATATAGTTATCGGTGATTTCCAATTGTTTATTTCTTGGTGTAAATTTCAGAGGAGGGACAGGTCCAATTGCTTTATTGCTTTAAGTGCATTCCATCTGCATCAGAGACGATTATCCAAGCAAACTGAGTCCACTTTTTAATGGAAAAAATCTGTAATCTAAAATATAGTTAATATTGCATAGGTGTCATAGTTTTTCACTATATCTTCTAGAAGAAACACTAATTGCTTGGTCCTCTAATGAAACGCAGAAGGGTTATTTAAAAATTGTGCTTATCAAAATCCCAGGCACCTTTTAAAATCATTGTTACAGGATAATCCTTTAAATACACTGATCTGAATCCCCTGACGCTGCTTTAGAGGATCGATTGGTGGAGCTGCACAGACTGAATATTCATCGTCACAGCTGTATAAGCTCGGAAAGCCAGGCTATTGACATAGGATTGTTTTAAAATCCCATAAAGGATGATAAATAGACAAGCACCAAGCAGAGGTAGTGAACCATTCCGCAGGTTACGTACATTAACTAGTGCCCACTTTGTATATTTACCATGACCCGTCGTACAAGTATCAAAGCTTTGTTACAACACTTCATCGGCCAGAGACATCGCTCACTGAGATTGCAAAGAATGAGGAAAATACTCAGCCATACAAATCCTTTAGTGCTCCTCAAAGCCACAATCAAAGCCACTTTAATTAAGCATTGAATTAAATTGGCTGAGATCATCCAGATTGATCATCTCAGCCATAAAGATGGGACCAGCAGCTTGGAGTATGGTGCGGCAGGGACTCCAAGGTGAGCAACACATATATGTTTGAGGGTGGGGATGGACAACTGAATAAGTAGCAGAATGCAATAGTTTGTATTCCTAATGCTACCGTAATTCTTTAAGGTAAATTATTTACCAATGACATTTAAATGGGATACATGTCAAAGACAAATAAAAACTTCAAATTGGTAGATTTTACTAAAGAATTTGATCATTCTAGTAAAACACATGTACTTTATAACTCAAAATTAAGCTGAATGATGGTCTACACCCTGTCAGTTCCCTTTAGTATATCAGAGTTGATGTAGACCCCAATTTCATGTTTGGCCTTCACATTGCTAAATTAAAATCTCAACCATATGCCGAGATATAAATCATATGTAAACCCCCGTAACACCATGCGCTGTGCAACGTATATTTATGCAAATCATTGACTTTGCGGATGCACCCATTGATGTCATCAATCCATCAGGGAAGGCCGTATGAGTTTAAACTGGAGACATTTTGGAAGTAAATAAATAAGCACAGCATTTAGCCATGAATTATTTACTGAGATTCCATTAAGCTGCGTTGTTGTGTGTAGTGTAGTGTAATTAACCGACACATTTTATGATATAAATTAAGCTAAACTAACTAATTAAGAAATAGTGATTTTAAAGGTTTGCATTGCTTGCCGAAACAAATCGGAGAAAGTCTCTAATATAGAAATATATTAGAACTCAGGTATGATGGGGATGAACAGGTATTCAATGATTTTGTTGCCAGCAAAGGACAATCTCTTATTCTTTTATTATGGAACAGTTGTGACGGTATTAATGTGCCACATTACCCTCCCATGTAAGGGCACACAAGATAAGGAGAGGGTGCAATGGTACCCGCCGTCCCCCATGATTATCTCACTAGAAAAGACATAAAATGGCACAAAAATACTGGGCAAAAAAACAAAAACAAACAAATGAATCAAGTGGGAGAAAGCCCCCATGTATTTGTCTTGGATATTTTTACTAAACTTGCTATTTTTTGTAAATCACCATTTAGTGAATAGATCCTCTGTTTTCATCAGGTCTCCATCCTATACCCTCCGATCCGGTAACTATAATCACAGCTCTACAAGGGTCAAATAGTTTTCCACCGTTAATCCTTCCTTTTCCAAACAAAACCAAATGTTTTAAAAGTATGAAACCTAATATCCCTGTTTAAATGTAAACATATCTCTAATTACAGGTATGTATTGCAGTGTTTATTTTTTTCTCATTTTTGTTTTGTTATGAATAGGTCTTTATATATTAACCATTTTAAATGGCTCCAAAACAACCTCATTGTATTCTTCCCGTAAAACAGTATATCAATAAACAAAGCCCCCAGATTAACTAAATCTTTTATATTTTTGTTTGTTTTTACAAACACCACAATCCTCTGCAAAGCATTTTAAATAAGCAAGCACAAAATGAATGGATTTTTTAATGGACACTGTCCCTTTAAAGAGCAAAACACACAAGAATAAAACATTAATATAAGCATTTATGTTTAGATATCACCGGCAGGTCATTTCCTAGTCTTAGCTGCATGCTTTTGCACACATCTAGGGATATTCCGACAGGTTGACTTGTGAGTGCATCTTGTGTTAAACATCTAACTCTATTGCATTATTTGTAGCATAAACTAATAACACAAAATATCTACTCAGGATATAAATTATAATATGTTTATATATATATCTATATATAGAAGTATATATAACAAAGTATGTAACCTTATCTTATATGCATGGGTGGGAAATGTTAAATACTTCCCCCTCTTTAGTGGCTAGAATTACTCCTGTTAGTCTGTGAGCCTGGTGTCCTGCTGTACTGTTTGCAGTCAGTAAATGGTATTTACAAATCTATTGCAACTGCATTTTTTGGTTCAGCCGAATATTTTTTCCTGAGATTTAAATTCTGTTTGGGACGTCCGTCACTCGTTTATGTGATGGTTCAACTTGGCCGAACATTGATCATTAAATTCTACTCAAGGAAAGATTCAGATAAACCAAAAAGGTCCCAAAAATGGGCCAAAGTTTACACATGGTATAAATGTATATATTTTACAGTAAGTACACAGATTGGCGCATTCCCCAACCATTTGGTTCACATATCATTTGAGAAGAAGTAACTAAAAAGAAAATTAAAGAAGCAGTAAAAATAAAAATCTATATTTATATATCAAACATATAATGTATAAGTATAGATTTTATTTTTACAGTCCCTCCTCTTTTCCATCTGGTCACTTCCCACTTGTGACTAAAATTCACATTTAATGACACACCCCTCCCTATCAATCATCTTTTTCCCATCAATCATCTCTTTTTTGGAATCATGGGTAAACCTCTAAATACTGAATGTTCAGCCATCTTGTTAGTTGTTTTCTCAAGTATACATTCCTATGGCAGCCGATCGGCCCGAATTCGGACAATTCACAAACTGGCCGAATCCAAATGCAGACGTTTAGAAGACATTGCATAATGCAGATGTATCCGAGAATGAATCTTGGAATATTAGGCCTTTTCCTTAACTGAAAAAATAGTTTTATGTGTATGAAAAATTATCACCTTTCAGGCATCAGTTTCTGTAAGATTCAGTATTGAGAACGATTTCTCTAATGCTTCTGAAACATCTATCACAAGCTATCTACGGCATAACAGGTGCGAAAAGAATTATACATTTTATTTTCTCGTGTATGTGACACACATAAAAATGTTCAGGACTGATGAAACAATAATAGGGTTGAATTGAAAAATGTTGATGCTATTTAAAGATCTGAGTTTCTCGTGGTAATACATGAGATTCCAATAAGAATAGACACATATTATTAATGTGGCACACCGACTACACGTGTGCTGTTGATGGAATTATAGAACTCACAGAACAGTTGGAAAACCAGCTTTTATTGAAGCCAGTACCAATATTTCAGAATAAAACTAGCTAGGGATGGATGTAAATTATTAATTCAATCTCCAGATAATTATATATTTGTACCTTTTTACTTTGTTGATTGCAGACTCGTTTTACATCAATATCTTTCTGACATCATTTAGATATTATGGAGATGTCGGGTAGATACTATTTTGTCACATTGTAATTCATTGGAATAATGATATTTATAAAAAGTTCCGTTAAATTACCTGTTAAAGAGGCACTCCAGGGTTGTTCATGCCCGTGTGTTAATTATAAAAGGTTTGTGGCACATAAAAAATTGACAAAATGACACTTACCTCTAAATGTCCCATTTCTTGCATCCTATCTCTTGGAGAAGGCAGTCCAAAGAAATCAGATAAAGATTATCCAGAAGATGGCATGATGGAGTGTTATTATCCTGGGAGGCTCACATTTAGTAGATCAACTCCACAAGTTCAAGATTTCAGCAACACGAATGGACCCTTCGTAGTTTCGTCTCCAATCCAAAATGGAAGCCGCCATAATATGATTTTATGGTTGTTTATGGTTATGTAGTGTTGAGAGTTACATACTAATCAAGGTTGAAAAATTACTCCATTCTATAAACTTCCACCTTTAAAACACATCTCTTTAGGCTGTTGATCCAAAGGAAGGCAAAACAAAAAGCATTTTGAATTAGTGGACAATTATCCTACAAAAAGGGATTCAAATACTTCTTGACTATAATGACACTCATATTTCTCATTTGATCAATAAACTGTTCACATACATAATAATTATATCCTTGAATATTCAGTTTGAAAACAAAATAATCAGGTTTTCTATAAAAATATCTATAGCATCTGATAAGGCAATTCCACATCTTTATTGTTCTTACTGCTGTGAGCAAAATCCCCTTTCTTCCAGTCTCGACCTTGTATATTCCTGCTAATGAAAGGTTAGCCCCTAGCAGTTTGTACTGACCCTGTATAAATTTGTATAGTGCTATAATATTCCCTCCGAGGCACCTTTTTTCTTTAGAAAACAAATGCAGTTTTTGTTGCATTTCTTCTTAACTCATGTTTTCCATGCCCCTTATCAATTTTGTGGATCTGTGCTTTTTCTATTTCTGCAATATCTTTCTTTAAAACTGCTGACCAAAATTACAATGCAGGTGGGATTTTACCATTGATTTATAAAGAGACACAATTATATTTTATAATAAACTGTGGATTAGAATAATTTTTATACACTGTTAGGATGTCTTTTTATTCATTGGAAATCAAATTAAAATACAAAGTTAAGGACAAAAGAGCTGAATGCGTTTTACGCCCTATGCGTGCTTTTTCTTAGGAGTTCATATTCTCGAACTAACAGAAAGATAGAAAATATAAGAAAACATTTGCTTCATATCTAAATATTCATATAAATGAATAAGATTATTCTTTCAAGAAGAATTAGGAAAAAAATATTTGGATATTTTAAGATGATTAACATCTCTTTTTTAGTGATCTTATTTTCTGCTTATTAAAATTACCCACTATTTTGTAGAATTCAATTTTATTCAATTATTTGCCTGAACATTTAAGTTACATTGGCCAAGCCAATGAAAGAATTTTATAATCGGAAATGGAACGAGCGGTGTGAAAAACCTTAAGTACATAAGATATATGAAGAGGCATTTCATTTGAATACCTTTTAGTCTCACTGTTTTACTGGAAATGGCATAGTCCCTGATTTAAAAAACCTGCAATTTTCACCTCGTTTATTTTGGCTAAATGGAAAGGAGGAGGGAAAAAACAGCACAGTCTATTAATGATATTACTTGGCCAACAATGAACCTGTATGTTTATTTTCTCAACAGTAGTAAGAGTGGAACTCCGAGCAATGTAAATAGAGGTCAGAGAAATGTAGGGAATGCAGGAAAATGGTTTACTAAAACAAAACATACTAAAATCCTATATTAGGCAGTTTTGTAGCTCTAGCAGTTCTACTCTAGAAATTAGCAACAATTCCATAAAAAAAAAAATGTTTTTTTTCTAATTCTTTATATAAAGCCAACATTTTTTAAAATTCACATTTACATTCAAAGAGAAAAAATAATATGACATTGCAATAACATAGGAATATTGATGTGTAATTTGAAAGTTATAATGCATTATTTTGTAGTTAAATGACCAAAACATGGTTTTATTTGTAGGAAAGTGGTTATATATCAGCAGAAATGTATGAAATAACACATAAACCATATATCCATTGTCAGCTGTTTGCCATAATTAACATAGTGTGTGTTATTCTGATTGCCATTCAACATTTAAATCCCCACGGGCACAACCAAGCATCCCGTTATTGACCTTCTAATGTAAAGCTGAAAGTAGGGATATATACAAACAACAAAACAAAATATTATATTAAAGAGACTAAATGGATTGTGTTGTCCCTGTTTCCTGGCCAGAATTTCATTTTTGCCATACTTATTTAACCCATAACACATCTCCTAACACTAAAACTGTAAGGTACGCCCTTGGAGCTAACTCCATCCAACCTGCTTTGGCAGTCATATAGGACCCGACAGAGCTCCAAGACTCGTGCCATGAAAGAAGGTATAATGCCCTGCCATAGATGTTGCAGGAAGTGTTTGCTAGGAATGCCAAGAGTTTCAAACTAGCAGCAGCTAAAGTTGGCTGGCTGGTGAAATTTTCTATGCTGTTGCATTAGAGATTCAACAGTAATCCCCAAGGTCATCAATTCTTTTTGGAGCACATTGAGACAGATGGAAAGAAAAATCTCATTGTACGTATCAGAGGCCATGCCATTTGGGGATTAACACGGATCTCAGCTAGTTCTGGCTCTCCGTGCTTTAAACGGTATAATATAAATGAATTGCGCTTCATACTTCAGTAACTATTCCCATAATATTTCTTTTATTGATCACTGGGCCTCATTATTCGCTGTGTCCTACTCGGCTGTTATAGCCAAAGCAATACCCTGCTGAATTTTTTAAAGGACACAGCTATTTAATAGATCAGTTTTCCTTCTTCAGAACCTAAGTTTAGAGTCACATTTTCTTCGACAAAATGTGTGAATTTATATTGTGATAAAAGGTAGATACATTATAATAAACAAATATTTTTAGATTTAAAAGACAATAATAATGAAATAAAGGTTGTTTGCCCATGATGCGTTGAGGGTATATGGGCCTCCTATTTTGGTGCACTCTGAGTGGACAATTCATACCTTTCCACAATCACTGATATAATACAGTGGTGAGTATGCTAGCAGGTCGGGGCAAGGCATGGGTTGGATTAAAGCTGGCTTTTCTTGGGACCTTTCCCGATCGCCCATCCACAGAGAGGTGAGAAAGCACGCTTGCAGAGATAGACATAAATAAACACAGTGTATGCAGATTTAGTGATGTCATATGATTTTACAGGACTTTTAGTGAAATTTTCTACAAGCTGAATACTTGTGAGAAAACCCAAAATGTTAAGATCAGAAAACTTGGCCCATTCATGGGTGTGATGATAATCTGCTGGAACCCAGAACAAAATAATAACATGGATTGTAATTATTTTTATCATTATAGTCACTATGGGATAAATTATGTTCCATGGGGTAAAATGGTATGGGACCCGAATTTACATTTTTCAAGGAATCATCAGTCAATTAAATACAGTTATGGAAAAAAGATTATAACCCAGAATCAAGTCCTCAAAAAACATCAGAAAAGTCAGGCATGGCAATACTTCAGAGAGAGAAAACAGTCAATATGACCTTGGCAACCAGACAAAGTACTAAAACACAAAAAATATAATTAGGAACATAATTTTGACCGAAAATAATGAATATAAAGCTGAATCAGCTGTTGTCAATAGCAGCTGAATTGATAAAGTTCAGAAATGGGATGTAGTCTGGTCACGAGAGCTGCTACAATCTAACACTTTAGCTCGGAATGCGGGGTCTCACTACATATTCTTGAGGATGTTGGCCTAAACTTGAAAGGGAGCCTCTAGGGAGTCCAGTGTGGAAATATAGTCAGTCTGTTCATTTAGTAATACTGTTATAATTGTCTCTATTGGTCATGAAAGCCATTGACCTAAAGGCTAACCTATCTTCCATAGCTACTGGTTCTTATTCTGGATGATTGAGTGACAGGAATGAATGTTTCTCTCGGTGTCCAAGGCTATGATATGTTGTTTGAGGTTATCTCTGCCCTCCAGATAGTTCTCAACTCCTTCTATAACCATACGTTTGAAGTCCCTAAAAAGGGCCTTTACTGAATGGAGGATGATCGCAACTGCTTATAAGGCATTCCACATTCCAGTTTCATTATTTTACATCCCATGGCATGTGTGAGGTGGATAATTATATTTTTAGCAATATTCAGCGAGATGGGCATGCAGAATACATCTGTAAATAATGTTTATATACACAGTTTAGAAATGATCAAACACAACTTTGCAGAGTAGAAAACCTAAAACAACATATTTAATGCAGTTCCATAAAATTCAACTCACAAATGGTGAATACAAATGGTACACTTTATAGCTGTCAAACAAATGGGGAGCATGCGTTACTGGCAGGTCTTTGAAGCTTCCCCATTCCCTTTCAATGTATTTTATGCAAAATGTTTTATCAAAAACCTGGATAAGCCCAAGTCTGTTCACCAACATATCCCATCACACCCTATGATTGAGAAATTTCAGCAACAATTTAAGCAATATTTCTATGAGTAGCCTAACTCTAACACACAACCCTAGATATAGACATTGCAGAAGTGTACACAAGTCCTTAGAGTCTCCAGGTTGACACTAAAGTCCAAGCATGCAGAATGTCTGCAAGCAGACAGAGAATGCGCAGAAACAGGTTGAGGTCAAAGTAGTACAGAAAGGCATAATAGTGAGGGACGAGCTGAATTCAAGATTATAGAAGTCAATAGAGGTCAGACATGCTGGAGTCCATAGGCCAAATAAGCCACATACACTAAATGCTGGATATAAAGGAACCATGAGTGGACTAGGAACCATTGGAAATGCGTGGTGGAACTCTGTTGGTCAACATCACGGCTGTAACTCCAGAAGATGCCAGATCGGCGCAGCATGTCTTGGTATCTAAAATTTCTGTGGCCCTTAGGAGTAAAAGAGGTCACCAGTGTAGAGCGTTCCACATCACAATTGATGCCATTATGACGCAAAGCATTAATATGGATACAGGAGTGACAACATGCATCAATATTGACAGCAGTGTAGGAAAAAATAGACATGTATAAAAATGTGTTTTCCAAATCGTTTCACCTGTAGTTTTACCTGTGAAACAGGTAAAAATGTTGTTTGTGCATAAAAACCAAATCATCCAAGTCACAATCCTGTTAATCCACAAAAATGAATCCATTGGCCTTTATATTCTAGATGAATCGATTCCTTCGGATGTGGATTAAAAGGATTTTGATCTGGAAGATTCGGTTTGTTTATTGATGAACCAAATTTTTGCTCATGTCTGCTGTGGAGTCTACAGATGTGACCGATTCAGAATCGGTTCATTCTGGTATCGATTAATGTGAATTTTATTTAGATTTATTGCGTTAAACAAACTTTTGCACAAGTCTAGAAAAAAGTATGTCAGCTTTGTTAAAAAAAAGATTAGTCTGGAGAATCTCCATTATTCAATATCAACGCCTTAACAACAATTCTGTATCAGAGCTGAAACGCTGATGGATTAAGAAATTCACTAAACCAGCAGTAGGCTAGGGCTGTAATCGAGCTAGTTCTTCACTGCTATAGATTATTGCAGAGGAAAGCGTAAAGCCGCCAAATGTACATTTCTTTGAGTGCAAGAACTTATTTTTATGGAGATATATCTGTATGGCTGCGATTAATAAGTTCTCAACTCGTTTCTAAATGTGCCTTTACAGTGAGCAGGATGTTACGCTTCAATGTTAAAGGAAGCTGCAACTTCTCAGGATTTGATATAATGTTCTCATATTCCTGTATTTAATAAATATATATATAATGCTTAAACCTGGATTACTTTTGTTACAATAAAGGCATGTTTCAAATTCAAATTAATAAGAAAAGCAAAAAGGTGAACCAAAACAAATGTTACAGGAAATGTACAAGATTACGTTTTCATTTTTTCCACCAAAATCTAATTTTATTTCTTTGAAGCTGGAAGCGTTGAATACTTTCCAATCGCTGCTCACTTTCTCTGTCTGCTCCCCTGAGTGCATGGGTAGTATAAACTATCATTCATTATTTCAATAAATGCCCAGGAAACATGTTGGCATGTCTACAATTAAACTCACATTAATTGAGTTTACATATTATTACATTTTGAGTTTAGTTACATATTTGAGCTATAAAAGCTATAGGACAATGGTTTTTCATAGTGGTTATGGTGCAAGAATTCTTTTGGGTGTGATGTCCCGCTTCTTTTATCGAACTGATTTCCATAGACTTAACAAAAAACAGGGTTCTCTTGGCAGCCAAAGCCCCTCACAAGTTATATGTTACCAGTTAAAAGTTAGTTTTCTGAGCCTCTCTGCTGCCGCTCAGATAATGCGGAAATATCACGTCCACGATACCCGTCAAAGAAATGTGAATAATGGGCAATATTATTCGTTTTGTGGGAGGGAAACGTCTTTCTGGTTACATCAGCAGCAGGGTCCATGCATTCAGTGTTGCGAAAGTCTTGATTTGGGTATACGGCAAGGATCAACACCCAAAGACTCCTTGCATCAATAACCAGTCCAATAAGCTGTAGTGGTTATTGTGCTAACGGTGTGCTTTTAAATTTTGACTATCAAGTCTACAACCACAGCACATCCTCGGAGCTTGCAAGAACACGTGTACATAAATGGTTAATTGAAGCTCTCATTACACTTAGTATACAATATATATACCATTAAATAGGTTCCGGTAGAACAAGATTTTTTTTTTTTTGTCACTTTTATGCAAACATCATTGATTTCTCTGGACCACTTGCTGCTACCCATGACAGGATAATAACTCCTAACCATCAAACCAGGCTTACTCTCCTGGTAACCTGTAATTAGAATCAGTTTGTGTGCAGCAGGATTAGGAGTTATTTTAACTTGTCATATTTGAAGTTTGTATCTCAGGGTTCCAGAATTTTAATGAGAAGGAAAAGTATTCCTAAAAATATGTTTCAGAGCTACAGAATTACAAAACAAACAATCTGTTAAAGGTCCTGAAATGATCACATACTGCAAGTAATACATTGTTTGTTCTGTTCACTTTTTAAATACATAATAAAACGCCCTGTGGGCAACAAATACAAATGTCACAAGTTTTAGTTTTGAAAGCACAACTGAATCGAACTTGTTTTATTGTCAGTCCCACATATTTAATAAACGTAATGCTGATTATTATGATTTGCTGTTAAAAATGAAATGTTCATGTTTTCTGTTCGAGCATCCATCATTAGAGCTAATTTAATTAACCTAAAGAGGCTGAGATGACTTCACCAGAAATCAAACTGTGACTTGGAGATAATGATAAATAATTATGATAAGCACCAAACCACTTCATATTATTGAAGTGCTTAATATGCAATAACTTTGTCCCTGCAGCCTTTCCTTTTAAAATTGCTTAATTACTGAGATGAGTAACTTTTTAAAATGTGTTTAAGACTACATTCCTGCATACCTGCCAATATTTGCTGCCCACCTTCCAGGACAGAGGTGGGTGGGGAAGGAAGCAGGTGTGGGTTGGACCCACCTGTCAAAAACATGGACCAAACGATCTGTGGCTATCAAATCACAGACTTCCCAATGCAGCTCAATGAGAAGTCTTTGCAAGGCAGCTGCTCTGTGCAGTTGCTGCCTTTGGGTTTATCTCCACTGAGCTAAACAACCAGGAAGTAACAGGAGCTTTGGTCTGATTGACAGCCAGGGAGGGTGTAACAGTATGTGAGTGTGTGTTAAAAAAGATGTGCCTTTTTGGACATAGAATTGATTTTTAAAACAGTGTGTTGTTCCTCTGATAAATGCAGTTGCCATTTTAAAGTCAAGAAGAAGTGTATTACCTTTTTAGATCAATTGTAAACCCCACATTTTGACTTCTTTAATTGTTAGTAAGAATAGAAGTTTGTGAACCTGATGGATCTGAAACGTTTTCCAGCTATGTTGCTATGTAATTGCAAGCCAAGGGAGCAAATATTGATTCATAGTTTTTGCTATAAAAGGCAAAGATCTTAGTGTTAGTGTTTTATTAGGTGCTTAGAAATATAAATTTACTGATATGGGAAAACTCGGAATATCACATATTCAACATGAATTTGTCTTTTGAAATTTAGGCCAATAAGTCATTTAAAAACTATTTTGTTTCCCCTAAAAATAAACTGGTTCAAATAAAAATAAGGTCTGTCTCTTTCCGTTCTTACAGTATAATAATAATAAAAAATTATTGTAAGCATAATAATAAATACACATACAGACAAGTATGAATAGTAAAGAGACTCCGAATATCCAGAGGGCACACACTGACCCTCACTCAAACAAACCTTTTCTTGTTTAACGTTATTTTCAACAGCCATTAGAGGTCATATGTGAAAATAATTTGTACAGGGAGCAATTCATGTTGCATAGTTTTATAGACTGAACGTAAACAAGTGTGACACATACATTTGATAATAAGCATTCATGAACAGTTCCCTTGACAACACGTTAATTATAGGTAGTAATGAAAGGACACTACACACCAGTTATAGGTATGTATGCTCATTACCCCGAATAATTAGTCAATGGCAATGATTCATGGTTAATCTCAACACAGATTATCAGGCTGCTTATTCAGAGCTTGAGTGATGCTACGGGTTAATCCAGATTTTCGGATCAGCCAGTTAAAAAAGAATCAGCCCAAATAATGATTGAGTCCTCCAGTTGGCAAAATTCTTTGAGATTGTCAATTAAATTTCCATGGACTACAGAGAGAGGTCAAGAAAGAATTGGATTGAACACACACCATTTGCCAACATCAGGTCATTAAGTACATATCTCATTGCTGTCTCAGTAGCATGGCCAATATAAACCCTAAATGGAATGTGTCACATATGTTGGCTGACAAGTAGATTTCGCTAATGGGTTGCAGGAACTTCCTCGGTGGCCATTGTTTTCAAAACCTTTACCAGCATCCAATCAGTAAAAATACAGCCTACACTTTACGTTACCCACTCAATTTACATTGCTCACAATCTTAATGAAGATGAGTTAATGACACTGTAGCTGCACTATAAAAAAATAAACTAAATCACCCCCTAAGATGACTTGAAAATAACTTAACAATTACTAAACTAAACAATTCCTCATAAATCAGTAACTCCAATTTAAAGACAGGCAAGTATTGTAATTAAACTACAACATAGTAAAATTGATGACACATTTTTAGAGGGGGTTAGTGCATATTGCCTATTGTGTCCTGCTAACTGATTGATGAGTTCTTGACCACAATGAACATTTAACCGTGTTAAAGAATTTGTACAATACCATTACATTTAGATGCATGAGCAAATGTCAATGTGATTAATTTGGTAAATTGCATTTTTTTTATTTTTTTTTATTGTGAATGAATGATTATATATGTTGTCGTATATATTCATTTTGAATGATTCTATATGTTATCAGATGAATGAATCATACTACTATCCTGACAAGGAAATGGAGATAATCTATTATAACCCATGCTACATGCTACCTGACGGTATATATAGATAGCAGAGGAGTATAGCTGGTAATCTACAGAAAAACAAAACAAAACAGTACAATAGTGTAATACTGTAAATATACAATAAAACTGCGCCAATATCAATTTAACCCACAAGATGTAGATAGATATAATTGCCTTTGGGTGCCTCCCCTTAGATGATTGGGGGGGTACATCCAGAACTCCCTCTCAGCTGGTTGGTGGTATCGCCACAATGTGGAAGTCCGGAGACAGGAAGTGTAAAAAATATATTTTTTATTTGTATAAGTATAGAGATAAAAAAAAGGACGGTCCTACGCATTTATATAAGACTTCCTCAGGGACCCAGTAGAAAACAAGTTTATACAGATAATATATCCTAACAAAAGGACAAAATAGCAGCATGACCCTTCCCTCCCCAGTCCTTCCTTATATATGGCTTTCATCCATTCCTATTGGTGGTCCAGGGGCCTCTTCCACGTTGTCCAGCTTTTTCAGGGATTTTCATAAATTATTTTCGTGGGTGAAATACCTGTATGATGTCACTTCCGGTTTGTCACCTAACTGCCTGAGTTTGTTGGAGATTGCAGTTACAAATACTTTTTTTAGGCTACATTTTTATATATAATAATACAGTAAACCTGTAATCTGACATTTAAACTGCTAATATACAAGCTCTTCCCTTTTTATTTCCTTTATAAACGGAGAAACAGAAATGTAGTGATAGTGATCTGTCAAACAGGGCAGCCATCAGGGGGTGACAACCATAACTAAGGGCCATCCGATGGGCCCTATATATTCAGGGACCTGGTCAGCGCTGTTGCTGTGGTATAGCGTGACAGGGCCCCTTTAAAAAAAAAAAAAAAAAAACAGCCGCAAGTGCTGCTTGGAGGAAGTGGTTACTTCCTCCCAGCTCACTCCGCGCGGGAGGAGCGTGGGCGCCAGTGAAGAGGGAGCCGCGCCGACTCCCATCAAATTTATTACATTTGATGAAAATGCTATATTTTTAAATGATGTATATATTTAATTTCATTTTATTTTTATTTATTTAATTTTTAAGAAAATGTACTTTTTTTTATCTGGATGTGTAGTTTAGATTCTAATGTTAGAGTAATCATAGCAGCAACCAGTCAGGTTACGCAGCAGTTGGTCAGATAACGGTAGAGATAACAGTAGAATCTGATCCAACATGGCCGCTCAGCCAGATAAAAAAAATAAATCATTATACATAAAAAATAGTGATTTATCTTGCATTGATACAGGAGTTACTTGGTTTCACCCATCTGAAATGAGTTTTGAAAACTTTGCAAATTCTGAGTTTTTATTTTGCCAATTGGATTATTTTTTTCTACTTTTCGCTGCTCAGATTGTCACAGATCACTGTTTAGTGGTTAAACCCAAGTAACTCCACGGTCTGAAATAATAGCTGTGTTTGAACAACTGCATTATAAAAAGAGTTGATTTGCGACACAATGTTGTGAGTGGGATTGGTTTATTGTGCCATTTGTGTCAAAATACGTGGGTGCTTTAGTAGATGCTTTCAAGTCTAATCACGCCTGGTGTGTTAAAGTCACGTCCGTGGGAGAAAAAGTCATTAAGAAAGTTAACAAATGGTTATTGAAGGATAATGCCTAAAAATAATTGATGTTTACTTATGTACTGAAGGCATATCAAGCCTTTACTGCCAGCATTTGTTGCACATTTTCTTATCATTATTAATCTCAAAAAGTGCAGGCACCCTGCTTTTGTAGCAGACCACAAGCAAGGTGGCTTACTGCCTTTGTTGTAGGGCTACACCTTCATTGGATGCTTGTCACCAGCACACTTTGAGTGATGACGACTGCAGTCCAATATGCACAGAGCGGAGGTTACCCAGCCTGAAACTCTTATTGATAATTCCCCAGTGACATGGCTGGAGGTGAACTTACACCTACACGCAGCAGCAAAGAGGTTAAACTCCGTATGTGCGCTGTCTCATAGTGAAACGTTGCACATGCAGACTCCATGCACCATGACCACTTCAAATCTCTGAAGAGATCATGGGGCTTGGAGTATCCCTTTAACAAACAATTGCAGTTGAATAAATTATTCCAATCAAAGGACAAGAAGCACAATCACTAAAATATAACTAAAAGTACCATAAGGAAACACACATACATGTCAGTGTCCATAATACATATATTAGGTTAATAACAAGTCTATTAGCAACACCAATGCCCGTTGACTGTCTGTGAGTTAGAACATAATATAAATGAAGAATCGGCCAAAGTGCCAGGTTTTTGTCCATAATCCTGCAATGCCAGTCTATCGAGCTTGATATTGTTAGATTGACAATGAAAACTCAGTTTAGGCCCAATTTTAAAACATTAATGTTTACTAACATTGGCCCCATTAGTGGCAGAGAAATGCTTTGTGTGATTTGGATTGTGAAGCAATGTTATTGATCGGTTATGGATGTCGGATTGTAATGTAAGCCATTATCATATTGTATCATATTGTAAGTGTACTTAATCTTAATCTATTAATCTCTTGTTTTTCATAGAAATATTACGCTAAACACTATTTTCATTTTCTTGTACGCTGTGTTCTATAATGGTCTATAATGTGTGCTGGCTCTTCCGATGGCATTTGACCTCAGGTATACGTTTTTCCCGATCTTATGCAGATACAATTTCTGTTTCCTTGGCTGACAAGTTGTTTCATCTATTTTCTTGAAGCTGATTTTCTCGCTATCCGGAGAGCACTTCAGTGCCGTTGACAAGAGGTGGAGGTGATGAAAGAATGCACCGTAGTAACTGTAAAGTGGGTTATCAGGTGGCACTGTGCAGGTTTCTATATAATTTTACAGACTAATATACGTTTTCATTGGATATTGATTTCTGGCAATTTATTGCACATTAGAAATAGACCATGGCTTTGGACAGGCTCCTGCTAAGGGCTATTTGAGCTACATGATATTAGGTCAGACGTTTACAGGACAGCTAGCCCTGTTTTACACTGTAATCCCCCCAGATGCTCCAAGTGTATCATCTGAGGACTTTACTTTCCAAGGAACATGAGTTTCAATAGCATTTACAGACATTGCTACGTAACCTGGAGGCAGTAACCAAGCATTGTGTTTGTAACTGCTAGGGATAAATGACAACCACAAATCAATGTATTGCTTTCATATATTATAACCATTCATTAAAATTAACATTGCACGACTGTGTGTAACACCAACTTGTATTAACCATTCTGCTGTTGATACAAAGAGTAACTATTTAATGGCCATATGTGTATGCAAATATCTACAATAACGATAGTATCTGAACAACGTATGTCATATTTTATTGTCTAATCACAGATTATGTATGTATTATGTATTAAATATTATTATAATTATTGCCGCTATTCTCAGTAACAAAAATACACATTACTTGCCTAGTGCGTGTTTAATTTATTTTGATAAATTTATTTAAAGTTATTAATCTTAATGCAGAATAATTAACTGTACTGGTATTTACAAATATTGCAACAAGAAACTGCTACACAGAGAGACAATCATATAGAAAAAGCTATAGTTCACTCTACAATCTGATATAGCTCCACCTACTGTACAGTTTGCCAAATACACTCATTGTGTATGGCAATTCATGGCAGGACTCCAATATCCTTTCACAATAACATGTCCATCATCAAATAATGCTCTGATGCATCTTTAGTCTTTAATGTAAGTCTCTCACGAGTGGCCTTCAAGTAGGTGATGCTTCACATCAATGTACTTGGTCCTGATATGAATGATCATCTGTCTGTCCCGAATTTATAATTATCTATTGTATTCAGTAACTGGTCATGGTCATCCCCATTACTAGAAGGAACAGAATCTCAACTGCTTCTTAGAATGCTTGTACTGCTGCGGTGGACTTGTTGAAGGCTTGTGTTCCATTGGGCCTCTGTCCCAGTCAGCATCTACATTTCCAGATAACTTTGGTTTGTTGTAGGAAGTTAATTTGAAAATATTCACCCTTTTTACGGCATTTCAATCATGTTGCTAAAGTGCTACAACTTTCTGACACAAGATCTCTAATGTTACATCAACATCTGGTCTTCAAACAGTAAATGTTGATCGTTATTAGATAATTGGTAATTTGGGGAACTCCAGTCCACAAGTATCATTATTTCTCTTGCATATATAATGCCAGTATTCCATTGATCTTCAGTCTTTAGTTGAGTGAATTGCTCCCTCATCCTCTCTCCGTTTGAAAACCAAAGTTTTATAAAACCAAGTAATGTCTCCAAACTTTTGAATTGCAAAGTTGTGGCTGAATTTTCTAAGTATTTTTTTTATAGTCCCCATTTTGTTTAGAACAAATTATTATGCCACCAATATAAATCAGAATGCATGTCCCTTTTGTCTGCTTTCTTCTCTGAAAAGCCTCCCGTTGTGAGCACTTTGTTCATCATTTCATGTCGTGCTCGTGTGACCTGTTTGTGACAGCAGGTAATCTTTTGAAGTTTGTGCATACAGTTCCACAAAGGATCTACAAATCCTGACAGCATCTTCCATGTAGAGGTCCTCTTTGATGTCCCTATTTAGGGAATCATGGTTGTTATATAGTTCGTTTAAGTTCTCTTTCAGTCCATGTTCTAATAGCGGTATACTACAGGAGCAAATGTTTCATCATAATGTTCTCCCATTTCAAACCTCTTTGAAATGTGTCTTGTACACGTTTTTGTTGGTGTTTATTTAGCAAGTCATTTCACTTTGAAAATTCATTTATTCCAAGTATCCAAGTATTATTGTTGTGTTACAATATTGTTTCCTTTGGTGTCCCCTCCTTCCATATTGCTTCCAAAATGATGGTACAACTATTATATATGTTTTAGCAGAATGTGACAACCTCTGACATAATCTTTTTTGTTGCACATGTTTACCGTCAACTGTGATTTCATGGCTTGGGTCTGCTGTACTTGTTCATTCACTTCAAATTCTAGTTTTTGTCCCAACGTTTTTCCAAGTTCGTCTAGGGCAGAATTAACTCATGGATCAGTAAGCAGGTTTCGTTTTGATTTTCACAAATCTTTGTTATTGGGGGAGATAAAAGCATGTTCAAATGAGAAATTCTGATCAATTGTAGAGCAAAGTTCTAGCATGGAGCAATGATCCTGGATTCCTGGGCACACATACAATATCTCTGTACATTTAGCACTTTGCCATGGGATTTCTTTTGTTTTACCTCAATGAATCTGTCCACAGTGTTGGTCCCTTGGTCCACTGGGTGTAAAACGTTGGCATTTTCTGGTGAAAGAGAACCAAAGCTGTAGGCATGCACTGACACCGAATGTTACAAACTATTTGCACAATAATTTCACCTTCTTTGTATTAAATGTTTTAGTTTTTTAATGCTGTCAAACGTTCTCGAATTTAGCTTGAAGGATCATACTATATTACTAAAACAAATCCTGACTAATCCTCTCGTCTAATGATACCCAATATGATTTGCTATGTTTTGACATGAGAGACAACTCAGAGGAATACAGTTTAAGGTGGACGATTTTGCAATGTTTCTGTTTCAACTAATTTGTTATTCTCTGCCAATTAGAGCAATTCCATCGTATGGCATGTGTCATACAAACTGACATAGAGGAATGCATCTCTGACTCACACAAGAAAATATCTAAAAATCTTACTTTAGAAGTGATTAGCAAACAGCCAGCCCAAATCAAGGCAGAGCAATCACAGAGCACACCTGGTACACTGCCGGTCTTTGTGCCCTGAGGTTACTCAGCACTATGCAAAAAACATTTAATGATATGTGAGGATTAGCTATGTTTCTTGGGTGTCTCAAGATGTGGAACACCAGGAAACAAACCTAAGACAGCCAGACAAGTCCTCACATTTAAGCCAGTCCTGCGGAAACCGAGACACTTGGAAGGTATGTTAAATAATTATTTAGCTGGTGTTTGTTATCACACCTCTCCTTTCAGTCAAGCTTGGTAACAACACTAAAGATAAGGGCACAGTTCAACACTAAATAATCTTACAAACATATTGCAATATTCTGCAAAAGATAAAAACACAATCAAATTATTTATTGGACTACGTTTCATTATAATTCATTATTTTTACGGACTGACTGTTGCTTTAAGAGTCATGTTATATAAAGCTCCCTCTCACTCTGCACTCGGTGAACCCACAGAGCAAAGCGGAATATTACAATCTTGTTATGCACTCAAGCAATTTGTTCTGAGGATCAGATATCATATAGAACACATCTTAATCAGCACGGCAATCACTGTTTATTTATGCAATACCATTACTAAATCAAAAGCTATTCAGCAGATTTTTTTTTTTTCTTTTCCAAATGAGAAGCTTGGTTACCTGATGGTAAGTGAGTGGAATTTGCAAATAGGGCATCACATGTTGCATTTTAAATGAGGATCGCTATTTAGTAACTTTAATCAGAGATTCTTATAAAACAATACATGGTTTGGGGCTGGGTTTGGACTACAGGCTTTAAATGTTTATTTAATTAATTGTAGTGAAATTATACATAAAAACCAAAACTAGGGCCAAAATAGCTGATTTGGAAACAAAAATCATAAACGTTAATTTACAGAATTGAAATATCTTGCAGTGCATAAGTCTAGAATACGCCCCATGTAAAGCTGTTTGCTTTTACTGTACAGAAAATATAAATAATTGGTGGATTTTGTTTTATGATCATATTCCTAGCTCAGACTTGCATTCTGCTGTGAAATCTTGGTATTTATTTTTCTACATTCTGATCTATGGAATAACTGCACCAGAAAAGCTAGTTTGCACTTGACTGAGCCGCAACGAAAGTGATTGTGTCCACTTAAAACAATAAGTGATAATGTCATCAGGTCTACTGCTGGAACCAGAGACGATCCCGGGGAATGTTATAAATTAATTACAAACAGACAGAGACCCTAAAGCACATCCTCTATGATTATATATAAATCCATTCTATAAATACATCAACATCACTGCCTAAAGATTTATCAAGCATAATAAATACTATCTAAGCAGCTTCCTCCATAGAACGGGTTGTTGCAGTTTGTGGCCTACAGCTCAATCTGTTTATTTGAACAAGCAATTGCTGCAGTTTAATTGCAAGTGTTACATTGAAAATGCAGTGTCAAACATTGGGCACCATTTCGGTTCCATTTGAAACGTTTTAGGTTGATATGAAAATTGCTGGATAAGTCATAAAACAAAGGGATTTATAGTGTGACTTTAACAAAAACTTTAAAAACTACTCACAAACATTTATTGCTGCTTCTCAGATGACATGGTTCTGATTTTCGAAATTTCTTTATTGTGAAGAATTTAAATGACACATAATTGGTCTAAATTCTGCGGAATTTTGAACCTGAACAATCTGAATCTCCAAGTCTACAAGTAACACAATTTGCATTACTCACACTGTGACAGAAGCTCTCATGACACAGCCTCCTGGAGAGGTGTAAAGGCTAGCCTTCTACCCCCAGACTATGGGCCTGGTCTCAGGAGCCCCTAAAAGGGGCTATTGTCTCTGTGGGCGAGGGGCTGTGTTGCGTTACAGCACAATCCCCATGCCCAGAGACCCTTTATGTTTTTTATATTGTGTTGTTAGGAGTGCTTATATGTTTCCCCATAAGATTTGGGCATGTGTATTGGATTGAATGTGTTGATTGTCCAGGTTGGGTGTGCCGTCCCCTACCCCTTTTTCCTGTCATGTTGTTCATCCCTTGGCTTAGTGTTATCTAGTGCTTGGGGAGATGGACTATAATCACTGAAGCAGCATTTCTTCCAACCTGAGAGGACTTGGAGTATTGGATCTCCACTACAGACACCATGTCCGAATTCCACCGGGGCTGCCCACATACTTAGCACTGACAAAGCATAGCAGTGTGTGCTAAAATGTCCTGAAATTCATCTCTTGTGCAGTGTGAGTGCATTTCAACATGTGTCTGTGTGACATGTTTCTCAAGTCTTCCTGACGCCTTGTGTGATTGCCACTATTTCCAAGTTGTGGTGAACATAATAAAATTGTGTGAAATCACACTCATAATAAGGCATGCCTCATACTTTGTGCTTTTTTTTTTATTAAAAAAAATATAAACCTTTTTTAGAAATGTTTGCTTTTACTTTGACACATTGAGCACACAGCATCATCAAGGAGTCTAAAGAACATCATGCCCTGTGGATATCTCAGAGGTAATGTGCAGTTCATATTGTGTTCTGATTGGCTGTTGTCAATGATAAGAGCATGGTATTATCCAGCACAATCTACAACCCTCGGTTACTGCTGTCCAACACCATCAGACAGCAACGTGTAATGTGATCGCAGGATGACCATTCATCAAAGTGAGAATTTAAAGTGAAGTCAAGGTAGATTCCAAAATCAAGACCACATTAGACAAAGTGGAAGCATTGCTGACTGCTCGGAAAACTTTTCCAGCTCAGCTATTTTGGCCTTAAATTTGAAATTAATTTTAAGTTCTCCCTTTAGTGAATAACTCTGATAGGCTCTTAGTATTAATCATTGAATATCTCAACTCTGGTCAGAACAGCGATGTGAGGGCACTTTATAAATTAATAAAACAATAACCATAATAATATAATAAAATCTCCAAAGAAAAACAAACAAATGCCAGTTGCACCATCTTTTAAAAAAGGCAAGAGCATGTTTTACCCAGCATCCGTAGCCAAAGACTGGGGTAGTTAAAACATGTTTAAGGCACTGTCATCCTTAGTGATGGTTGTCCATTCTCTTATATAACCTGCTAATATGGTGACTAGTGATGTCCCGAACGGTTAGCCGAACGGTTCGCCGAACGGTTCGACATCCACTCTACTGAGAGATACAATTACTAGGGTACACTACTATACAACTAAAGAGGCACTCATGCAAGCAGCCAGAAGAATACAAGAATATCCAGCTGTACACAGACCTGTCAGCTACCACACTGGCAACGAGGAAAACGTTGCTGCGTGTCACAAGAGCTCTGCGCACAGCGGACTTTACATACAAATGGGGCTTCTCAGCAAGAATCGTAGTGAGGAGAAATGGCGTGGAACACCATATACTTAGCCCAGAAGACGGAGAAAAACTACTGACAGAATGGAAAATCATAACAGACGAGACCTCCACTGGGACACCATCCAAACGCCAACTCTCTACTTCTCCAATGAAGATCCCCCACGATTGGAAAACTGCAGCCAAGGCTACGTGACTTATGCACAATTAAAGCACGCGGACCCTAGATGCCCTCTGGTGATATCGCTAACCCTCACAAACTCTACCTGTTCCTTTGTATATGTATTATCGATTACTCTCTGAATAGATTTGAAGTTAACCCTACTGTTAGAAAAGGTATTAGATAATGTCTAAGATCCTAAGGTTGTTAGGATAGTAAAATCCTGAATATGTTTATAATGCCTTGACATAGTTAGGAATATGACACCAACGAAAAATGTTATACTTGTGCTATAAGTTTCTAGACAAAGTGTAGTATTCATGTAAACTAGGGAGACCTCAACATTGTATATAGTTTGCTTTTTGTTTTACATTATCATTGTTCCTATTTCTCCTCTCCCTTCTATTATTTTCCTACTGACCCAATGACAGATTCTCAAAGTATGATCAACAACCACCTCATCCATGACTTCACTACAAAAGGGCGAGCGGTCTTGACCCAGAGACCATATAGATCACTAGACCATACATGGAAAATGCCTATACAACCCCAAATTCAAACGGGCGTCCAAGACATTTTAGTACACTGGGCTCACTGTACAATGCCGCAGCAACCCACAGCTCCTAATTTCGCTTGAGCCATGATGCTTAATATTATATCAATCAATATCAAGGGCTTGAACTCCCCACATAAACAGAGAATAGCACTCCAGGAAGCAAAAAATAATAAGGCCCATGTGGCCTTCTTTTAAGAGACACATTTCCAAACAGCAAAATACCCAAAATTCTCTTCCACACATTTTCCTATAGGATATCACAGCACATATAAGACAAAAAAACGGGGAGTGGCGATGTTAATTAACAAAGAAGTCTCTTTCCAACTAATAAAAAAGATAAGTGACAAAAATGGGAGATTTCTCCTTCTCCAATCCATAATCAACAATAACCAGTATACACTAATTAATATATATGGACCTCATACCAACCAACATATTTTCTTAGACAAGATCCTTACATTAGCAAATGCACATAGATTTGGATACATTATAGTTGGAGGGGATACAAAGTTAATCTTAGAACCCAACTTGGATACCACCTCCTCCTCCACACTTAAACAAACCACTAAAACTCACAGAACACGATCTACAAAGCTCCTAGAGAAAACCCTACTTGACCATGGGTACAGAGACGTATGGCGCACCTTACATCCCCTAGACAAAGACTATACCTTCCATTCTCAGGTACATAACTCCTATTCAAGGATAGATCGCTTCATTATCCCCTTGCATCAAATAACAAAAACAAATAAGATGCATATTGGTATTATAACGTGGTCCGACCACGCGCCTGTGATGTTACAAATAATGACTCAATACCCAACACAAGGGGACCGCGCTTGGTGTCTCAATGATTCATTACTACACGATTACACACTGATCCCACAGATCACTAGGGAGATGGAAAATTACTTCTCCATGAATAACACCGGAAAAATAGGCATAGACACCCTATGGCAAGCACATGAGGTGGTTCTCAGAGGACAGTTTATCAAACACTCCAGCCACAACAACAAGGCCTTTGATCGGCTTCACTGGACCTACATGTCCTCCGTACTTACCAAATATAAATTTCCACAGGAACTGATACAAGGGATCATGGCACTATACAGAAACCCTACAGCCAGGGTCTCACACTCTGGTTTCTGTTCATCACCCTTTAATCTCACCAATGGCACAAGACAAGGATGCCTTTTGTCTCCCCTTCTCTTCATCCTATCACTAGAACCACTAATCTATAAAATTAGATAAGACCCACTAATTTCAGGCATCCAAATCAAGAGCAAAAGTTTCAGTTTAACCATGTTTGCAGATGACATTTTACTCTCCCTGAGCGAACCCCAGACCTCCCTTCCAAAACTCATGCAACTCTTGGATAACTACGGCCGAGTTTCGTACTATAGATTAAACAAATCGAAAACACAAGCACTCCCGATCGACATACCAGCACAACATGTCCAAGAACTACGCCTTACTCACCAGTTTGACTGGAGGCATAAATTCATCACATATCTGGGAGTAAAACTTGCACCGCACAAACAAACTATGGTGTCCTTAAACTATAATACACTAGTACATGTATGTACCTCTAGCTTTAATAAATGGAAAGAGGTTCACTTATCATGGCTAGGAAGACTACATGCTACCAAAATGATGGTATTACCGAAATTACTATACATCTTTAGAATGTTACCTTTGCAAATACCACCACAGGTGTTCAAATCCACTCAAGCCACATTTTATAAATTCTTATGGGACAAAGCAAAACCACACCTCCCCCTTTCCCTCCTACACCTAGCACTGACAGATGGAGGCTTGGGATTCCAAAAATTGATAACATACCACAAGGCAGCCATCCTAGAACAAGCCATCAAACTCCATGCACCCAGATACACCTTCCAGTGGGTAGATATGGAACACGGAGTAACATACTCCAGACCTTTAACAAACATACTATGGTCCCCTAAAGCCTTTAGACCGCAACTGTCCACATTATATCCCACTACTGCTCTGACATGACAAATTTGGGACAACTGGAGGATGTCCACCACAGATGAAAAGAAGTTTTGTATCCACGCTCCATTAAGAGCCCTGGAAGAGATCTCACTTTGGTTATCGCTGAAACCCAGGACATCCAAGGGAGTAACCCAAATCCAGGAAAAATGCGCTAACTCAGAGATACTACCCTTCCCGGATCTACAACAGCAGTACCAACTACCAAACTCGTTTCTTTTTACATATCTACAACTAAAAAGCATCACCCTTACTAAAGTAGCAAAGACACAAGGACCTACAACCATATCCAACAACCTGACACAGTCGCTGATTAAGAGATGCCACTCTGCCCCTACCAAACCTAAAACCTTGTCCTTGTGTTACAAAAATCTACTAGACCAAGCCTCACCTCGAACCTTCAAGTACGTAACACAATGGGAAAAGGAGAAGATGCCCAAACTCTCAAACAAACAATGGCTCAAATCTCTATTAGCACTACGAGGTATTACATCCTGCGGATCCCATGTAGAAGCACACAAAAAAGTGGTATACAGATGGTATCTCACCCCACACAGACTACACAACATTTTCCCCAATGTCAGCCCTCTCTGTTGGAGATGCAGAACCTCGGAGGGCAATATGTCCCACATATGGTGGGAATGTGCAGATATCAAACCCATATGGACACATGCTCAAATCCTACTAAACAAATTGACACCTACTGTCCATCTCATCACACCTTTGGTGGGACTTCTACTACTATTCCCAGATTCATGGACAATGGAAATCAAAAAAATCGCTACTTTGCTCATATTGGCAACCAGGAACCTTTCAGCAACACACTGGAAAAGCACATACTGTCCTACCAACAAAGAATTAATGGAAAAAATACACCAATATTACAGATTCGAGGTACTCTCCTCCGAATCATACCAGAAGACGAGAAAACTGGAAGAGACATGGACACCATGGCTTGTTATATATAATCAGCAACGCACCTGAGATGATTCATGAATCTCGACACGCTCACCGAATGATAATACAGAAACCCTAACCTAATTACAGTAGATATGACACCTCAGAAACTGAGACAGAACTACAGACACACAAAGCTTTATTATACTACATATGGTTACACAATCACCTAACATACCCACTAGCCATATACCTTCGACTATAGAGGATAGACAGCCGCATAGGCAGATAGACTCACTTGAGAATTACTTTAAATAAGAATTACTTTAACTGTATATATATTTACTTTTATATTTACTTTTACAATTGAAGGGAACTTAATATTGTGTGTATCCTCCTATAGTGTTGAAACCCTTATGTAATAATTCACATATTCGGATCCCCCTGAACATATTATCTGTCTAAAACTGTACTTTCATGAACGCAAATCCATATAGAAACATAGGGTCAAACCTAGAGATAGGAGAACAACCCAGACAACAACCCATGTAATAATCCATGTAATAATCTATGCATTAATCTATGTACAAACTTTTGTGAAGACTTGTCAAAAGAACAATATTTTTCTGTCATGCATCACCCCACCCCCTTTTTCTTCCTTCTGTATCCCCTTGTTACCTTTGCATTGAAAAATAAAAATCATCAATTAAAAAATAAATAAATCGGCAAATCAACCAATTGCTCAAATTCAGCCGAAATGCAGGTTGGCCCAAAATGAATCTCCAAGTTTAAGAGATATATAGAGCCAATTCTGCCTGTTACTGTATAAAATGTTAACCATCTGCGGGCTTTGGGGCACTCAGTGGGATTTGCAAACAAGTCAAAACTATTTGCTGAATGGAAGCCTCAGCTACGTTTCCCAAATCTTCCACATGAGGGGTGCCCAAAAGGTAAAACTACAGCTTCCATGAGGCATTGTCATTCTAAAGGCATGCTAAGCATCATAGGAGTTGTAGTTCTACAACATCTGGGGATCTACCTTTTGCGCACCCCTGATCCACATGTTTTGAAAATCTAATCCCGGTGGCATTATTTTAATAGGTAAATATGTTTATTGTTTGCATAAAATAATGGATTATTGCAGGACTTGTACTGATAGCAACAAGTTATCATTGAACTCATGCAGTTCATTATTTGTGCCTATATATGTGTTGAAATGACATTAAAATTTATATTGATTAAAAATATTTACATTTAATATTACACATAATTGCATGGTAACACATAGGAAGATTAACACTCTGTAACCCTTTGTTATCAGGTCCTGAAATCTTACACATTTTCATTTATATAATTATATATGAATGTGTTATAATACCAATATGCTATCATATGATAACATGTTATTACCCAGGAATAACTGATTACCATCATGGGGATCACAGCTTTACACCTTCCACACACATTCATGACGTATGAGCACAAATGTAATTAACTTATTTACTATGTCAAACTATACATGTTGTTATTTAAAGCAAAAAATACTGGATTTTATTATTTAAATTTCCTTATTCCAGGAATAGCTTAATTGATCTTTGATTATTTGTATCATTATTTTTCATTTTGTTTTACGGAAAACCAAATGGTTTGATTATGTCGTATTTTAGTGTTTAGGATAAGTGTGATGTGTTTTTGTGTTGAAATCATTACATCGAATTCAAAGGGTTATTAACCATTTTAAAATGTTTTAATTTCAATTTTTGCCCATTACTAATTAGCCCAGTCCCTTAATAGGAAACATAGTTTAACTAAGCTAAAATGCATCACCGGGCGCTCCTTTCCATAGCTTGTCCAATGCAGGCTGTCAAAGTGAATAATTTGATTTGACCTTTTGCAGCGCTGCCTGCAGGTAGGAAGCTGACCACGTCTTTCGCCAAAGCGCTGTGCACACTGATGGCACGTTTTTCACAGAATTGACACTACAGAGCCTGTGACAGAGTTCTGGGGGCCTAAGTCACAAATGTCAAGGGTGTAGTTATCCCCTGGTACAAAATTGCAAATATCACTGTATTAATATTAGTATTAATCACACTCCTACCATCATCACCACTTCTAAAAGCAGATGTGGACATGGTAGTTGGAGTAACCCTTTTAGGTATGTACCTCCTTCGAACATTTCCATATTTTGGATTCTTACAACCTGGAATCAGAATGAATTTCATAAACCGTTTACTGTATTTTTGAAACATCTCCTCTCACATCACTTCAGCCAGCTCGGGGTTAACTCTTCTGTAACTATGACCTATAAACCTGGTAACTGAATTTTGGTAGATTTCTGGGACTATGTCCCGTATATCTTTTTCACAGAGATTTGATTGGTTTCCAATTGGCTCTCAAATAAGAAAGATATTTTATTTTCTTGACTCCAAATGAGCAATCAGATATCTCCTTAGTCAAAACGCTGTTAACCATGATATTTTGTTTTACCAAAAAACAGCCTGATATTTTAAAAGTCTATTATTACATTTGATAAAGAATTAATCTGATGACACAATGTAGAGAATACACAGGTAGAGAATTCTAAATATTCTTTTTATTCTTACTGTATAAACAAGAACACTCTTCCTCTCCTGTAGGGAAGGTATTTTTTCATGTCTTATAAAGATCTCTTGCCCTTTGTAAAGTCCTGTTATAGAAGGGGTCACCAGAAAGTTGTTTGTTTTTTGTTCGGTATATATATACTGTATGTGTATTAAGTTTAGCGATCCCCACTGAGACACATTTTTCTCATTCCTGTTTCCTGCTTTCTGCAGCTCATTCATCCTTCTTTAAAACACAATATTATAATTTTTCTATGATACGTACAGTATTTTCACTGAAATTACTATTAACCTCTAATTATGCTTAAAATAATATAATTTGTCTGGGCTCCAATTGGTTTTTAAGGACTGCTATTAATGTCAAAGAATGGCAACAATTTTGTCAAGTAAGCTACTTTGCTAAGTGAAATCTAATTGCAGCAATTTGTATCCGTAATGGTTTCCCAGAAATATAATTTAGGATTTTTATAATCCAATTAATCGGTAAATAATCTTACTTGTTTTATTACTTAATAATATTTATATTGAGTCTTCCCCACTGTCCTTTTCTGTAACCAGAAAATTATAATTATGTAAGTAGCGTTTACCATAAATTTCTATTAGGTGTTTTGTACTACTTAACCTTTTCAGTGACCAAGTTTAAAAAAAATAAATAAAAAAAAGGTAATTCAGGACTAGGCTAAAGCACATGGTGACTTGGATACGAACACTGATAAAGAGGGTTCTGGAACTCGCTAAGAAAGAAGCTACATCAGAGGAAAGTATGTTCAACTATTAATTAGCCATCAGTAGCTTTCAGATGTTGGTTGCCTAATCCCCCTAATCCCTCCTGCAATCAATGACGAGATAAAAAAAAAATATTTTATGGTATAAAATGGGTCAATGTAAGACAGAAATGAACTGTGACATGAACCCCCTAAAATAGGCAAATATAAGTCCCCAAAGAAACACATCAAACAGGGCATGTTTGATATATATACTGATCAGCCACAACATTAAATCCACTGACATGTGAATTTAATAACATTAGTTATATTGTTACAATGCCACCTATAAATGGGGGGGGGATATTAGACATCAAATGAACAGTCAGTTCTTGAATTTCATGTGTTGGAAGCAAACAAAATGTGAGTGCCTTTGACAAGGGCTAAATAGTGAAGGACAACCACTGAACCAGCATCAGGGTAATGGGTACACAAGGCTCATGATTGACGAGGGGAGTGATGGCTAGCCTATCTGGACCGATCACTTAGAAGAGCTACTGTGGCTCAAATTGCTGAAAAACATAATTCTGGCCATGATAGAAGGTGTCAGAATACACAGTGCGTCACAGTTTGCTGCATATGGGGCTGCATAGGAACCACAGACCTGCCAGAGTGCCCATAATGACCCCTGTCCTGCTACAAAAGCTCCTTCAATGGGAACATGAGAATCAGAACTGGATCATGGAACAATGCAAGAAGGTTGCCAGGTTTGATGAATCAAATTATCTTTTAGATCGGGTGGATGGCTGAGTCCGTGTGTGTTGTTTATCTGGGGAAGAGATGGCAGCAGGATGCACAATGGGAAGAAGGCAATGTTATGCTCTGGGCAATGTTTTGCTGGGAAACCTTGTGTCCTGGCATTCGCGTGTATGTTACTTTGACACGTACCATCCCTTTATGGCAATGGTGTCCCCTGATGGCAGTGGCCTTTTTCAGCAGGTTAATGTACCCTGCCACACTGAAAAACATATTCAGGAATGGTTTGGGGAACATGATAAGGAGTTCAAGGTGTTGCCTTGACCTCCAAATTCCCCAAGATCTCAATCTGATTGAACATCTGTGGGATGTGCTGGAACAACAAATCCGATCCATGAAGGCCCCACCTCGTAACTTGCAGGATCTGCTGCTAATGTGCCAAATACCACAGGACAGATTCAGAGGTCTTGTGGAGTCCATGCCTCGATCCATCAGAACTATTTTGGCAGCACGAGGGGGACCTACATGATATTAGGCAAATGGTTTTTAAGTTTTGGCTGATAAGTTAAGCTCCCTCCATTTCATACATTGTAAGGTGTAGGTGCACTAATTAACTGAGTAGGCTCTATCAAATATGCCTTCTCTGTCCCCTAGGCTTTATATTCTGATATCCAATCCATAAGTCCTTAATGTAAGGAACCTACCAGTAATTGGGGGGGGATGTCGAGCTTACTACATATTTATTACATATATATAGATCAGTGCTCAAAATGTCCACTTGCTCCTTTTCATAGGCCAGTTTAGCCTTGGCTTGAGATTCACACCTGGTGAGTGCGATATGACTTGCAGTGGTGAGTAACTTATAAGGTTACGTAGTACATATTACATCTGTGTGTGTATATCTATATCTGTCTATCAGTCTATCTTATATGTAAGTACCAATATATATATAATAAATATATATATACCAAAAAAATAAAAATAACATTACATGTATTAGCCCTACCTATCTAACCTTATCTGTAATTATGTAATAGGAAGTGGAGGGAATTATCCACACCAATTATTACAAATATACTGTTTTAAAGAAAGGTAAATGAATTATACTCATTGCATATTATTTGTCACGAATGTTCTTGTTTCTGAAGGTCTACTAGTGGCAAAAGAGCCAAAAAAAAGAAACACATTAAATAATTTTAGAGAAATGGTTAATTATTTATTTCACATTTTTGAAATTGTGGTTTTCCTCAAACTCTCCGCATTACTCACGCTGTGAAATGTCAGTGTTTAGCCTGTGGAAGACAGCATGCAATAAAAGTGACCTTTTCTTTGCTGCTTTTGGTGATAAGATGGTTAATATTTTTAGAGAAATGTTTCCGTGCGCTGATTGTCACGATTGTCACGTGGTTCTCATATAGAAACCATATGAATGTTTGACTTTCGTTTGACCCCAACTCAAATTATTATTGAATACGTTGTAACTGAATCTATTAGACTTTACGGAATGAAGTGCGTTAAGGTAAATATGATATACTAATGATAATTGCAATGCACGCTTAGGCATGTGTATTCAGTTCTGGAGACAGGTACTAAGCTGCAAATTATCAAAAATTACAAATCTATTTCCCAAGTATTCAGATGCAGTGTCTGGGCATCTAAATTATCATGCATTTAGGGCAGGATTTGAAATATTTTTGCACTGATACAATACAGAACATTTATGTGAATATTTTTTTCCAAGAACCAAGATACTGTTGTTTAAATAGACTATTTTGCAGTAACACTGCATTTTATCATCGTTCTGTTAATTACATCTGACAGATGCCGTTGGCCTGAATAGCAAGTATTTAATCTGTGAATTTAAAAAAAATGTTTCTTGTAATTCTGAATTAGGTTAATTTATTGAAAAGGAAGTGGCTATGTTTACAAAATGATGCATTGTTCTATCAAAATGTCGGTTTTATTTTTTCATAAAGTCAAATATAATTGTATTAATGCAAGTTGCCTTTCACCGCTCTGTAACTAAATTTATGGCAGCAGACAAGTTATACATAATGAGCTGTTTGATTAGAGAGTTATCTCAAGCACCATGACCATTTTGGTCATTTGAAGTGGTCATGGTGATTGGAGTCTATGTGCAGTGTTTCACTTTAAAACCCAGACCGAGCAACCAGACCTCATCTTTTAACGTATAAAAATATGCAATTTTGCACAAAAAGAAAAAGTAAAACAGTTTACTTATGTTAAAAGGTCAGGAAATTACAGAAAAACATGTTGTTTTAATTTGAATTTCCTTATTCAAATGCATTTTTTTTTTTAAAGCATAATGACAAAGAAGAACACTTCCTTTAAAACGCTTTTATTTTGTGATATTCCTGTTGGTTAAACAGTAACGGGTAGACTGTGGTGACTGGGGATCCCTCCTTTCTTATCCAACTAAATTACCTGGACAGTGGTGCTCACCACCAGCCCCCTACGTCCTACACCGATACAATTGTCACTAATAGAAATTAAAGCAAAGTTCTAAATGCTGAGCAGTCTCCTTGTAAACCATGTAAACCTGCTCATTCAGTTTTAGAAATGTCCCCAGTGCATGTGAAATGGGCCACGCTGCTCTTTGGTTGCAGTAAGGCATTAGTACAGAGACTTCATAAACAAGGTTAAGATGTTTCAATCATGGAAGCTCTGTGAACGGCGCCCCAGGGCTCTATTGACCCAACTAGAGCTGCTGCTGTGGCTCCATGAGGTATGACAGATGCAAAAAGCTTCCCTTTCTGGTTAATAATGACACAACAATTTCACAATTCCACTCAGGTATCTCACTGCGGCTTGATAAAACTGGTATATACAGTTTGCATACCTCCCGAGTGTAGGATGGACTGTCATTATTTCAGTCCCAAATCCCTCTGTCCCTCTTTTCTCTTCTAATGTTCCTTTCATGTTGTTGGTGTGTGTGAGTGTATAACAGAGACCCCCAGCAATAATACAAGTAAAGTGTCTTAACTGTGTTTAAAAATCAGTCTGTAAATAAGATACATTATTCTAGAATACAATTTAGTTGTGTACATTACTATTAGTAAATCACCTAAATTTTCTCCAAATAGCCCCGTTTCTGGCCACACACCGACTCCGAACAACCCCCACTCACATCTCTAAAATTAAAAAGAATTTTTTAAATATTGGTAGGAGCTATGTGATTGGGCAATGAGAGGGCAGTGTAGACTAGATACTTGGCTAGAGTGCCTCTTTTAGAGATATATCTTTTGTATTCCCACAAAATGTACATGTCCCACAAATCTTTGTCAATGCTTGGTCACTCCTGTTTTTGTGAAAACAAAAAAGGTTTAATTGTTTTTATCCTATTTATTTAAATATATTCATATTTTGTTGTTAGAGGAGGGGATGTCTACAATGTGTATATAGAAATAAAATATTGCTCTGCTCTCCACTCCCGCATGGAACTCATTGGAGGATCTGAGAATTGCTGCAAAGTTGGTATCACTTCAACATGCTGTAACTCGGGCGTGGATTGTCCTATCAGGGTGCTATTTGGAAAGTGAGGACACTCAGTGACAGGCTTTCCAGGGATATATTTTGTATTGCACTGGGGAGGGACATTCTATTGTATGAAAGACCCCCTCCCCTGTAGGGAGAGTCAACATTGTTTCATATAAATAGCTGTGTGCATGCAAATAAGGTAATTCTACCGCCTATATTCAGACTCACCTAATGTTGGGGGAAAGGCTATAGTAACGCTTTAATCACTGCTCTAAAAGAGAGAGGGTCTCCAGAGCTATAGTCGCTGCAGCCTGGTCCTGTGGAAGAGGTCCTCAACAAACCCAGTTAAGCTTCAACAACTAGGTCTGAAGCATTTAGGGTCCATGATAGCAGCTAGGGAGCTGAGTGTATATCTGTCAGTGAGTGTGCGTGTCTGTCATTGAGTGAATGTATGTCTGTCAGTGAGTGTGTGTGTGTGTGTATGTCTGTCAGTAAGTATGTGTGTGTGTGTGTGTGTGTGCGTGTGCTTGTGTGTGTCGGTGAGTGTATGTCTGTCAGTGAGTGTCTAAGTGTGTGTGTGTGTGTGTGTGTGTCTGTCAGTGAGTGAGTGTGTGTCTGTCAGTGAGTGAGTGTATGTCTGTCAGTGAGTGTGCGTGTCTGTCATTGAGTGAGTGTATGTCTGTCAGTGAGTGTGTGTGTGTGTATGTCTGTCAGTAAGTGTCTGTGCGTGTCTGTCATTGAGTGGGTGTATGTCTGTCAGTGAGTGTGTGTGTGTGTGTGTGTATGTCTGTCAGTAAGTGTCTGTGTGTGTCTGTCAGTGAGTGAGTGTATGTCTGTCAGTGAGTGTCTGTGAGTCTGTGTCTGTCAGTGAGTGTCTGCCTGTTTGTGTGTGTGTCTATGTGTGTCTGTCAGTGAGTGAGTGCATGTCTGTCAGTGAGTGTGCGTGTCTGTCATTGAGTGAGTGTATGTCTGTCAGTGAGTGTGTGTGTGTGTCTGTCAGTAAGTGTCTGTGTGTGTGTGTCAGTGAGTGAGTGTATGTCTGTCAGTGAGTGTCTGAGTGTGTGTGTGTGTGTGTGTGTGTGTGTAGGTGCCCCCTAAGTTGTCCTTCAGTATGGCAGAGCAGGCACCTTCTTACCTTGATGACAGGTGCCTGCTCTGCCATCAAATGCCGGTGACCGGAGGAGTCAGGAGAAGGCAGTCAGCGAGGGAGGCTGTTCTTGCACCCTCTCACTCCTCCCTCGCATGCCCTCTGTGATGCCGGGAACCAGAATATGACGTAATTCCAGCCCCATCATACTAAACAGCAGGCGGGAGGAATGAGGAACTGCCCCACACTGGGCCCCAGGGAGGTAAGGAGGCTGAATTTGCCTCAAATAAATTAATTGTGTGAGTCTGTGTGTCAGTGAGTGTTTGACTGTGAGTGAGTGTGTGTGAGTCTGTGAGTCAGTGAATGTTTGACTGTGAGTGAGTGTGTCTGTGAGTCTGTCAGTGAGTGTCTGCCTGTTTGTGTGTGTGTGAGTCTGTGAGTGAGTGTATGTATGTCAGTGAGTGTCTGTGTGTTTATGTGTGTCTGTCATTGAGTGAATGTATGTCTGTCAGTGAGTGTGTGTGTGTGTGTGTATGTCTGTCAGTAAGTATGTGTGTGTGTCGGTGAGTGAGTGTATGTCTGTCAGTGAGTGTCTAAGTGTGTGTGTGTGTTTGTCAGTGAGTGAGTGTATGTCTGTCAGTAAGTGTCTGTGTGTCTGTCAGTGAGTGAGTGTATGTCTGTCAGTGAGTGTCTGAGTGTGTGTCTGTCAGTGAGTGTGTATGTCTGTCAGTGAGTGTGCGTGTCTGTCATCGAGTGAGTGTATGTCTGTCAGTGAGTGTGTGTGTATGTCTGTCAGTAAGTGTCTGTGTGTGTGTGTGTGTGTGCGTGTGCGTGTGTGTGTCGGTGAGTGAGTGTCTGTCTGTCAGTGAGTGTCTAACTGTGTGTGTGTGTCTGTCAGTGAGTGAGTGTATGTCAGTAAGTGTCGGTGTGTCTGTCAGTGAGTGAGTATATGTCTGTCAGTGAGTGTCTGAGTGTGTGTCTGTCAGTGAGTGAGTGTATGTCTGTCAGTGAGTGTCTGTGAGTCTGTGTGTCTGTCAGTGAGTGACTGCCTGTTTGTGTGTGTGTCTATGTGTGTCTGTCAGTGAGTGAGTGTATGTATGTCAGTGAGTGTCTGTGTGTGCGTGTGTGCGTGTGTGTGTGTATGTGTGTCTGTCAGTGAGTGAGTGTATGTCTGTCAGTGAGTGTGTGTGTCTGTCATTGAGTGAGTGTATGTCTGTCAGTGTGTGTGTGTGTGTATGTCTGTCTGTCAGTAAGTGTCTGTGTGTGTGTGTGTGTCAGTGAGTGAGTGTATGTCTGTCAGTGAGTGTCTGAGTGTTTGTGTGTGTGTGTCTGTCAGTGAGTGAGTGTATGTCTGTCAGTGAGTGCCTAAGTGAGTGTATGTCTATCAATGAGTGCGTGTGTATGTCTGTCAGTGAGTGTCTGTGCTAGTGTATGTCTGTGTGTCTGTCAGTGAGTGAGTGCATGTCTGTCAGTGAGTGTATGTGTGTTTGTCAGTGAGTGTATGTCTGTCAGTGAGTGTTTGAATGTGTGTGTGTGTCAGTGTCTGTGTGTGTGTGTGTGTGTGTGTGTCTGTCAGTGAGTGAGTGTATGTCTGTCAGTGAGTGTATGTGTGTCTGTCAGTGAGTGTATGTCTGTCAGTGATTGTCTGAGTGTGTGTGTCTTTTAGTGAGTGAGTGTATGTTAGTCAGTGAGTGTCTAAGTGAGTGTATGTCTGTCAATGAGTGTGTGTGTGTGTGTGTGTGTGTGTATGTCTGTCAGTGAGTGTCTGTGTTAGTGTATGTCTGTGTGTATGTCAGTGAGTAAGTGCATGTCTGTCAGTGAGTTTTTGTGTGTGTCAGTGACTGAGTGTATGTGTGTCAGCGTGTGTGTGTCTGTCAGTGAGTTTCTGTGTGTGTCAGTGAGTGAGTGTATGTGTGTCAGAGTGTGTGTGTCTGTCAGTGAGTGAGTGACATGAGGGGGTAGCAAAATGGATCTTTGCCTAGGGCGGCAGAAATCCTTGCACCGGCCCTGAAGACAAAGCTGTGGCAGGCCAGTACAACTGTTCTATCTTCCTCATGAAACCATCGCAATTATACTCTCAGAACTTCCTGTAACAATGTCAACACATATAACGGGCTCTTACCAAAACAATCAGACTCTGAAAATAGAGGTGAACTATATTTTCTTTAGAATTAATTTAGTCCCAGTTGTGCTAACCCCCCAAAATATTACGTGTATATATATAAAGGGACAGACAAACATGTTTTTTCCCCTCATAAATAAAGCATCATCAATATCTCTGACTGATTTCATGATTTTACTCTCCTCATCCTGGGAACAGATATATTTCTATTGACTGGTGTTTAAAGAGAAACTGCCATCTATTTTGCACATCCCAACAGATAAATAAAACAAGATATGAGTTGTGCTAATTTTTGACACTACCATTCATTTTACCCCTTTATTTTCAATCACATGATATGCATGACATCACCTGAAACAATGTCACCAGATGTTAAGTAACATCACAGGTAGTGACATATGATTAAAAAAAAAAAAAAACATTTGGAAGAGGAAACTTCCCTATATCATTAACAAACTACTTTCCAGGTGGAAACCCGAGATTTGTGATATTGCAAGGCACAGCTTGGCATAGAATGTAAATTGAATGTAAATGTGGCATTCTACAAAGCCATGAGCACACAGCCTGAATGAACATGGCCAATCTAGGCATCAGTTGAAAAATGCCCCGGATCCACGCTTTTTCAGACTATCATGGGAAAAAAAGTCCAGAGCACAGACACTCAGCACCAGTACAATGAAAGTCCAGAGCACCGGCACCCAGCACCGGTACAATGAAAGTCCAGAGCACCGGCACTCAGCACCGGTACAATGAAACTTTGCTTAGATAAGTGTGTCGTATACTTATCTCCTCTGAACATATGCCTCCAGTAAATAATTTAGTATCACTTCCTGAGAACAATGAATATTCCCAGCTGAGATGGCTATTAATCTTTGATCACAAATGAACTGAAAGAGAAACCCTGTTTTATAAAAGTATAAACACATTAAAATCCCCATATGCAAACAGATGATAATATTTAAACTATAATTAATAGCTAGCTATGTGGACACTAATCCCTTATTTAAGTGAGTGTCTTTGAAGATGCAGTGTTCAGCAGAATGGCTGCTTCAAGATGTCCTCTATTCCTGCGAGATGTGGGAGATGGGAATATAATAATGAAATGAAAATTGAGAACCCCTGCTTTCCCCTTTTGACCCATCCTTTGCCATCCTCAGTTTGGTTCACTTACATTTGATTTTAAAAATGTGGGTCTTCCATGCTCTTGTATAATCCACTTGGGCTGCTAGCCCTGTGTTCTTCTAATCAGTGTTGTACCATGGACCCTGGTCTGCAATAAGTGGGATACTCTTCCGATAAGCTGGTTGATGGATGTTTTTCTTTGTTTCCTACAACATGGGATGTACAATTCTATATGTCAATTTCTCATCGTACTTTTTAATGGCTGCTCAGTTGTATAAACAATGAATTTAAAATAAAAAGAAATAAAAATTGAGTAGGAGGAAGAGATTATTATCAAAAGAAAGAAAGCAGGCTTCAAAAAAAAGAGTGGAAAAATTGCCATTATAATATGCCATTGTAATAGCTCTGATCTGCAAAAACAAAAAGTGCATTTATTTCAGTAATATTTAATCTAATGCAACACCACAGGTGAGGGTCAGCTAGGGCTGCCATTATTGTTTGGGGTTTTTTTGCCATAGATTTTTGTTTACCATAATTATGTTATTACTGTGTTTACAATATACGTGACATAATGACGTGTCGCTTTTATCGTGTGTATGATGACAGTCACAGCAAGCTGTGGACCTTCAATTCAGATATTATTTACATTTCGTTCAATCAGTGACAAATATGTGCTGCTTGTTCTTCAAATAAAAAAAAATGCAGAATCTTTCTTACCTTGTTGCTATTCAATAAATCCATAATAACATGGTCAGGCTATCTCGATTTATTCTACAAACCAATCCCCAGTGCATTCAATATGATTTTACCGAATACGTTTTGCAAAGATATTATACCTTCTTTATATTCAGCAAAAACGTTGTAGTACACAGAATCTGCCAAAATCTAATTGTCCTAAAAAGAATATAGCGTTGGAAAATGTCCAAATGTTCTGCTGGGAATTTATCCCCACTGGGAGTAAGGTAGAACACTGCAGATTAATTTATGTCTGTGCTCATTCAAAATATTAAAAAGGTGAATAAATGTTAATTATTTTAGTTCACTTTAGTAGCTTCCAAACATGGTAAAATGAATGTATAAAGAACATGTTGTGATCTTTATAAAATAAAATTATGTTAGGGGAAAAAAATCATAAATGATAATGGATGATACTTTTATTATATAATTTTTTTTTATTTCCCAAAAGGGTTTTTTACTAAAGCAATAAGTGAATGGCGGAAACAATTGTAATTTGTTGCTGCTGTGAAGCGTTATACAGTATAGTTTATCTTTTTATCATCTCTTTTTGTGTTGTTTGGATGTTGTTCACTGTTCAGCAAAGTTAGTTATCAGGGGAGTCAGATAATGAAGTGAATTTAAGGAACTACTGAAAAATGTATGTTAAAATTAGTTCTGAAATGTGTATTTTGTTTTTGAGGCATTCCTAAATCAACTTCTGGTCTTATAACTGTTCTGCAAACTATTATCGTGTTTTATATCTGCCCCAATTCTTTGTGGGTCCGCACTAACACCCATACACTGAATTATTGTGTGTTGTGTGTCTTTTGTAGATGGGTTTTGTTTGTCCGAGTGGGACGGTGTGGTTTGTTGGCCGGCAGGTGCCCCAGGCAGCGTGGTGTCCATTCCTTGCCCCGAATACATCCTTGACTTCAACCACAAAGGTAAAAACTGAAAACCACGTAGATAGTTAAAAGAATTATAATGAAAACAAAAATGTGAGTTTTGATGTCTAACATGTTCTCTGTGAATTGAAAAATGAATTCCATAAAAATAATTAGGTTTAGAAAGGATGATTGGAATGGTACATACCCAAGTCAGTCCTTAGTATGACACAATCTTTGAAGCCCAAGGTATATAAGAAATTTGTCCGGTGTATAGATACCAAAATAAAGAGATTCTATGGGGAGAGTGAACGCAGTGGGAATTTACGCTCAATTATGAATGTGTATTTTATGCATAATTCATACAATATAATTATTGTATTGTTAATTATTCTAATCATATTTTCAGGATCAAGGTTAGAGCAATCATACGGAAAACACAATAAGCATTGGAAAAACAGTGCTGCGTTTATTTTTTATTTTCACAGCTTCTGTGAGCTTTGATCCCTTTTTTAATACCTTTTCAATAAATGTTTTTTTGTTCTCCTCCTGGTTGTATGTAAGCGGGAGACCTTACTTCTGTAGTGAGGTTTAGTCCTAAAGTAAATATAGCAATACAGAGACGGTTTTAATTGTCACTCTCCAAAATGTTCAATCTCCTCATTTTTATAGTTTACAGTACATATGCAATACTTATGCCGCGATTTGACATTTTTCGATAAGCTATGAAATTTTTTTTTCAACATATTAAAATATAAAAAAATATGCCATATGTAAAACAAATATATAAATATATAGAAAATATCAAAATATTGCAGAACTAAAGTATTACTCCAATCACCTTGTGCACATGAGCAGGCATAACGGTCCAATCAGAAGCTTTTCTGTGAGAAGCCTCTGACTGGACCATGCAAGGCTCCTGCTGATATGGGATGGAGAAGGGAGATTGGTGCTGGTAGCTTCGAACGCGCTGAATTGCAGGTAAGTTTAAACACTTTTATTTGGCAGTGGTCAATAGGGCAATGTAATCCCAAAAATGTTAACTTTCCTAAAGGGTTGTATTAACCCTTTAAAGTATTTTTCATAATATTAAATCATTTTAAAAGTTTATCCAAAAAAATATTAAATTCTTTGGAAAGCTTAGCCAATAAACCGAGGCCTTAGTTTTAATAAAATAAAAATCTCTTTATTTATTTTTATTTAAAAAGAAGATAAAGAAAGGGCATGCAGTGTTAAACGAATTAGGACATTATTTATAATATCTTTGAATTTTAACTAAAAGACAGTACACAGTAATCCTTCGTACACCATCCCTATTATTATTATTAATTTTTATTTTTCATTTTCATTATCCATCAAGTTTCATGGGCTCTCATCAAACCTCCGTAACTCTAGTTACATGTAGACCAATCTGTGGAATAATGATCTTCCCAGTCAATAGGAATTCAATTAATTACAAGTTAATTGGGAAGGTAAATAGTTCTGGAAGGCTGTGTATGCATAGCTCTGAATAGCCTTCATTATTATTATATGGTGAATAATTAACAAATGCTACTTTGGACGACAGGTCACACCAGAAAGTCACGCAGTGAGTGTAGCGTTGCAGTAACCAGAAACTTTTTGAGGAGCTACCTTTGTTAAATTCTAACAGCCATTAGCTTTTATCAGAGAGTAGGACAAATCTGGTATTGAAATCCTGAATATTTTCTTTTTTGCTGTTATGGGTTCCATTTATTTAGCTTAGCTTTACTTACATTTATAGTGTTGACATTCCATGAAAATAGGTTGTGTGTACTTTAAGTCTTTAAATATTTCACTAGACGCATTGCTATAAAATGTATCAATAACATAATACATCGTATCAGAAAGTAGATCATCTACAAATTTATTGTAAACCCATAGTCCACTGTGTGTGGCTCGTTTTGTTTGAACAAGCTACTGAAAGGCATTTAGAGACACTTGTAACGGATCACCTGGCACCCCAACTGGGTACCTCCGTTGAAGGATGCTCCTAGCACTTCCTGAGGGCTCCAAGAACTCCAGACGACACCATAACCACTGTAGACTCCTCCAGAGAGCAAGAGAGGAACAAGCTCTTACAAGAGCTTAGCAGTGAATATAGCAAGAGACTATGACTAGCATATCAATCCCTTGTAGCAGATTCCCCCAGTAATGAGTCGACACTTAGTTTTGAGGGTCAAGCAGAACTGACTGGACTGGCACATACAGCCTCTTTTATTCCCAATCCACAAACATAGTACTGCTCACAGGGTTTTACAGAACAACCAATAACACGTACATTACAGAAAGACACTCCCACACAAAATCCTCCCATAATCCCATAAAAGTATATCCTTGGAACCGGGGGATCTGGGTGAACCACATATCCAAAATTCACCCAGATCTGTTCAGTAGTTTGGAAGATACAGTTTAATGCAGATTCTGCAGAACATATACAGGCTAAATGAAAAACAATCACTGTATAATGTGTCCCCTGCTGTATAGTCCAAAACCACTGCACGATGTCTCTGTGCACCAAATACTGGTGAGATGGCACCGTGTTGAAAAGTCCAAACAGTGTCTGTGAGTTAAAATGGCCGCCATCCATTGTTCTCACCATGTGCTTCATCCATTGTTCTCACCATGTGCCTCTGATACAGGAAATGGTGGCCACCCAGTAACTCAACAGTATGTCCCCAGATGGTTCTTAAAGGGCCAGCAGCAGCACAACACAAATCCATTATGCCCAAATCATGTCTTTAAAGGGCAATACATCCCAGGGGCCATAGTCACATAGCAGGAGGCTGGCAATCAGTCTTCTCCAATGCCCAGTCGGTTTCGCCACAACACCCGATAGTGCGCGATATATACTTTATCTACCGATTTTGCTCATGGTAGAATTTTTAACATTAAGCTGATAATTAATGGGGATTCTAAGGAATTGGAATTATTTTACCCATAGTTACCCTGAAAATATAGCTGACCTCTACACTTCTAATTCCAGTTTGGGTTATTTTGGATTAAATATGCAGTTTCCAGGTGAATATCCTACTTATCATAGTACAGTAGCATTCGACCAAAGACATTCTTAAAAATTAGATAAATTTCACTGCTTTCTATATAAACACATATCCCAGACAAAGAACACACATGTAATGGCTGGTCGCCTGCACTTTAACCCATTATAGTACATCATATCACATAATATTGCACATTATACGCGTGTTAGTGAAGAAGATTGTTCACTGTGTCCCCTGGTGCTGTAATCTTGTAACAGGGCAGACAGATTCATAAAACAAACAAATACAACTATACCATGTATTAAACGAGATCCCAGTAATTATGTTATATGTAGCATAGCAGATTCTGAAATTTTATCTACCTTGAGTTAAATAATATCATCTTTTATTGGCCATTTTATTATTTACATCACATTCATTGCACCCTGAATGCTTATATAACCTGCATGCCTTGTTTGTCATTGTGACTCTCCGAGCTGTGTAGCAATCATTGTCTGTAAAATGCATAATGTATTGTGTAAATATGCCATGATACATTGTTAAAAGAAAATAACAAAACAAATAATGAGCGATATATCTGTACTTTATGCTGTTATATATTCCTGTTACCAACCATGCAAAAAAATCATTTTGGGAAGGATTATACCAACACATTTTTGGATTGGGGTAAGGCATATCTTCTCAATTCCTCATAATCCATTGGTTATTCAATAAACCAGTGAGAATGGAGTTGCACACTTTAGGTCAAGCAGCCTAAGAGTTGGAAAAATAGGTTAATTTGGGAACTTTTTAACTAATTTGGTTATTTTAGTCTAAATTTGCAGAACTGTTTTCAGTTTTACACAATTCCCGGGGTTATAATGAAACTATTTTTAAGCAACATTATAAAAAATAAAACAAAAGTAAGAGGTATATTGTTTAGAACCATGAAAGGTTCGCAGGGCAGCAGACTAAAGTACATAATAATTTAGTGATTTACCTTTAAGATTACTATCACCCCATTTAACCCTCGTTTCAGAAATGTTCCCATCATGGCTTGGTTAGTGATAGTGAGGAAATAGTCACAAGCAGAATGGGCAGAATGGGCTTACGTATGAACAGAATATCCATGTAGTGAGCATGTCTCAACTGATACATAGGGGAGGGAAATCTATAAAAACAGTGGTGTCAGTACAGTGTGTTAGCAAGTTTTGCCTTGACATGGTGTTAGCCACCATTTTGCCTTGACAAACACACACTTCAATTTCACCATTACCAGTGGTTGGATAACATTACATAACATTGATTCTTTACATTTTGATATAATGGTCTAATTAACTAGTTAAATGTTCTACTGCTAATTGGGAAACCTTTGTATTTTAATTCTCCTGTAGGTCATGCCCATCGACGGTGTGACATGAATGGGAGTTGGGAACTTGTGCCAGGTAACAATCGGACCTGGGCAAATTACACAGAGTGCACAAAGTACCTCTCCAATGATACCAGGCAAAGGGTAAAACAATGTGTTATATGTTATGTTCAGCATTTTCTGTAACTTCATCTTATATATCATTTACTGTTTCGGTAAAAATGGAACTTGTCAAAACAAGGCTTAACTGCATGGTTGCTATCTGAGGTCACTGGGACCCATTGCAATAGCACTCCAGGATGATGTATCTGTGCTAAAAAGCCAATATCTGAGTCAATGTATAAAAATATGAGCAAGCGTAGAGTACAGCAGTATTATCTGTAAATGAATATATAATGTTATAATCATTCTAAAATAGGAGGAAAGAAGAACGATGGGTCCTGATTTATGAACCACCACATAGACTAATCACAAAACAAACCACCCACACAATGGACGGGCATGTTCATTTGATTTGCGATTTAGCGTTAGAAGTTACCAATAGATGGACATACAGGAGAAGCAGTCTAACAATTCTATAGTCATATATTACATAATTAACAAATATCTAAAAACATTTTCTGCTGTTCCAACTGGTTTTCCCTCTGCTGGTTACTTTTTATCCCATGATTTGTGAACCGAATAGGAAAATACACCAATCAGTTTACTGCAAAATATATGCATTACATTTACATATATATTTATATTATGTATATATTTTGCATACACTGATTGGCCCATTTTCGTGCTATTGTGATCCATCTGATTTGTTTTCCTGAATCATTCTGATGATCTGATGCTCATATGCATCTCCACTCATGATCATTTCCACTCCGTAATATGCCTTTAATATGTGAGCATGATTGCCCACAACAGTCTGCCAGATCAGGTGGTCTGTCAATGACTAATGTCCTCGGGCACAAAATAGTAATAAAGTTATTCTGCGTGTCAGGCTGGACATTGTCACGTTTGCCTAATGCGCATGCGCACACAAAATAAGCCGCGCAAAAGTGAAGATTTAAAAAGCCAGAACAGCTGAGGACCCACAGATCTTGAAAAAGTCCTCGGGACGAAACGCACCTCCCCAAAGACTCCATACTTATCCTTGCCTGGTTGATCTTCCTACATACAGATCTGGAAGAAGAGTACCCACTTTTAGAAGGCATCGATATTGGACCTGAATTTAAAGGGGACTTAACCCAGAAAGGGTTGACAAGTGTTTTTGATATTAAGCCTCTTTGTGCCATCTTCTTTGTGAGTGTGTATTTTTATTTTTATTTGGTATTATATGCCATTAAATACTTCACTATGTATGTTTTTTGTTCTTTTCTTCATATGATCACCATGAAATATGTATGGTAAATATACGCACGTTTTGTGATTGTGGCGCCCCCACTGGTATATATTCTTGAACTCTACTGTTTGTATATTTGTATAACTTTTTGGGAATTGGGAGTGATCCCTTATCTGGAGTGGCTGACCTGAACTGTTTATGCACTTTATCCCATACACCGCTTTTTACATAGTCATATGCACGAGAATCTGTTGTCCCCCAAAAAATTATAAATTTGTGGACAAAGTGGTTCAGCCGAAATTAATTTTTCCACATTGCACAAGTCGAAAACAGACCCTCAAGCACTAAATAGCAGCAGAGACATTCATCGACAAGGTGCTCTGTTGTCAAAACCAACATTACAAGGTTATTGAGAGTAAGACGAGAAAACAAAGAAAATGTTTAGGAGAGAAGGGAGGGAACAAAAAGTAAAGGGGGATGTGCTAAGGATAGAAAGAGAAAGAATGGTATTGAAGAAAGGGAAAAACTAGGAGGAGGAGGAATATAAAGCATAGAATAAAGATTGAGGATGAAAGGTTTGATGGTAGCATGTAAGAAATAATGGATCTGGAAATGGTACAGAATGGAGTATGTGAGGTTGGTTGAAAAATAGTACTGGGTAAAGTGTAGTGTTAGGATTGCAGGGGAGAAACAGGAAGAAGACAATGGAATGGAATGACTGAAAGGACGGGGAATGATTATGAATTGCAGCAGATTGAAAGAGAGACAAGAGTGAAGAGCGTAGGTAGGATGGACGAGGCGACAAGATAGACACGAGAGGGAGAATAGTGAGAAATGATGGTATAATGGAGAAGAAGTGGAAATAGAGAGGAGAAGGGTCATTATATCAGCTAAAGGAAGTGCGAGGGAGGCAAAGAAAACAACAAAGCGCTGACGTTCTAAGGAGAGGCAAGAAAATGGAGATGGATGAGACGTAGAAGCAGGTTGAATGGGAAAGATAAATGATAGTAGTTGATAGGTTAGCAGTAAAAGAGCTACCATTTAATTTGTCTTTGATATATAATTGTATCTCCACAAAAGCTAATAATTCACATATCTCTCACTTTTCAAACTTTCCACTTCATTCAGCTCTTAGACGGGGAACATCAGACATCGCAGGCATGTCTCCTCTTTCTATAGATATATGTCCAAGCTACTGTTTTACTTTGAAGAAAATAACTAGCTTTGTGTGTACCTTCCAGTCCAGCTACATTACTATAGAAAGAAAAAACATTTAATACCTATATACATTTAATACCTTTAAAAACATTTAATACCTATATACATTTCATACCTTTAAAAACATTTAATACCTATATACAGCTCAATATCGCTTCTGTCACAGACTTATAAAGTTGTCAATTTCTGCTAAACAGGGCACTCGATAAAGCAATATGCCAAATGTCCAAAGGGAAAAAAACGAACTCTCATATTATCTCGTAACCTTTCTTATAGAAAGGTCATACAAGACATTAGAGGCTTATTTTAGTTTATGCCATTCAATCTCCCTTTTATTGTCTTGTTTCAGGTCTTGTGGTTTTATTTTACTGTAGCTAATGTCTTCCAGTGCCGGCAAAATAAAACTTTAAAAAAAAACATGTTCTTGAGAAGTTTGACATCTTTAATGCCTTCATGAACAGCTTCTGCAAATGCCACATCGATTTTCTTTGAGTTTGTGTAATGGCAGGAATAAAACCTAACTTACGGTTATCTTTTAGCTCCCCAAAAAGTTTGTTTCATCGGAAGATGAGTGCTTAATACACCGTTTTGCCTTGACATATCATACAATTACATGCTTCAATTTCATGCTTCTCGGCTGCCTTAATCCCCTCTAAGTTTTGTACTTCAAAGGAAAGGCCTGAAACTCTTAAAGATTTCTGAAGTTAAAAATAGTGACAAGTCGATGACTTATTCCATGCTTGCGAGAGTTTAGATGCCTGCAGTTTCCAATCAAGGTTTTCTTCTGAGCTGTGAATCAAAATAAGAGCTACGCCATAGATTATATTAAAACAACTGTCGCTACACGTCTTTTGCGGGCTGGGATAGTGGAGGCACCTGCCAGGACCTAAAATAATCTCTCTGTTGAGATGAAAAGATTTTTATTGCAAAACCTGAGGAATTATAAAGGACATGTGGAGTTTACAAAAATATAAAATATATGAGCAATAGAGCAATTCTGTTTTTCAACCAGAAATAATTCCACTCGTAGCTTTAAGGTGAATTTTAGTAAAAAAAATAACTAGATTCGTATAGTTCACAGTGATTTCTTGCGATCACCCCATTTAAGGGAAATCACTGGCGATTTTCAGTGAAATTTCCATTATTTGACCAATTTATCGACTTGAAAAAAAACTGAAGATTAATATGGTGATTCATTTTAATTTCAAATAAAATCACATTTGTGATAATTTTAAAAGGTGGCTGTCCATAGGTGGAGGTTTATTTATAAAATATTTTACCAGGAAGGATACATTGAGATTTCTCTCGTTTTCAAGTATGTCCTGGGTCCACAAATCATTGCATTGTACATTAGGGTACAATAAAATACCAAAACAATATTAATACACAATAAATACAAAATGTTACATAGAACAGGTAGGAAATATATAATCAACCATGACAGGTGCATTCTGTTTTGAGGTATTTGGAGAGGGATCTCTTAAAGGACTTTAGGCTTAGGGAAGATTTGAAAGTGTGCAGGAGGTCGTTCCACAATTGCGGTGCTCTGTAGGAGAAGGAGGATCGGGCCGCTTTCTTTTTGTATTGAGGTAGACTAAATAAAGTGCTTGTACTGGATCGGAGGTTATAGGAGGTGGGAACAGCCAAGGAGAGCATTTTGCTCAGGTAGGGCAGGAGTTTCCCAGAAAAGCTCTTAAACACAAGGCTGGAAAGTTTTATTTTTAATAAAGTGTCACACGGGGCGAGATTTATAACAGGAACAATAGGTACAGTTTTGAATATAAAGAAATCACCATGAAAACCAAATAAGATTTAAAATAAATAACATTGTCAGTTCTTTTAGAACTTTGCCCACATTTATGTAAGAGGCACTTTTATCAATCTTACACTATGTGTGTTTGCATGATAGTCCTTAAAGAACAGTTTTACCCAGAAAATACAAACAGAAAAGGAATCTGGACCAGATGTTTTCTGACTTATATAAACCTTCTGTAAATATATAACATCGATGGATATTAGGAGATGGCTTTCTGGCATATTACAGATTACGTATTTTATACAGACACACAGATTATGGTGGGAAAAAATATGAAGTTCTATCTAGTTTTCCATTACCTTACTTCTATAGTCTTAACTACATCCCATGATCCCTCAGGATTCAGTGCATACTCATTTTCATTGTCCATCATTGCTTCAAGTGGAAGGCTATTCCATGTATCTACTACCCTTTCTATAGCACTGTTACTGCTCCCTCTGGAAGGCCATTCCATGTATCTACTACCCTTTCTATATCACTCTTACTGCTCACACTGGAAGGCTATTCCAGGTAACTACTACCCTTTCTATATCACTGTTACTGCTCCCACTGGAAGGCTATTCCAGGTATCTACTACCCTTGCTATATCACTGTTACTGCTTCCCCTGGAAGGCTATTCCAGGTATCTACTACCCTTTCTATATCACTGTTACTGCTCCCACTGGGAGGCTATTCCAGGTATCTACTGCCCTTGCTATATCACTGTTACTGCTTCCCCTGGAAGGCTATTCCAGGTATCTACTACCCTTTCTATATCACTGTTACTGCTCCCACTGGAAGGCTATTCCAGGTATCTACTACCCTTTCTATATCACTGTTACTGTGCCCACTGGAAGGCTATTCCAGGTATCTACTAGCCTTTCTATATCACTGTTACTGTGCCCACTGGAAGGCTATTCCTGGTATCTACTACCCTTTCTATATCACTGTTACTGCTCCCACTGGAAGGCTATTCCAGGTATCTACTACCCTTTCTATATCACTGTTACTGCTCCCACTGGAAGGCTATTCCAGGTATCTACTGCCCTTTCTATATCACTGTTACTGCTCCCACTGGAAGCCTATTCCAGGTATCTACTAAACTTTCTATATCACTGTTACTGTGCCCACTGGAAGGCTATTCCTGGTATCTACTACCCTTTCTATATCACTGTTACTGCTCCCACTGGAAGGCTATTCCAGGTATCTACTACCCTTTCTATATCACTGTTACTGCTCCCACTGGAGGCTATTCCAGGTATCTACTACCCTTTCTATATCTCTGTTACTGCTCCCACTGGAAGGCTATTCCAGGCATCTACTACCCTTTCTATATCACTGTTACTGCTCCCACTGGAAGGCTATTCCAGGTATCTACTACCCTTTCTATATCACTGTTACTGCTCCCACTGGAAGCCTATTCCAGGTATCTACTAAACTTTCTATATCGCTGTTAGTCTTTACTGTTTCCACTGGAAGAATATTCCAGGTATCTACTACCCTTCTCTTATACAAAGTTGACAGTTCTGAATTAAATCTAAATCTGTCTTTTGTATCCATAGATTTACGTTTGTATTTGTCATGTGATTATCTCATGATGTTAATTCAGATAATGAGTCAGTGTTTTCTATGTCCCCAGAGATTTCAGCCATTTTTATGTTTTAGAGATACAACTATGCCCTAGCATGTGCCATTTCTCATGTTTAATGTAATCAAACTGTAGCAAACAGGAAACCTATCTACTCGATTTGAATGTGTGTGATATACGGCTGGACAAGATATCTTCACCACACAGACAAAAAACATTTTGTGTCTCTTCCCTAATCTCGCCAGACACAAATAATTGCGGGATGTTTGTAGTTTCTTGTAAGGAAGTACCCTCAAGGGACCCATTTTAAAGAAATATATCTCTTGGTCAAGGTCATATTGTCCTCATAGAAAGCACAGCATCCTGTTCTCATACTTTTACAATGTCCCAGCCTTCTGTATCCATTACAACGTCTCATATTGGGAGACAGAAATGACTTCCTAATCGTGAGTCTTTTCGTTGATGAAACCCAGTGTCTACAGAAGATTGCCACTTGGTTTGGCTCTGTGTTTAATGGTATAGAGTATATTGTAGACAAGGATATATACAAACATTGTGTTTCTGAGTTGGAAACTGATTAACAAACCTCCTCTAGACTGTCAGCTCATTTGAACAGGGCCCTCATCTGCCTATTGTTCCTGTGTCTCATTTATTGTAAATATACCCCTTTCATAATATTGAAAAGCGCTGCGGAATTAGTTGGCGCTATATAAATACCAATAATAATAATAATAACAAAGTAAACTAACATGTTATTACAGCCAATATTACCCCTAACATAACACAGTGCTACCCATTTTAAGAATGTAAAACTTGAAAAATACTCAAATTGGTGCTGTTTCACATAATGCATAGTTCCGTAGTGGTCTAGATTGAAAAAAGACTGAATACCATCCAGTCCGACTCCCCTTGGACTTAAAATGCCAGGTGATGCAAACGATATATATTTATTAAGCAATGAGGGGTTAAAACTGAGCAGATCCCCGGTGGAACAGTCTATGTAATAAGAAAGTTTGAACAGGTTCCAAAGTTGGGGGCGATCTTACATATTTATTACAAAACTTGCATTTGTTCATACTAAAAAGAGTGTGTTAGAGAAGAAATAATATAATTTTACTAAGAGATAAATGACTAATAACTGCTGACCTGTTAAGTAACAGAACTGTATGAGGGACAAGTGAACATCATTAATGTAAGAAGATTCTCCTACAGCAGAGTAAATAATACAGATTTGGCCATCTCTGCCTAGTGGGGCTTTTCGTCACATTCATCGAATGCAGGAAATAAATGGACATTAAACATTCCATTGTTGAATTTGAGACATGAAAGCTTTCTTTCCCCTACACAGTGCCCAGCTCAGAATCATTTCAAGATTCGGCCATTTTTATTAATTTATTTATTTTACTTCTGTTGGATGAACAGCAGCTTTAGGGCTGAGAACGTGATGGCTCGAGTTTTTTCTAACATTAATTCTAATCCCTTGTATAGTTCATCTCGGTAGTTTGGTTCTAAACGTGTTTGTTGGCTGTCTTTTTGTCATCATTAACCTTGATTTTATTTTCACAGTTTCTCTTTCAGGAAGTGTTTGACCGCCTTTATTTGATTTATACTGTCGGGTATTCCATCTCCCTTGGATCCTTAACTGTAGCGGTCCTTATTCTAGGATACTTCAGGTATGGGCATTATGGTTTCATTTAGATTTTTAAAAATCTTGGATTCATAAGAGAATTTTTTTTTATCATCAGTATTTGCTGATTATCGTAAATCACCATGCTGTGTAGAGAGAATAGTTTAATAAAAAGATACTTGTGTGATGGTTTGAAGAAGTTTGTTAAATTACTCCCTGATAGATTTCTCCTTATTAGCTCGTATTGACCAGACGTATCAACGCAGAAGAAAGTAAAAAAATAATGCTGTTTTTTTGTTTTGTTTTGTTTGCAAAATAAATGTGTTTTCCTTTTTGTTTTGCACAAAGCAGCAGTTACATTTGCTATAGTTAAAAACATACAAAGAAGTCAATATTAAACATCAACATTTACACCAACATTTTGCTTTTTTAAATCTTTTTTGTTTTTTATTTTAAACAATTTTGCTAATGTGTCCTAAATATAAACTATAAGCAGATAACATTTAAACAGATGAGATCTAAACATAAGATCTTTACAAAATAAATTTGTAAAAAAAAAAAAACATAAAGCATAAGACATTCTATCGGTAAAGTCTTACTACAGAACTAGACGTGGTTTTACCTAGATAAAGTTCAGCATAAAGCTTTTAAATAAAAAAATAAATAAAATAAAATAAAAAAATATATATAAATGTATTTTCAGATAGCAATGGTTATAGTACAATTATTTAATCCTCTCACCGGTACTGACCCTTCACCCACCAAAAACGACAACCTTAAAATTTTATTGAAATCTATTTCTTCAATCTTATTTTCCAGGTGTATAGCTATGTCTATAATTAGCAATAAATGCCTATGCTAATTCCGCAGGTCATGTTAAATACAAAACCAATCACCATTGGTGGCAGATGAAACACTCATTCGAAGAATGTCCACCGACCTTAGTTAATGCTCCACTTCCATTTAATTTAATGTATTCCAGCTTTCAAACCGAGTTTAAAAACTTGTATCCCCTAGGGCTGCACTATTTAATTAGCCAATTATCTCAACCTGTTTAACTTTGCTGCTGTTTAGTTTTTTTGAGGACAACAGGGTGACAGTTCTGTGATAGTATGCATTTATAAACGTTGATATTGTTTTAATGTTTTTGTTTTGCTATCTTTTTTTTGTCAGGCGATTACACTGCACAAGGAACTACATCCACATGCATCTGTTTGTTTCCTTCATGCTGAGAGCAGCCAGTATCTTTGTAAAAGATGCCGTCTTATACTCTGGATCTGCTATTGAAGAGATGGAGCTGATTCCTGAAGAAGACTTCAAGGCATTTGCCGATGACCCTCCAGAAGAAAAAGCTTACTTTGTGAGTTATAGCCAAATATTTCCGAATTCGGTTGTTTAATATTTCAGGTTTTCCGGTGAAAATATTCAATGCAAAGACATTGCTTAGCAATTATTTTCACAACAGAAAATTCAGAAAGAAACCATATGTCACACTGGTTAATTCTGTGCCAGGAAATGACTGTAGGTCATTCTTTACACTCCTTGGTTTTTAGAGCATAAATGGAGGAACAGTGAGTCTGGACAGAGTCGGGTAATTCTTGTCATTATAATGTATAAAACAGCTAATAACATAATCTGCTGCTTATTCACCTGGTTTCACCCAAATTGAGTCTAATTTGAGTCTAATTTGGCTTAAAGGAGAGATCATCTCTACGGCTGAACGACAGGTAAATGAGCTGCAAAAAATAAAATGCTGTTTTTCAAGGTTGTTATCCAATATTAAATAGGTGGAACGTCATTAGTAACATGTTCACTTAACCTGCAAAGCTCAGGCAGAATTTACAAAGCAGTCTGTACTTGGCAAGGATTTTTTGTATTCTAGATCACTATTATACAGATATGTATCTCAGTTATTTCTACAAATAGTTCCTAAAATGTATACAAATACCATGGGGCTGCTTTATTGAGGGAATTCACACAGACTCCAAACATTGAAATATGTAGCTACAAAATCGTGTAGAAATGGTCAATGCAACTGTCATCACATTGGACAACAGAAATATCTATAGATCTAGAAGATCTAAGCTATGTTGGAAGGGCTGATGACATGACCTACAGATATTTTAATGCACTACAGTCTTTCTGGCTCACAGAAAATAGTGCAATACAAAACATCAAATGGACAATTGTTCTGCAGGAAAAATAGCCTTGTTAATGAGAGAGGACAGGGGACAATGGTCAGACTCTTTCAAGGCACTGGTGTTCAAATAATCGTCATTTACAATAGAGGATTAGAGCAGGTTATCTATGAATGCAGAGTGTGTCAAACCTTGAAGATAATGACCTTGATCAACAGAAGACCAGGTCCTAGTTCTGTCATGTACAAGCAAGACATCAAAGATGGAATAGGCACACGATCACCAAAACTGGACTACTAAAGGCTTACAAAATGTCATATGTCTGAGAAATCTTGATTTATTCTGCAGTATGTAGATGGGATATTCTGATTGTAATGTAAAGCGGACGAATCCATGAATCTGTTTTGTTTTGTGTCCGTTACACCAGCTGCTGTTGGGGGTGTATTAATGAAAGGGAATTTCTTCTTTGCTCACATTAAATGAGCACTATAGTGCCAGGAATACAAACTTGTTTTCCTGGCACTATATTAGGTCCCCCCTCCTGCTGGACTGAATGGGTTAAAACCCCTTCAGCCACTTACCTTTCTCCAGCGCCGGGCTCCCTCAGCTCTGAGGAACTCTCCACCCCCTGCCGACGTCAGATCCAAATGCGCATGCGTGGCAAGAGCCGCGCGCACATTCAAACAGCCCATATGAAAGCATTACTCAATGCTTTCTTATGGACGTCCAGTGTCTTTTCACTGTGGTTTTCACAGTGAGAATCGCGGAAGCGCCTCTAGCGGTTGTCAGTGAGACAGCCACTAGAGGCTGGATTAACCCTCAGTGAAACATAACTTTTTATCTGGAACTGCTATGTTTTCAGCTGCAGGGTTAACACTAGATGGACCCCTGGTACCCAGACCACTTCATTGAGCTGAAGTGGTCTGGGTGCCTATAGTGGTCCTTTAAGCCAATGCCTCAGCACCCCTCGGCATCACTGCTTCCCATGTGTACCTATTGATGGTCACAGTCCATTCATTCTTAAATTCATTATTTATATTCCTGCAAGATAATGTATAATGTCATATAATGTCATAAAAAATACACCCACAGATCTTAATGCAGTAGAGTTCCTAGTGAATAAGGTGGAGATAGAGTCAGCATGGACTTGTTGGAGCCAAAATAGTGCACCTACCTCATCGTAGACAGTAGTGCCATATAAACTATTCACTAAAAACATTTTTTGAATTTGGATACTGTTTTTCCACTCTTTAAGTTAATATTTTCCCTCATTGCCTGGTAACGCATATCATACATGTTCTAATAAGGTATAGAATATAGATTAAAGATAAACAGTGACATCAAATTGTATAAGTCATTATATATACGAAGGATACATGTCATTCTGATTGTAGAAGTATCTATATGTTGTATATATACGTGTTAAAATATTGTTCTCATTTAAAACATGAATCATCCTGGTCTGAATGGACAATATATCCCTTATAAATTCATCAATATTACCTAATGTGTAACAGACCATGTAAGCAAATTACATATCTAAATGACTCTTAATTGGTTACTGGAGATGCAGCAAAGAGGTACATGCAGTTGCTCTGCATAAGGGAGAACCTGCAACGATCTGCCCTCCCATCTATCTCCTGTACTATATAGAATTCTGCAGTAGTCAGGAAGGGTCGGAGAGAGAATGTTTTATTATTTTGGTACAAGGAGAGTGAAATTTGATGTTATCGACTTGCACAGTTAGAGATATGTTGTTCTCTTGCTCTGAAAATGTGAAAACAAAATTATTAAAAAATATATTTTTTTACCTCTTACAAATATCTCATGCGCTACATTTTTAGAAAACATTCTATTAACCCCTTAAGGACACATGACATGTGTGACGTGTCATGATTCCCTTTTATTCCTGAAGTTTGGTCCCTAAGGGGATTCATTGGGAGGGTGTAGTATGTGTCTATTGTCAGATAATATTATTTACTAGTGTCATACAGACATTGTTTTTATAGTCAGATCACATTTTTGTAAAGCTACATTTTTAATAACCCAGTAAGCACTTTGTACCACTTTTTTTTTGTGAATTGCAATTCACACGAGATAGGAAATGCAAAAAAAGCCTTGATTTAATATTTTTGTGTCATATATTTAAAAAATTATCAAACCATTAAAATAGTATTTAAAATATTAAATAATTTTCAAACTTTAATTGCAAATATTAAAAAAAATTTAATCCAAAAATATTAAAGTGAGGCCATTATTGTAGATCTGAAATACCGTGTGTACTGCAAAATATTCAAATCTGTTTCCATTTTGCTGAATGAGAATGCTGTTACTTTCTAGAGAACACTTCTTTATTCTAGCTAATGTGGTTCATTTCTTCATTAATTTCCTTCATTAGGTGGGATGCAAAATAGTTGTAACGTTCTTCCTCTACTTCCTGACGACCAATTATTATTGGATCCTGGTGGAAGGACTCTACCTGCACAGTCTCATCTTCATGGCCTTTTTCTCAGATAAAAAATACCTGTGGGGATTCACGCTGTTTGGCTGGGGTAAGTGATCGGTATTCATTTATTAAAATGTCGTGGGGGTGTGTATGACATGATTGCGGCCCTGATTTTATTAAAATTGTTCCTTCACCTATTATTTCAACCAAAATAAGTATTTTGCAAAGACAAAAGAAAAATAACAAAATGGCTACATTACTATGTATGTATAAATACATCAAATGTGTGTATAGAATAATAGTAATACATATAGAGTTGTAATAAATGTATTATAATAAATGTATGTATTTCTTATTATACTATAACAAAAATAATAAAGTAATTCTTTTTTTTTGGAGACATGTGAGTGTGCTGCAATCCTGTTTATTATATACATATTATATTATAGATATACAGTAAATGTGTACTTTCAATTGAGTGGATACTTTATGCAGAGAGACTAATAAACGCCAACCAGTGGACACAGGAGGAACTGCACATCACTTATGTGCCCTTTATTCTTTTTAAGTTCTATTTGAACTCTACAGGAGGGGTGTACATCCTCTTCAAGAAGAGGATGAAAGGCTTTGTAGGCGAGCGCGGCATCCATGCATTTCACTGATACAGACTTATGTTACATATTAGCTTTTAAAAAGTCATCTTGAAATGTTAACCGCTCTCAATGAAATGTAACATGAAGTTAATCACAAGTTTCTATTTTTTTTTTTGTGGCCTTTTTTTCGAATTAGCATTTCATGCTGTATGCTGTAGGTACCTCATTAAGTGTACTGTTGTGTGACTTCAGACAATTGCTTTTAATTGAATGTTGTGTAGGGATGTGACAAGCGTACAGTCTGTTAAATGTAATTTTCTGGGAAAATGCTAATTTCATGTGATTGTCATTGGCATTTTTCTAAGTAGAGGGATATGAGGTTTGTTAGACCTGACAATCTCCCGTGTAATTGGGAGTTCAGCTCATGTAGTTTATCTCGGGATTTCATTACTAAACACTCCGACAGCTATAGGACACAGTAGGACCTTTCCTTATTAAACTATCCCTTTGTTGTCATAAAATGTTTTTATTCTTTTGGTACAGGGAGAGTGAAAGTCGATGTAATCACCTTGTACAGTTAGCGATATGTTGTTCTCTCGCTCTCCCTGTACCAAAACAATAAAAATTTATGTGAGTCTGAAAATGTGAAAAACAAATTATTAAAAAGTATATTTTTTTACCTCTTACAAATATTTAATGCGCTACATTTTGAGATGACATTCTATTAAACAAAATACATTGGGATGATGTTAGGGTTAATTGCGTTATATTGACGTAAATAGAGCGTGGTGCAGTCCAATTGTGTTTTTGTCATCATTCTATTTATCTATTAAAGAAGCAAACGTTCAAACAGCATTTTATTTTCACGTTAAAGTGAAATATGTTGGCGATGGTTTCGCTTTTTTTAATGAAATGTTTGGAATATAATATATAATACTCACATCAGTGCCTTTCACTAGCAAAGATGCATTTCACTTTTTGCTAATTTACCAGTATGTCCTGGTTTCTAGATGTTGTTTATTACTCAATTTAAGGTGACTGGCATGAATTTGGCAGAATTTACACCAGTAACTCTGAGATACTCCAACAGGACCCTTATACACTGAGCTATCTCATAAACAGGATTATTTACTAAAGTCAATTTAAAGAGTTCAAAGTTCAGGTTTAGCCCAACTGAAAGCATAACTGACTTAGAGAATTTTGACATTATATTTTAAATTCACTTTGAATAAAGTTGAATTCTGACTTTAGTAAATAACCCAGATAGAGTCACATTTATATTTATATTTTTAAGGAGGTTATTGTATTGTACAGCCTCACAATTGACATATGACATAAAACACATGCAAAACAGAGTGTAAAAAGAAAACCAGAGTCTCTGCATTGTAAAGGACCGCTAACTTCACCCGGACCACTTCATGTCAATAACGTGATCTAGGTACAGTGGGCCACAATCAGAGGATCCATAGAGACGAGTACCCTGCATCAAGACAGGTGAACTGAGTGATCAAATACTGAGTTCTAACGCTCTCTCCACCAGTCACCAAGACTGATATGATAAATGTTAAAAGTCAGTAAAGAACAGGCAGATGTAAAAAGTATGGCATAATAGATGGAGAAAAAGAGGGACTGAAAGGTAGACTTAAGATGGAGATAGAGTAAAAAGAAAATTGGAAAAATGGCAAGTCAGACCCTGATATAAGCTGAGGGATAATCTTATGTTGCATTGGGGCCATTCACACAGAAAAAGATGCAGCCCTTAACCCACAGTCTGTATGATCTTAACATGAATAAGTTTTAACTATCAAATAATACTAATATCCTGACAGCAGGGTTAGGTAACAGTCTAGTACAGTATATATACTGCGTTGTTCTCTTTACATACTTGCAGCTGATGTGTATGTAGGTATATATATATTTATCTACATACACATCAGCTACACATACACATCAGCTGCAAGTATGTAAAGAGAACAACTCAAACATTTCATGGGATTAAATGTTATTTAATATCATATAATAATGTTACTTAATCCCCCAGAGAGTCATGAAACATATGATACAAATGTAGGTCTCTTGTACTGGTTAACCAAATTCAAAAATGAAAAAAAAAAAAAAACACAAAAAAAAGACAATGCAGACATATAAAAAAATTAAATAAACTGTTTTAATAAAATATTCTACAATCTTAATTATATAGTGTTGAAATGATTATGCTTTTAAATCATTAACATATAATCGAAAAGGGGCCTTATATATTTGCACATTGGCTAGGATTTCTGTTAATGGAGCCTTCTTTCTTCTAGTCCAAATCTGAAGTGGCACTAGGCAAGGCCGTCCACTGTCCCTTATCCTTTTCACTTTGCCACTCAATCTATTCTTGTTAGGTATCAGACAAAATAACGGCACTAGGTGTTTTTAAGGCCGATTATGTTGAGCACCAACTACAAAACTGTAGTGTTTATGGTGTTTGGAGTGTTCCTTTAGCCTATGGGATTCAGCTGCTCCACATACATTTACTGTATAATAGTCAGTTTACAAATATATATCTAAAGTATGAATCATCTGGTATTCAATGCAAATTTAAGGTGCATTTCAAATTGAAGGTTAAATTAGCGGGATTAGAAAAATTCAAGTCAGTTATCTGTGGTCATATTGCCTATTGGGGGCTAAAATTAAAATTCCTGACAATTCATACTTTACTGAATAACTCAGGATATCTTTTAAAAAATCAAATAAGTGAATTTTACAGGGATACCGTTGTGCCGCTTTGCTGCCATTGACTCTCACAAATTGATGGCTTATTTGGGCTGTGTAACAATAACATATATGATTTTCCATAATTTACACTAATATGATAAAATACTGCCAGGTATAATACAACACATTGCCGAGGAAATCTCTGTTTTATGGAAGTACGACATTTCTTCATTTACTCATTCTTTATGAAAAAGAGTTATTGAGTCTGAAATACTGAATAATAATACAGAGACATTCTGTTACAAAGAGTTTAGACTGGTCATAAACAGAAAAAAAAAACTAATGTCACCTTACATATTCAGATATCCTAACCCCCCAACCCTTCAAAAAATAAAAGGGAGAAAGGAAGTATGACGGGTGAGTTCATGATTAGATGTCCTGAAGTAGCCCATCTAGAATGGGTTTGGAATGAGACAATGGATCCTGAATAATGGATAGAAGACGTGACTATATAGAACCTGCATTGTACACACTGTGTGTGGCTCTGATTTACACAGCGCATACAATGTGGATGCTACATCAGTCAACAGCAACCTGTATTCATTCTGATCATAGAACAGACCCAAAGGCAGAGATAACACCAGTGTATAGCACACCAACTGTCTGTTTTATTTTAGACAAATCAAATGGAAATCCCCAGTTTTGCTGAAGCAGTTGGAATCAGGCTAGCTAATACTGTGCAATTCTTTGACAATAATACGAATTTCAACTGAATATATATCTTTCAAACTCTGGAATATGTAGTCTAACCACAGCTTAAAAGTGGTTAGACTACATAAGCCCCTTATCTACAAACATATCAAAGGTTAGATTTTGTGATGAAGAAGAGACATCATTATTCTAAGAGTCTAACATGAACATTGCTTTCCTGATTTAGAACACATGATTGAGGTGTGCAACCTAGATAACCCATTCACAAATGGCTGTCTTAGGCTGTCAAAGTAGTTTGAGTGAGCTGGCGAAATTCTAGGATGGGGACTTTTTTATCTGGTGATCTTCCAGAAGTTTTTAGTAAATATAAATGGACATTCCATGCCACACTGTCAGAAGAAGAAAGTTCCTAATCAAAACTGGGACTCAGGATTTAAAATCTTTTTTTTTTTTTCGTGCAAAGATTCTTAATGATTTCCTTTCAACCTGTGTTCTAAAAGTATGTAATTGAATAGCTTATAAATAAAAATAAATAAAAAAACAGTGTGAAGATTTAAGGTTTCTTTTTTAAATATGTCTTAGGATAAGTGAAACAAACAAGTTATTTTAACCTTAATTATATGTCATTTTGATCCATTTACATTTGTGCGTGTTATATATTATTAACTTTAAAAATTGGTTTCGATCATTAAGAAAGTTGCTTTCAATAGAATCTTTCTCATTTTGCCAACTTCTGTCAAATCTGCCAGTAGGGGATATGTTTACCTAACTAATCATTACCCCAGGATATTAGTGCAATACATTTTGAAACACAATGCATTTGAATCTGTCAGTGGCAAATGGTTAATGTGGAGATAAAACCAGGAGAGCGTTATTACAGGCTCAATCTGATTTGTAAGTGCAATTTCCAATTTGCTGCCATACCACTTCACCTTGCAGAAAAAAATGCTTTTTTTGAAGTCATTATACTTGAAAAAAGAGAGGTTTTGTTTAGTTTACAACAATCCTTTTGAAAAAGCCTAACCATGTTTGTCAAATCTAATTTATTCTTTTTGTTATGTTTCCTACGAACAATGTTTATTAAGAAGATTGAGTCTTTTCTTAAAAAGGTTATTAAATTGTAGGAGCTCTTTGGAAAGTCTTCTTTATGTCCTGACAATTTCCTTGGTATTATACAGAATGCTCAATGTAAGGCCTTAAATATCACCCTGCTTGCTTTTTTATTTGTTAAAATTAAAATAAATTAAGTACAGATTTAAAAGGGAAAACTAGAGTTACAAAGAGTAGTGAAAGTAAATGTTTCAAATTTGTGAATTATTATTTTTCTGACAGCTGTTTTTTTTTCAAACCCATGAATAATTACACTGGAACACTGTTATTGAAATGATTTGACATGGAGGGCAGAATCTTCAATGTTTTCAGAACCACTGCTCAATTTGTTTTTCCCCAGCCACTCTGCCGTTCCTGTGTCTTGTATCAGGAGCAGGAGTGACAGGGAAAAAGAATGGAGCAAACATAAAGTGGAGACATGTACACAGCCGTAGATATCTACAGTGGGCTACCAGAAAGTCGTCAACCTTGGTGTTCAACTCACTTCTATTTCCTGATTGTCAAAATATACCGTCCTTTTCTTTACAAAAAAACCATGAAATGAATGACTGTGAAACTATAGATTTTATTGTGCTCTCTATTTCAAGCTGTTATATAATATTCTCTGTATTTACTTTGTGTCAAAATCCATGCTATATCGTAAAATACATTTTAAAATAAAGATCTCAAAAAGTTGTTTTCCTGCTCTACCCTTAACACTGTCTATAGTGTCACTGAACGCGTTGGCTCGCCAATTATGTTTTGTGTTAATGTAGAATGCTTAGAAAATGTTTGGTTGCAAACATCTTTAATCAGGCCAGGAAAGATTGCAATGCGTTTTGCGATTGTCACGGGCATAATTTATTACAAAGCAGTTCCAGAGATAGTACATAGCTTGAATAGTACATAACTTCACCCCTAGATGTGTGAAGAATTCAGATTTGTAAGTAAGAGAAATTAAATGTTTAGTCCAAGCACCATGGCCACGTCATTGATTTGAGTTGGTCATGGTGGCTGATGTCTAGATATGCTGGTGTTTATATGGAGATTAACCACTCTAGTATCCAAGATGTAACTCCACCTACAGCAGTATTATTGGGGTACCATAAGCAAGCCCGGAAGAGAGGTGTTACTTCTGTCTAAAATTGACATTGGACACCAGAATGCACAGCACCAGACAGACAATGGTGTAATCCTTTATTAACTCGCTGGACAAGCCTTGCACCATGTCAATGGCACATACATTCTGGGCAGCATTTTGTTTATTAACATCTTGTTAATTTTCTGTTTTCCATAGTTATTTTTTTGCAGTTAACTAGTCATTGAAAAGGAAATGTATGAAATCATGTATAGAGCTAACCTGATGTATCTGCTCACTTGCTGGAAAGTTAAGACAGAGCACATGGGTCCTAACACAATGATCAGCCACGCTATTCACAATAATACTTTATAATAAATTCTATGTCAGTGCAACATTTTATACCACATAATATTCTACATTTGTTTACTAATATCAATTGTTACAATACTCTGACTTCCCCACAAACGTTGTACTCTTGTGATAACTAACAGGCAAATCAAACTAAATATATAACAATAAATAGCAGTAGTAAAGACAGTTTGATTAGTCGCAGCATACACAATATGCCAAGTAATTAAAGAAGCAATCCTTTATAATTGGTGGCATTGATGACTCTTCCACTTCCGTTAGTGTCACAGAGCTGACAGCAGGCACACTGAGATCATTGAGAAGTATTGGAAAGCTACTATCTCTAGCGGCTCCAGCACAGAGACTTCGCTCTGACCGTTCCAAGTCAGATAGCAGGTCTACAACATTTGCAATGTGTTCTTTTATATACCCTCCAAAAAACACACAAAGATGCATGTTTACTTTGTATATCTGCCAAATAATTTAAAAACAAAAAAGTAAATGAGTGTACTTTTAAGAATGGTGTACAATTAATAGCAAATGTTACCAGACCTTTCATGGATCCTTATTTAGGAGGGACAGTTCCTATTTGGGGCCTGTGACGGACCGCCTGGCACCCCAACTTGGTGCCTCCGACAATCACTGCTTCCTAGTAGCCTAGAGTACTATAAGCACCGCACCGGACACCATAAGCACCATAGCCCCTTAGCCCTCATAGCTTGGTTGGGGTCTCACTGTCCTTCACCCACCCTGGACCCAAGCCCAGGATCCAGCTTCCAGTGGGTGGACCTCTCCTACTCCAGAGGGTCTAGCAGGTATAGCTATGTAGCTCTTACAAGAGCTAGTGATTATAGCCAGTATCGCAAACCGAAGCTGGTATAGCTGGTATAGCTGTTCTGTACAATCACGAGATGAGGCTGCGTGTTGTGGGTGAAGTGAACTGACTTTAGTGGGACCAAACTTGGCCTTTTATGACAGTCCCCCATCCTGAGAGTAAACCACAGTAGAAACAAATACGCAATCACATTGGCTCTCAGATACAGGACACTCCCATACATAATAAAATAATCCCTCTCCTGTGCCTGGGAGATAATTGAGTCAAGTACTGTATTAACTCAATTATCTCCAGACACAAAAACACACATTTTTATAAAACCCTCAAAATACCTTTAAAAAATACAAACCCCGGGGGGCGGAGCCAAGCAGCTAAGCGGAGCGGTTGTGCCAAGCTTCAGCTCCTGCTCAAATCGACACAAATTGGGGAAAAAAAAACCCAAAACGGCACAAAAGCACACCAGAGTGGGGCTAGTGAGTCGGGGACACCCGGGTGAGCCCTCAGACACTGAAACCAAGCGTGTGACCCACTGGGACCCTGCATTACAAACCTGAGGCCTACTGGAGGTCGAGCTGTGGAGAGACGGCCGCTCTCCACGCTGACTGACCTGAGTATGGATCCCTCGGGGCTCCCAACTCCTACCCCCCCCTACGGACCGATGGGGGTTATCACGGTCCACAGCGGGCAACAGGCGAGGCGGACTGTGATAGAATTTATCTTGATTCCAAGGCTCAAGCTTATAGGTGTCATATAATGATATCCTATATTAAAATTGGCTAACTTGGACTCAGGAAATGCTTGATGCTTAAACAACACTTAAGACCATATATGTCTAAGTTCCGGGAGCAGAGAGCCCCCACCTAAGATGTCTCTGCTCTAATCATTTTGTTCTCTCTTGCCTTGAAACTTATTTGTTATGTGTACATGACGCTCATCCCTATGTCTTATCTGTACTCTCTTCCTATTACTGTTCTAAGAGTATTTGCATGTAAGCACTTACTTTTTAATGTATAAAACCCAACTGATGAATAAAACGTCAGAGGCTTATTTTGAATACCAACAGGTGTCTGGTGTCTAATTCTCGCTTCTCCAAGTGCACTTGTAACAACAATTTGGGCTTCCTCTGAATATAACAAAGATCAACATTCTGATCCACAACAGGACACAGACTGAACCTGCAACCAGAGAAACCGCAGCGACGAAACAGCCAAGCACATGGCGTGCCCAACATGGCGGCAAACCTACCAAGTAAGCAACACTGCATACATGAGCCGGAGGACTTCCGCGACATACAGCAGTGTCTAAATGCAACTTTTGCCCGATTCTGGGTGAAGTTCTTGGAAAGGATGCAAACACCTCAGGCAAAACCACAAACCCTACCATACAGGGGTGAGCGGAACCATGAGCGCAGGGTGAAGAGAGAGACACCCTTGAATTACATGGTGGCGAAACAGCAGCATGTAAGTGAGACACAACACATGCCACCCAACACCAGGCACCCCAAGCACCACCTAATCTCACGGAAGCCCCACTCATACAAGCGCCCCAAGCAAACTCCCCAGGCTCCCCGCCCGCGCACAGGCATCAAACACCTGAACGCACAACACCGCGCTCTAGGTCTGGGGGACTGGACGAGACTCAACTCAGCATTGCACCCACATAAGAGCAGACAGCCGACACAGCATGGGGCAACCCACGTCAGCACCCACCGAACACCCTGCAACTGCCCTGGGTTTGCCAAACAGCCACAAGAGGTACATTGGATCCCTGGGACCCGGCTGCAGGCGCTGAGATCCGGAATCGGCTAGATGACTACCTTGAACCGGCTGCAGGAGCCTGGTGCCTGCTTCGAGTTCCACTGGGACACACTTATTAACCTTGCCTACACTGTGGACACGTTTAAACACAGATAGTACAGGACTGTATCTGCAGCGAAATAACAAAGTGTTCCCTGACTTTAAAAATGTTTAATTTACTGTTTTTCTTATTGTTGTTCTGCTTCTACCTCATAGCCGTAAGTACATAATACATGCAAAGCCAACCCAATTGTCGCTCACTTACCCCCAAATCCCGTTACTGCTGTGTACTGGCAAGTTAATTTGACTCTCCTCTCTGTTCACGGGGATGGGGGGCGCCACTGGGGACCAAACAATCTCATGCTGAGCCTCTCCGAGTTTAGCCTACCGGGCAACCAACGATAGCCCAATACACATGCCTTTGTAACCACTAACCAATAGCATTAATGATGAGAAGGGCTCCAGCTATCTGAAATTTCACTACCCATGCATAGGCAGATATATCAGCCTGTTATGAAAAGATTCAATCCAGCATGGTACTACTCTAAGCTAGTTGTGTCAATTTCTCTCTTACAAACCTCTTGCTATGACCACTCACAATAACTAATCTACTGACCTACTCCGCAGTACTCGAATGCGTAAAAAAAAAAAAAGAATAGGGGAAAAAAAAGAAAAAGAAAAATGTGCCGATACAACTACTGAACAGAGCAGCGCAGGTCTATTATATGTTTAAGCTACAAAATCAGTTTATGTTTAATCAAGCACAGTGACACTAAGGAAAAGCCTAGAATAAATGTGAATCCTGTCAGTGGCACTGCACTAAACCGGTTACAATATTAGCTAGACCCGCTAAACATTACTCATACTAAAAGCGCAGTCTAACTAGATATATATGACCAGCTACAGTTATTCTACTAAATATGTGCCGACCACGTGTTCATATCATTGAGATTTATAATTCTGCGTGTTATACAGCCTGACTACAACTACTTACTAAAAATGTTGTGCTACGACTTTAAATGTCACAAGAATGTACAACAATGTTATCAATGTGCTGGCATGGGCCGTTGTGGCTCTGTAAGCTGTCTTGTTATCTCCTGCACAATGAAAAATAAAGAATAAAAAAAAAAAAAAATACAAACCCCCCACAAATGTTAAATCCCCTGATAGCCCCAATCTGAATGAAGAACATATCCAAAAATCACTCAGATTGGTTCAGGGGTTCAGGAATTTCATGGAAGTCTTATTTTTGACCTACCGCACGCATGGTCCTATGCCCAAACTAGTTCCATAGAATCAGGGCTAGCGGTCGGTCTAATTCGGTAGTTTAAAAACTAACAAACTACCGAACATAGTCAATGTACTTACCCTGGAGCTTGTTCCCTTTGTTCTGACGAACGATTCCACCAAACATTGCCCTTCTAAATTGTGTAGAACCGAACACAGATGATGATGGAAGTCCAGTGGTGTGCGGGAGTTTCTGTGTCCGATTTCAGTTCCATGAGATTCATGCCCAAACACCCCTGCCTGCGTTCTTGTGAACAAGATGGCCGCCACCTCGTGGTTGTCCATAGGAATGGCGGCCACCCAGACGAACAATTAGAGCACTGTGGTGAGAACCGTTCCAAGGTGTTAATCCGTGTTAAATATAAAACTACAAATAAGGTGCGCTGTGTCTTTAAGACAAAAATTTCAAAAAGTGCCACAAGTGCTAAATATGATAAAGTAATAAAAAGTGCACTCTGTGTATAGTGAAAACGTCACAACAAATACATTTTCATACATACATCTGAGGGTCTTCTCCAAATAACAAACCATAAATGGAAGGGAAAAACACAAGAAAAAACATTAATAGTGTAAATCCGTTAAAAAATGATATCAAATTAAAAAAAGAGGGGGTGCACTCACAAATGTAGAGCAGATTGAAGCCTGCTCTAACTGTAACAGCCCTTTCTTGGGTAATAACTGCGCGGATGACAATGACCCTCTTCACAAATTTATTGCACAATCCAACACGGATACAGGTAACCCTTCTTCCTTATTCCCGTATGTCCCAATTCAGTAGGCTCCTTACACTCAAGGGTGTTGACTAGTCCCTTCGTGTGCCTCCAATATTGCCGCCACACAGAGTGCACTTTATATTATATTATCTTGCACTTTATCATATTTAGCACTTGTGGCACTTTTTGAAATTTTTGTCTTAAAGACACAGCGCACCTTATTTGTAGTTTTTAATTGTTAATCGGTGTTAACAAACTCCCAGGTGGTCCCTGGTTCTTGCGGTTGTTTGGTAGTCGAATGGGACAATGTTAGAATAGGAAGGGAATGCAATCTACCGAACAGACAGGGACAGGAAAACTGTCTCTTTAATACTCTTTTGTCCCTCTTTTCTAGGAGCTCCATAATGTTGGTGTGTCTGAGTGTATAACAGAGCTCCACAGTACTAATACTCCCAGTAATATGTCTGAGTGTATAACAGAGCTCCACAGCAATAATACTCCCAGTAATGTGTCTGAGTGTATAACAGAGCTCCACAGCAATAAAACTCCCAGTAAAGTGTCTGAGTGTATAACAGAGCTCCACAGCAATAATACTCCCAGTAATGTGTCTGAGTGTATAACAGAGCTCCACAGTACTAATACTCCCAGTAATATGTCTGAGTGTATAACAGAGCTCCACAGCAATAATACTCCCAGTAATATGTCTGAGTGTATAACAGAGCTCCACAGCAATAATACTCCCAGTAATGTGTCAGAGTATATAACAGAGCTCCACAGCAATAATACTCCCAGTAATGTGTCTTTAAACTACAATAAATGTGTTTAGAAATTAGTCTATGTAAATAAAATACATTGTTCTTCTTCTAAATTACATTTTAGTTCTATGAACTGTTATTAATAAGTTACCCCAACTCACACCCTTAAAATTAAATTGTCCCACTTTGTCCATTTAAAATCTTGGGTCTTATGTGTTACGATACTCAATTACATTTTACAATAAAAGGACGTTAGATAATGGTTTAAACTCAAGTAAAGAGCTCTTTACTCAATATTCTCAATAGCGCCACATCGGGACCAATGATGTTCTTGCAAACCCAATAGGTTTATGTACTAAATAGCAGAGTGACAGTAACATCGCCAAGTCTGGCAAAATTGTGTTATTCCTTAAACACAATTTATTGTTTAATGAATACGTACATAGGATTATACTCATTAGAAATCTGTTTAGACCTTTTTAGATTGTTTTTTTGTTTGTTCAATAAGCTTTGTGTTTGCATACTCCGTGATATAGTGCAGCATTGCGCAACCTCTGTAAAAAATTATTAAAGTAATTAAGTGACTGCATCATTATATTATGCATCACATATTCAATAACATTAAATAATTTTACATTACAAGTAAAGAAACAACAATTGTGGACACATTTCTCAGATTAAAGCATCCCGTGTGATATTTGCTATGTCCCACCAGCTGTAACATTATCTATGTGCAACGTCCTTAGTGCAATATATAGATAAAATGTTAGACGTGATCTGAAGCAGGAATTATCATGCACTCATTTTGTGACTGCCAGGGTCACTTTGACACAGACATAAACCTTTTGCATTGCTGTATAATTTGCCAACAAAAATGTATTAATGAAGCACTGATAGAAACATAAACAAATGGAACTATCTGTGCTATTGTGTTTCCAAATTAAAGTGTGGTTGGAACGTGTGGTAATGTGCTTTTTGACATGCGGTTGGTTTTCTCTTAACACTTTTTTTCTGCTTTTATTTGGTTTTGTATAACAATATAACTGTCAGTGGTCTGGGAATATCTTGAAAAGATCTGTTTTATTAAGAAAGAAAATAAACTGCAAACGAGTAGACAGTTTTATGAAATATAAAGTTGCTTTGCCAATAAATACTGACCTAATAGAAATCTCAGGACACTGGTGGTTTATTGTATTTAACTTAAAATACATTATTTCAGGCTTAGTTGTTTACATATGGAATAACCGAACAGCTTTTGATTCATGTTGAGAAAAGCAATTTTTCATGAGTGGTTTCCTTTTTAAAATAATGAGTGGATTATACCTGATCACTCTCTGCAGAGATCCAGACCCACCTATATCATCTGAAATTGTCCTGAACTAAGCTATTAGATAATATGCTATTAAACGGATGTATTTTTTTATTTATATTTTATTTATATCATTTTAGGAATAGCTGTCACAAGCTTATCCAAACATATTAAATCATTTGAAAAGTTTATCCAAAAATATTAAAGTAACATTATAGGGTCAGCAATACAAAGTGTACATAGTGTATTCCTGACCCTATAGTATTAAAAAACATTTTAGGTTCCTATCCTCCTCTTGCCCACCTTAAAAAAAAAAAGGAAACCGCTTTTATTAGAATATCGCGTAGGGCTGCAAGTGCTGGCTCCGCCCATGCTGCACCGCCTTGGCTGAGATGATCAAAACTGATCATCTCAGCCAACCAATGCTTTCTGAAAGGAAAGCATTGGGAGGCTAATGTACATGGACAGCAAAATGCTGTGCTGCACCAATCAGCATTCTCCTTGCAGAAATGCATTGACTCAATGCATCTTTATGGGGAAAGTTCAGCGCCTCCATGTAGAGCGTGGAGACGCTCAACATCAGTGCTGCACAACGTGTGAGTGACGGCCACTAGAGGTGTCCCTAGGCAGTTATGTCCCCATAGAAAACCAGGGAAGAAGGGCTCTGGGGTGTGTAGGGCTCCTGGGGTGGTCTGGTGCCCAGGTGAAGCTTCTCCCCCTGACCACACTTATTATACCTTGGTAATGTTTGTCATAGCACCTATATAATTTATATATATATAAGGCAGACCTACTATTACAGCTGTTATATTTTGCTCCATCTAGGGCTACCTGTCGTGTTTATTACAATATGGGCCAGAGAGAGGGCTACAGTTGCAGACACAGAGTAAGTAACAGTTTCTTTACGATTATGGTTTCTGTATATATTTTACAAATAGACACAGTAAGGGCACAAGTGCTCCTTAGACACTATAGAACGAATATCCCAGAGAGACTCAAAATTACCCAGAGTGCATGAGCTTGTCCACCACTGTTCGGGTAGATGCAAACAAATGCACCGGAGGCATCATGAGGAAATGTTATATCTGGAAATTCTGCCGAGGTAATTGTGCTTCCTATACATTAGGCTGTGCTTATCACCCCATTAAATGATATAAATTAGACAGTAGTGTTATGACTATAAAAACAATGATCAGTATATCTTGATACATAGTTTCCAAATGCTCAGCAGCCATGCGTTGGAAGACGTGTTTAACCTACTTCCAAACCTGATCATATTTGTTCCAGCTATATATTCCAGAAGCTTTGAGAAACATATAGAGCAACGTAGACACATCCAGAATTAATCACACAGGTAATGGATGCAATGTATGGCAAGCATGAAGATCTAACTTGCATTCCACTTTATTTTAATTTATTTTAGTTTTGTGTTTATTTTTCAAGGATGTTCTTTAGAATAATGAGTTGCAGATAGAAGCCAAACTGCCGTGTCTACTTGTTTGTTGTTTTGTTTACTCAAATTACATCTTCGAAGCCAATCGATTTTTATAGTGTTCTTTTCATCTGTAGAAAAACCAAACACATTTAATAATCAATAGGACGAGAGCCTTAAAAGCATCTGCAAACATGCTGCTTTAGTGTACGTCTGGTCCGGTGAAATTATGTGTCTGAAATAGTATTGGTGTTTAGCAGACAGATAAATAGAATGCAGCAAGAAGCTGGATACAATAATGCCAAGATTGCAGGACAGGTGAGGTCAGGAATGTAGAAGTTCAGCTCAGGTGGTTCTTAAATGGTTAAACAAGCAAGGGTCAAATACCAGAGATCAGATGCACAGCACGACAGGAAGTTTCTACCACTATGAGCACAATATAACTGAGCAAGGAGGGACAGGAGGAATACTATTAAATAGGGGAGAAGGGGTATCCCACATCCCTCCCATCTCCCATACACAACCCCTGTTCCAGACCATCACATTTCCCTTTAAGATGGCCCCACTCCAGGGCACACGCGCCTAAGGAGTCCGGTGCTTCCAGAGTCTCCGTCCATCCACCATCTCAAACTATAGGGGTCTCTCTGCTCCACTTTACTGAGAAAGAAAAAGAAGCTCACTGCCAGGCTGAGCAAGGAGACCAGGGAGGCGCACATCAGCCCGGAGCATTCGGTAAGAGATAGGAAGACACAGCGATGGAGTGAGAGGTAAGGAAGGGGGAGAATGTGGGCCTTACAATTGGAGACCTTATGGTTGTAAATCTCAAAACGAGTGCAGACCGAGTGTAGTTATACCTAGAACAGTAGAACAGCTTTTCCTTCAAGCTGACTGGTACTAATTTTTTTTTTTGGGGGGGGGGTTTAAATCAAATTCTGCCTTATTGTAGCTTTGTGATTTGTTGCTATTGCAGTCTAGATTTAGGGGCTCTCACACCAAAAATAAAGTTTATCTAATCTGCTTCTATATAGCTCTCTGTGCCTGAATCACTTATTATTTTCTCCTGAGTGCTCTTTCACAAAATACATAAACTGCTTGTCATTATGTATAGCAGCCAAGATGACAAAACGTGACAATGGGCGGAACTTAAAGCAAGGTTCTGTTTCATTTGCCAATCACAATTACCCACAATCCATTAGTAGAAAGAATCCCGTAGAAGGACAAAAGGGAGACGCCCAGGTACTACGAAGAAAAGAGAATAAATATAAATAGGGTAAAGATAATAAATATAAATAGGGTAAAGATAATAAATATAAATAGGGGCAAGTTGCAAGGAGAGGAAAATAAATATTTCAATACAGGTAGCATTAAGGAAAGGAAAATCAAAAGAAAAACAATTATGGCAGGATCTCTTTAATTGCAAGCTGCCTATAAGCAATGGATATATCTACATATATACGTATTTATATACATAATTTATCATAGAGATAAATGAGAGAACTAAATAAATAAATAAATAAATATATACATTTAATACAATGTTAAATACAAATCTGCACACCAGTCAAGCCATAAGACTTGCTTTTCCCACAGAAATCACACATTTGCAGTGATGTTACTACCGCAAAGGATTCTGGGTGGGCATATGCAAATTAGTTGAACAAAGAATCACATTTTTGCCTCATTCCATTTTAAACATGGATTCCTTTGAGTCTGTGTTGGCTGTGTACAACAGCTTTGAAACACAACTTAGGAAAATATGCAAAGCCAGTGTTGTTTCAAAGCTGTTGTACACAGCCAACACAGACTCAAAGGAATCCATGTATAAAATGGAATGAGGCAAAAATGTGATTCTTTGTTAAACTAATTTGCATATGCCCACCCAGAATCCTTTGCGGTAGTAACATCACTGCAAATGTGTGATTTCTGTGGAAAAAGCAAGTCTTATGGCTTGACTGGTGTGCAGATTTGTGTTTAACATTGTATTAACTATCCACAGACTTCACGTGGAAGGGGTTTTCAATCACAATTTTCTCCCCACCATAACCTTTTTAGTTTTTGCTTCCTATATATATATATCCATATCTCATCATCTGTGTTTTCAGATTTTACTTTTTTTTATATTTAAAAACAAAAGTACAATAGATCCACTAAAATAAATAATTGTAACTCTTAGTATAGAATGTTTTGTGACTGGTACAGAAATAAGAAAAGAGAGGTTGCTTGACAAACTTTAATTTATTTTTTTTTAAATACATTATAAATGGTGATTAATTTCAACATACGACAGATTAACAAATGGACGTTCCTTTTTAGATGTTATTGTTTATCTCATCGTGTATTGTATTTATTTCCACCCTTACTTTCCTTTCAACAGGTGCTGGGACTTAAGTGCTGGTTATTTAAAATGGATTATACAGGTTCCTATCCTGGCTGCTATTTTGGTAAGTTCATTGTTTGTCACAGTTTTGTTATGACAGGTGGATGTGTGTCTGCTATGTGCTGGCCACTTGTGTCCTATAACCAGCCCAGAAATCAGCTAAAAGGTGTATAAGGGTGTGCACCCAAAGAAAACGTAATTTTTTTTAATTTAACTAAAAAAGGTGCAAAATACTTATTTTTGCTCTAATGATAACTAGGTGTATAGAAACTCTTTCTTCAAAAAACTAATTAGCTACTCCAAACTCACTCAAAAGTGCCCAGAGACCTGAACAAGGGGTCAGAAAGGGCAGTTGGCACACCCCCTTCTCACGCCATAACCACTACAGGGGGCTAAAGTGGTTATCGTATTTTGAGTGTACCTTTTAATAGCATGTTTTTAAACTGTAACTATAATGTTAAATATCTAATTGCAAGTAAACTGAAGCATAACTGAGTGTATTCTAATGAAGAAATGACTTTACATGTCTGATTTTCTCATGTGACTTTAAAGCTGCATTGATCGCAATGAATTCGTCTTCAAACTCTTACTTTCCCATCGTGTTATAGCAAAAGTAAATTATACAAATATGTGATATATTATAGAATAGAAATAATGCTATAGGGGGTTCATGGTGTCCTACATGTGGTTATTTAGACAATAATATACTGCAATTCCCATCACTCTTCTTATAATCATTATAGGGTATGGTTTGGGGTTGGTGATGTTTGTTCCAGTACACTCTGATGGTAAATGTGTCACTAATATTCACTGACATCAGGGCTTATTTACTAATCGCAGGTTTGGAGTAAGTAAAAAAGCCAGTTGGCAAGATTGAGGCCAACACAGCAGATCTTGAAAAAAATCTCTATTCCTAAATTTTCAGATTTTCAACTCGCTCAAATTTAGTTTAATGTTTTAATTTGGTTTAATAGGCGTTCCAGGGTGATTTATACTTTATTTGGGGCATGCATTAAAGTAGCACTATAGGATCAGGAACACAAACATGTATTTATGACCCTATAGGGTTAAAACCACCATCAACCCCCCCCACCCCGGGCCCCTCATGCCTCCATAAATATAGCAAAATCTTACTGTATTCAAGCCTGAAGCTCCTGGCTTTGTCCCTGTTTCCTTTAGACCTTCCCACTGCCTGCTGACATCATCAGAAGTGGTAGCCTAATCCAATCACAATGCTTCCACATAGGATTGGCTAAGACTGACAAAGAGGCAGAGCCAGCACAATTCAAACATGAATTGAATCAATGTATCTCTATGAGGAAAGTTCAGTGTCTGCATGCAGAGGGAGGAGACACTGAATGTTTGGATGCATTTTAGGCAGCCATGACCCAGGAAGGATCTCTAACTAGGGCCGGCCTTAGGGGTGTGCGAGCTGTGCGACCGCACAGGGCGCCATGGAACAGGGGGCGCCCTGTGGCCGACACAGCTCACTCATGGCCGGAGTGCAGGGGAGCTAAAAGAGGTACCTGGCTGGAGGATTAATTATTCTCCACCCGGGTCTATTAAAAAAAAATTAAAAAAAAATCGCGGCAGAGGGGGCGGGGTTTACCGAGCGGCGGAGGCGGGGCTTATCGAGAGGCGGAGACGGGGCTAATACCTCCCGAAGCCCCTGCTGTACAGGAAGAGGGAGAGATGCTTCCCCATCAGCCAACTGCATCCACTGGAAAGAGGTAAGTGTGTGTGTGTGACTGTTTGCCTGTTTGTGTGACTGTCTGTCTGTGTGTGTGTGTGACTGACTGTCTCTGTGTGTGATTGCCTGCCTGTGTGTGACTGTCTGTGTGTGTGACTGTCTGTCTGTGTGACTGCCCACTGTCTGTGTGACTGCCTGTCCTTGTGTGTGTGTGTGTGTGTGTGACTGTCTGTCTCTGTGTGTGTGTGTGACTGTCTCTGTGTGTGACTGTCTCTGTGTGTGACTGTCTGTGTGTGTGACTGTCTGTCTGTGTGTGTGACTGCCTGTGTGTGTGACTGCCTGTATGTGACTGCCTGCCTGTGTGTGTCTGTCTGTAACTATCTGTCTGTGTGTGACTGCCTGCCTGTGTGTGTGACTTTCTATCTGTGTGACTGCCTGCCTGTGTGTGTATAACTGTCTATGTGTGTGTTACTGTGTGTCTGTCTGTGTGTGTGACTGCCTATGTGACTGTCTGTCTGTGTGTGTCGCTGTAGCTGTGCCATTGTTTGTGCCTGTGCCTGTATGTGTGACTGCCTTTAACTGAGTGTGTGTGTACATGCCTGTAACCGAGTTTAAATTTCCCCCACCCCTTCCTGTCAAGGCCGCACTTTGACTGACAGACGCTCACTCACTGACAGACGCACACTCACTGACAGACACACACTCTCATATACACTGACAAACAATGACATACACACATACACTATTACTTGGACACACACTGACAGATGCACACTCTCACTGACAGACGCAAGCACTCACTGAAAGATGCACGACTCCACTGACCGACACATACACACTGACTGACACACACTCACTGACCGACACACACTCACTGACCGACACACACACTCACTGACCTACACACTCACTGACGACACACACTCACTGACGACACATACACACTCACTGACGACACATACACACTCACTGACTGACACATACACACTCACTGACTGACACATATACACTCACTGACCAACACACACATTCACTCACAGACACACACACATTCACTTACAGACACACACAATTACACACTTACAGACACACACACACACACACACACACATTCACTTCAAAATAAACACTCACAGACACACACACAGACATTTCCACTAACACTCACAAACTAATATTTTTTACATTTATTTTAAATCCACCCAGCCTCCCTGGGAAAGCTGGAGTGGATTTCTTACCAGCAGTCCAGTGTGGCTGCTGGGCAGGCAGGCAGGGGGCGCACAGGCTGAGTAAGCAGCGCTTAGTGATGCCGGGAGCCGGACTGACGTCATATTCTGGCTCCCGGCTTCATTAAGCGGCGCAGAGGAAGCTGAGCAGGAAGAGCTCAGGTGAGTATGCTCCTTCGCTGCCCGCTGCCAGCCTTGGGGGGGCTCAAAAGTGGCCAGCCGGTCAGCTCTTGAGCCCCCCAGGATGCGAGGCAAGCAAGGGATCTGCCTGGGGGTTTGGAGGGATGCTTTTTTTTGCCGCCCCCTGCAAAGTGGCGCCCAAGGCAGATGCCTTGTTTGCCTCGTGATACACACGTCCCCGGTGCCTGTGTGTGTTACTGTATTCAGGCAACTTGGTGGAAGGTGGGGGGGGCGCCGTGAAGACTTTTTGCACAGGGCGCCTAATTGCCTAAGGCCGGCCCTGTCTCTAACAGCCATCTGAGGAGTGGCCAGTGAAGTTATCACTAGGCTGTAATGTAAACACTGCATTTTCTCTGAAAAGACAGTGTTTACAGCAAAAAGCCTGAAGGTAATGATTCTACTCACCAGAACAAATTCAATAAGCTGTAGTTGTTCTGGTGACTATAGTGTCGCTTTAAGACTTTAAGATTTTTCACTTTTCAGATGGTCTAACACTGCCACGAGTGATTTATTGGCCTGGGCTTTTTACAACATATTCATTTCATTTTTCAGTTTGCGTTGTTCAAGCTATTAAATATGAACTAACGTCATAACGGAGATCTGGTACTCCCCTGGAGATTTATATCACTGACGTAGCACTGAGATACACACACTGTTAAAATCCATTTTTGGAGTAGCTTCCCCTGACAATAATTTACTTCCATGCGCCAACCTTCGCCTGTCGGTTTTTGAAACATTGTCTATTACATTTAAAGTTAAATTAGATTGTTATGTGCTATAGAGATTGAAAAAAGCCCTACCTTAGAACAAAAAAGATAGACAAATCAATTATTTGACCGGCTGTCCATCATGAGAATTGCAGTCCAGAAATATCTAATTGCACATGTAGTTGTCATGCAAGGATTGTGATTAAACGTTTGAAGGAACATCTGTTTCTTTTTTATATGAAGTAGGAGGAGCTATAAAAATACCCATAAACCTGACCATGAAATGTATTTTTGTGACGCCAGATTTATTTCTGAGATTTCCTCTGGTAGACTACGCCGGGCAGTTTACAGATTGGCTTTGATATCCGTTATCGTTTAACTCAGCAGGCAGCAATGTTATCCCAGACCTATACTGAGATCAGAGCACCATCATCCCATAAGCCCAGAAAATGAATGACAAATAATGGGCATCATCACCTGTGTTTACTGATTATCATTAACAAGGCTATTTACTAGAGTGAGAATTCAAAGAATTTCACATTTAAGGGAAACATAATCAAACTGGAAGAATTCTCAGTTATCATGTCAGCTCAGATACTCTGGCCTTAAATTTGTAATTCACTTTGAATTCACTTTGAATTCACTTTAAATACAGATTTTGCTAACATTAACGTTAGGAACTCATGAATGTATTGCACCTGACTCTCTGTGGTTAACACTCTCTCATGACTGAGGTCACTAGTACAGATAAACGCTTGGCGTCTCTCTGCTGGGCGTGAAGACACTGAATGGCGGTTCTGCAAGGATTTCAGAACTGCACCAGGAAGGGACACTAGTCGCTGTCTGAGTGACTGATTGATTGTCTGGGTGGCATCCACTAGAGGTGGCATTCAGGACAAATGGAAGCTGCCTTTTCTCAGAAACAGCAGTGTTTACAAATCTGCAAAGACAGACCCACTACATTAAGCTGTATTGTTTCTGGTGCTTAGAGTGTCTGTTTAATACCCATCGCACAGATTTAAAGAAAACCTTTAAAAGTCCGGTAAATAGCAATCATTATTTTGGGATTATAGTTTCCCTTCTGTCCGCACCCCTTTACCATTAAATATCAAAATTAAATAAAGATTACTTACCTCCTTTCTCTGCTGAACCCACCTGCTCCACCACTTAAGACATCAGCATGCTTGCTGACATCTTCTGTGATCTCATGGAGAAGCCATGGAGTGGAGATACACATGTGCGTAAAAACACTGAGTTCTTCCAATCAAATACTGCTGTGAGTAGCATCTGATTCCAGGACAGAGTGCCACTCCTCTGGAGGAGGAAGTGCCTATGGTGGCTATCGAGAGGACAGTCACTAGAGGCGGATCTAACCCTGCGATGTACAATATACAATATACAAAGCTGCTAAATTTGATATTGCTTTGGTTAAAGTGACAGGACCCAGACCACCGCACCCAGACCACCACACCCAGACCATGTCATTGAGATTGGGAGAATAATAATTTATTTAAAATTTTTCCCAGCTGTCAGTCAGAGCAGAAAATAGCTCCCACAGGTGGTCCATCTGCTCTCCGTGCCTAGCAACCTCCACGGTTGCTATGATAGCTCCCTACTTGTCAGTGCTGGCATCACGGATCAGATTTGCCCATCTTGGGGAAGTGTCCTCACACAAACAGGGCCAACCAAAAAGCGAGGAGAGGACCAGTGGTGGATGTTACACAAAGAGCAACGCAATGGAAGACAAGGAGTAAATGTACATGAACACATGTGATAGATGAAGTATTCAATGTATATTGGGCAATTTAGGCAAACCTAGTATGTGCCTGACCGGTTCACTGTAAGGTACTTATTTAAGTTTTGTCTCTTCTGCCAGTTTCGGTGGTGCTGTTTATCCTGTGTGAAATATTGTAAGATAAAGGACACTGTACATTGTCTAAAGCTTTAAATTCCCCAAATATTTCTATAAAGGATGAATGAATAAATAAAAAATAAAAATAGTGATTTTTGATCTTCCCACCGGCCCAGGAAAGAACAGATTTCCTTCTTTGTGACAGCGCTTGCTGAGTGTTGGCCCAGATCCTTTAATCTCCACAGCCAGCCTTGGCCCACCGCGGCCCACCAATTAGCATATTTTCCCAGTGTTAGGTATAATTCATTTTGGGGAATCATTTTCTTTAATTATATTTGTTGAAGTTATTATTGCTTTAGTGGTGACTCCTTCTGTTTCTAAAGACAATAATTGTTTTAGAAGCTGCCTCGGGAATGTAAGTTCATCACATGAATGGGTTTTAATTAGTTAATAATATTATGTATCGATGGTCAGTCACGGTTAAATTACAAGGAATCACGGATAAGATCTACAGCTAACTGATCTGGCAGTTACAATCTAATTCCTTTTAACAACCTTCACATGTCTTCATGTGTTGATTCACTGAGAATAATTTGTCAACAGAACAAAACCCCCTGTAAGATGCTGAGCAGGCACTGCGTTCCGTGTGATGAATATTGAATTCGAGAAAGCAAAGACCAACAGTTGAATTATTAAAGGCAAATTCTTGACTCGTGCCAAATCACTTTGTGTTTCTCTTATGTCTTGCTTATAAAACAACGGTTTTAGAATATACAGCGATCAGTTTGTACATTTTTATTTTATTTCAGAAAATTGTCAGTATTCTAAATTGTCACTTTAGCAAAGTAAAAACAAATACATTGTATAAGACTTATTGCAATAAAATGGCCATACATTAAAATATCTACTAATGTTAATCATTAAAGATTGAATAGCTATTATTCATGAAACTTAATAGATCTGGTGAAAAAATAAGAAAGTTATTTTCTCCTAAATCTACATATTCAGTTTATTTACATTTGGGCATGACTGCAAAATACACGGAATTGTTAAACAAAATAGCAGCAGTTTGGGTTTATTTATCAACAACCCAATTGTAATAAATAAAAACGGCCCTTCAAATCCAATGAACACAAATGTTGGGGCAGATTTTGAGAATGTTGATTCAATACTCCTTGCGGTCATCTGATCAAATTACTAAACATTAAGTTCTCCTGTTATTGGAATGTATGGTTTAATTAATTAATTAATTAATAACAGTCAACACAGAAAGATTTCTAAAAACAAATGGTTCCTAAATTCTGATAAAACTGCTACAATGTTGTTTGGAACAGAGGACTAATTGTCTAAAATAATGGATCGTGAAGCTCTACATGGGTTTCATCAAAATGCAAATAAATCCATGGTGGATGTAACATGGCAGGTACACCATCTAATACCCTAATAATTGTAATAATTATAATAATAATTGTGGTATTTAACCAGTAATAAAACTGCTCACAATCTCTATGAAGGATTAGAAGAAGTAAGGTGACTCAGACTTCTCAGGTGGAAATAAATTGGAGGTTCTTGATTATAACATGGATATGTCACTGGTATAAATCATGATTACATTTAGAGAACCTTCTGAGCTATTCTCTGAAAAAGGCATTAATCTTTAAAAGGTTGGTGACAGCTACAGACAAATTACACAAAACTAATAAAATAGTTTCCACTACTGAGTCCATCCTGGAGGTCAGGAACATCAGAACTGGGTCTTCCTAACAAAGAAGTAAGTTTGAAGAAATTTCTACTTGTCCAATAAGATGTATAGTCTGTGATCCAAGTCCAATGTCAATCGAGTTATTCAATACGTCAAAAACAACATTGAATTTTAACTAAGCAAGTCACATTTGCTAGTAATGCTAGGTTGGGTCCCGAAATGGAATTCAAGCTAAGCCTTTATCTTGAATAAAGCAAGGCGTATTTCAGTTTGCTACAATTTTATCAAGAAAATAGTGTATTGAGTCTCATTGGAACACACTCCAAATGGACAGTAAACTATTAATGTAAATGGAGAATAAACAGAGGTGGAACATTCTTGTAAATCTTTCTCTTGGTCTAACTTGCTCCTATATGAATTGGGAATGAAAAAGAATGGGAAATGAAATGGTGGCTTCACCAAAATGATAATTCTTAACTGGAAATGTGCTTTTATGATATTATTATGTAAAATAAAATATTATGATTGTTATAATCTTTGTGTATATTTTTTAGTGCTTTTTGTTTTTCAATAATGAAACATGATAATAAAGCAATAATAAAACGTTGTGGCGGCTGTCCTTTAAATAACAGTATATAGGGAAGTATATAGTATATGGGTATATAGGGAATTGCTTAATTTAACACAAAATATAAATGTGGTAGAACAGGGGAGGAGAGTAAAAAGTGGAATACTATGTCTTAAGCAGCTTACTATCTTTTACTCTTTTACTTATCCTCTTAAATGTATGTACGGCATTAAAATATTGTAATTTTTTTAATTTTATTATTTTTTCTATATCTTCAAAATGAATGGCAATTTTCATTCACAATGGGGGATCTCTTAATTAAATAATATTAAAGTTTCTAAAGCATACAAATTAGCCACAAATGATTCAAAATGCATGAAGGATGCGATAATACACACAATGTGGTGATTATACAATGATGGGGCACTGCACACTGTTACCCAAGCTCACATATTGCATTTCTCAATCAGAGAATTCCCTCTGCTTGAATATATATTTCATTTTACGATGCGTCTAGCTATCACGCTCGGCAGTAAAAGATTGCCATATCACCCAAACAAATTTTCTCTTTCATTTCTTTATTAGGAATGATCAAACTGTGTTCTAGAAGAATGAATGACACTTTACTTACAGAATCATAAAATAGCCCAGCGAGGTCAATTTCTTCTCCAGAATTCAGTCAATGTACTTTTCACACTTGTGAACTTTGTGTACCCTGTGAAGTGCGTAGAACCTTTATGGATGGAACATTGTTTCCTTAGAGATAATGAACATGTGGGCCTTTGTGTACCTTCATGGATGAGTTTAAATCTTTATTTTTAATGTCTTTACCTATTACAAAGATGGAAAGCCTTTTCAACCTTTCTGCCTTCAAGCTCGTAGTACAATAAATATTGGCCGTTATAAATACAGAATGGCTTTTCTTGTTACCTGTTGCCTTGTTGTTCTGAGTTTACCGTTAATAGGATACGTTTGGCGGATTATGGTATTTTATTTATTTCCGCAGCTTCTAATGAGATTCAGAATTAACTTAGATATTTGTAAACAAACATTGAATTTCTTGTGTTTTAATAACAAGCGGATTTAAACAAGTTTGAAATGATAAACTAACACTGACTTATTCCTCTGGGATAATTGCTTTAGCTTGGGAGGAAATCCAGGAGCATTTGCCCAAACAAACAAGTATATCCTGTGTATATTATTTCTGCATTTACAGATTATTTTTTGAATGTATGCGTTTTATATGGGTTATTTGATACGTTAAGGTACACACATCATTCACACAGACAGTATCGTGGACGTATGGAGCAGGTGGGTGGAAATGAATTTATATAATCCAGAAATTACCATCTCCAACCATTGGCAAAGATGTTCCTTCTGTCCATTCTCCCTGAGCTCATTAAATTATAGTTGCAATACTATATAAAAATTGGTGCAACTAGATCTGGTAATGGTTTGTTTATGAAAAAAAACATGAATTAAACTTTTTAGTAATCTACTATACGTATAGAAAGGGACAAAAACCAACAAATCTCTTCCCATTTCTTCCAAAATGTGCCTCAATTCTTTTCTTTGAGTGAGTTAAGGCACATTCCGCAAACAAAAAAAATGGTGCCTTGATCTTGTAAAAGAAATTAAATAATCCCAACGTTGACTACTTACTCTTCTTTGGTTGATTGTACTAAAATATATGCTGAGAGTTACAGTTCTTTGTTATGAATATCTTTATTTAGATAAAAAAAAAAAAAAACTTTTTTATTTCCTTTTAGGTAAATTTTGGTCTTTTTTTAAATATTGTGCGCGTTCTAGCGACAAAACTAAGGGAGACGAACGCAGGGAGATGCGATGCTCGGCAACAGTACAGGTGAGCTTACATATGACACAGTTTTGCACATGTAAACAGCAGTAATATTACCAAAGAAAAGGTATTTAACATGAAAATAGATTTTGTATGACAAAGTGTTCGGACTTTTTTTGTAATTTAATGTTTTGCCCGAGCAGGGTCTTGAGCTCTAAGTTGGTTAATGATTTATGGGTTCTACCCTCCGATATCCATTTCACTGTATGATTGTCCCACTCAGACATATTGTATGTGTTTATTTTGTCCCACTGGGACATATCGTATGTGTTTATGTTAAAATAATGCCAGTAAATCAATTTTCCACCGATATTCTGAACGGAACACTTAATTGTCACATTAATTTACACACATGATATATCATAACACACATGCCAAGTGTCTCAATTTAATCAGGACTGTCCCAACAACAGAGCTTAAGACCCAGTGGCTCACTCTCCTGACCAGTGTTACTGCTGTGAATAACGGTAACTGTACATGCATAAATTGACACTCTCAGTCACTCCACATGCATGTTACATGTTTCATGCCATTAAACTCTGTACGTTTCTGGCATGAACTGTATTAAAATATAACTGCATCCCTATTATTATCCTATCTCTAAGTATTCAGGATGGTATGACTCTGTCAGACACACACAAAGCTGAAATGACACATAAAATAACTCAGTGTGCATTCCTCTTTAAACAGGTCACACAAGTGAAAGAAAGTTAATTGTGGTAATTCAGTCTGTTTTGGCGCTGTGTTTTGAAGAGTGGGACAGAAGTCCCAAACCAGTACTTTCCAGCGTAAATCAGGACACGCAGTTTGCTATTCTTGCGAAAGTAGTAAAGCATTAGACTAGTTTATAAGTTACTAGATCAATATTCTGAATATTCGGTGGGTTAACTCATTTACTACATTTTGAAATATGGTTCCTGTGTTGTTTTCTCAACCCAAGGATCCTCAAGGGTTAAATGACTCACTTTCCCTTGTTTTTTTTGTTTTTTTTTATTGAGTGTTTAAATTTTGTAAACCCCTGGTTGCTAACACCCAGAGCCGGATCTTAGAAGACTCATCTCTCAGCTGGATGGAGTATTAATTGAGATCGGATACATACTTACAGCATGGAGTCATTATATACTGCTGAATTATATTTTTTATTTGATATGAACTAAGTTTTGCCTTTCTTCATTTTAAGTGTATCTGACTAATTGGCTGTGTTTTTTAATTTATTTTTTCCCATAGTCCTGATATCTCTCGGGTGACGCATTTACTAGAGAAGGCACTTTTGATGACATGGACAAAATGTTAATTTATTATATTTGTGTTTCTCTAATAAGACCACAATATTTTGTGTGATTTTCCCATTTGGGTGGCCATCTAATTTATTTGTTTTTTAATTTATATAAGAACACTACATAAGAATTGATATATAAGATGTCAGTTAAAAAAACATATTATAGAGTTTACTTTTTAATTTCACAGCCTTATTAATTGCTACACAATCTGCTGATGTTGGTTAATCTAGATATTTATTAATTAGTATTTAAATATTACATTTAATAGGTTCTAAATACCTGTACATACATGTAAAACCGGTTTGTCATTTATGATAATTACAATTTAGAACATTTTCAGTTTATTGTAGATCTCTATGGTACCCATGGCTGGATCCCTTCCCCAATCTTTCTTCCTAGCAGCAACAGGGGGTAACCTGGAACGCTTCTGCCCCAGTCGCCGCAGCTCGACTGGGGTCTTTGTGGAGTTTTTCCAGCCTGGCTCGGGATACAGTGATATAGCTGTATAGCAGTCTCACCCAAATACTAGCCGAGACTTAGTTAAGGGTGAAGTAGAACTGACTTTATTGAACACAACACAAGTACATATAGGCACATTCACCGCAGGAAGTCATTATTTATACAATGTAAGTCCCTCCTCAGAGTCTTGGACTTGCACAATAACTCTTAACAATCACACAATAACCAAATTAGCTTCCGTTGTGCTCTACGTTAGTGTGACTGCATTACTGTGTTTACAAGGCAGGGCTGGGACAGACAATAACAAGGGCTGAGGACCACATGGGAGATTTAATGGGAGGCAGAACAGCCCATTTAAAGTAGCCTGGAAGTGTCTTTGGAACAATGGGACAATGCCCTTCTAGAAAGTGGGGAGAACAATAACTAACAACCAAATACATTATACACACCCTGTACCTATAATGGGCTCAGGGTGATTAAAACATAAAGGGTCCGTCCTAAGCCCACAATGATGGTGACTACCGTCACAGCTATCTTGATTATTTGTTACATAGTTACATTCATTGCTGGGAGCGGTCAGCTCATACTCTCAGAAAACGAGTGGCTGACACCATTGATCTCATGATTATTACAGCAGGCTGCAGTGGTATTGATACCTAGATTAACCCTTTAACATGAAATGCAGGCTCTTATATTCCGACTGCCTGATGTGACTATATGTGTTTCCAGAGCTCTGTCTGTTCCCATCACAGCCATTACAGAAACCGTGATGGACAGGATAGTGGAATATGGAAAGGGCCAGTTAAAATGACCTGAATTCAGCTTGTTCATTCCAGGAACGGTAAAGTGTGTTCGAGCCAGGACACAGACAGTGAAGTAACAAAGGAACCATTGCAAAATCCTATTCCCCAAATGACAGACAAATCACTTACATGTCAGGCCTGTATTCTGAGTCAACTCTGTTTGACGGCATTGGTTTATGTGGCCAGTAAACTGTCTCTGTGAAGGTCCCAGGTTTATCCTCATTGATACAACATTTACAAATTAAAATCAAGGGTAGAGAAAAAGCCCCTTTATGAACATCATGTTTTCCATACATAAAATCGTGTTTACAAATTTTGCGGCATTGTGATGCTAGGATCTGTGCCATAATATATTTTTATTTTCCTATCTGTACATTGCTGCCTGTCTGTGTTTACCCACAGGAAGCTGCTGAAATCAACCCTTGTACTGATGCCACTTTTCGGAGTACACTATATAGTATTTATGGCGCTGCCTTATACCGAAGTGTCGGGAACCTTGTGGCACATTCAAATGCATTATGAAATGCTGTTCAACTCTTTCCAGGTATCTTTTTCTTCTACTAAATGTTATGTTTATTGCTATATAACTGACATTTGCTTATATATAAATATATAAAATGTATTGTAAACAAAATAATAATCTTGGCTCAATTCAGAAATGAAAAAGTCTAAGATGCCAGCTATACAGTGCTTTTTTATCGATCAGACCAGCTAGCTTTGAGTAAAATTTTTATTTTCATTTTTTTAAGTTGTAAATGATAATTTTGAGTAAAAATTTTATTTTCATTTTTTAGGTTATAAATTATATTTTAAATTTATAGATTTTACATTGAAATTAAATCATAGTAATATCTGTAGTTAAAGGTTATTGCCTAAAGCAGAAGATCTTTACAAAATTATAGGACTAAGTGACCTTCACACTATCATGTGTTGGTAACTTTTCTCATGAGAGTCTATAGAAGGGCCAAATTATCCTTCAGCCCCTGTTCTAGGTCTTTGTGGGCATTATATGTGAGTTGGGTATGCGTGTCATGTGTTAGTAGTAATGCCTAGCTCTGTGAATGCCTGAGTATTACTATTATTACTATACTGAGTATTACTATTATTACTATACTGATTATTACTATACTGATTATTATTATACTGAGTATTACTATTATTACTATACTGATTATTACTATACTGAGTATTACTATTATTACTATACTAATTATTACTATTATTACTATACTGATTATTACTATTATTACTATACTGATTATTACTATACTGAGTATTACTATTATTACTATACTAATTATTACTATTATTACTATACTGATTATTACTATACTGATTATTACTATACTGAGTATTACTATTATTACTATACTGATTATTACTATAGCAAATGTGCATATTTTTGAATTGGTACTTTTTCAATAAAAGTTACATTAAAGGGACTCTGTAGGAACATTAACTACGTCATCTCATTGAAGTTGTTATAGAACCTGGAGTCCTCTGCCGTTGTCCCATTTTCGAGCAGTTTAACGCTGAATGAGGGTCAGGGCCGGACTGGGAAAAAAATTAGGCCCGGGCATTTTTCAATCAGAGCGGTCCCCTAAGAAGGGGGCGGGGCCAGAGAGGGTGTGTTTTGTCATCACTAGTGACAAGCGCGCCCCCTCTCAAAGTGAGCATGTTGGTTCAATGCCCAGAGCCCTGCTGAAGAGCTCTGGCATTAGAAAAAGGCCCTGTATTTGTTCTGCGCAGCGCAAGCAAATTTAATGCTTGCGCTGTGTTTGCTTTTAAATTGTCTCCGGTGTCTCCATGCAAAAGGGCCAGGAAAACATATGGTGCATGTGTTTGAAGCCTGCTTGAGGGATTGTGTGTGTGTAGAGTGAGCTGATTGTTGTGTGGTATTGTGTAAATAGGTCGATTTCATTTGTGTTTGTGGTGTAATATGTGTGGCTACAGGCTGTAGAGAGTGTGTGTATAGGGGGCATAGTGTGTATAGGGGATGCAGCGAGTGTGTGCATACGGGCTGTAGTGTGTGTGTAGGGGGCATAGTGTGTATAGGGGATGCAGCGAGTGTGTGCATACGGGCTGTAGTGTGTGTGTAGGGGGCATAGTGTGTATAGGGGATGCAGCGAGTGTGTGCATACGGGCTGTAGTGTGTGTGTAGGGGGCATAGTGTGTATAGGGGATGCAGCGAGTTTGTGCATACGGGCTGTAGTGTGTGTGTATAGGTGACGTACTGTGTGTAGGGGTTGTAGAGGGTGTGTGTTTAGAGAATGTTGTATGTGTTTGCTGACAAGGAATGTGTGTAAAGGACCCTGAGTGTGTATAGGAGATTGTGTATGAGTAGAGGATTCAGAGTGTATATAGGGTAAGGGATCTAGTGTGTATCCAGAGCGTAATGTGTCTGTTAACTCACTGAGGGCTATTATATGTAAATATATTATACTTGTTAAATCGAGTACTAATTTATTGTGCTGTTGATTATAAAAGTCGACATTTTGCTGCCTGGGGGTCTCTATGCCTGCTACTACCGCTGTTGAAATAGCTTACCGGAGATATATATATATATATGTGTGAGAGTGTGCTGTGTGTGTGTGAGGGCACTGTGTGTGATGGTGCTGTGTGTGAGAGTGTGCTGTGTGTGTCTGAGGGTGTTGTCCGTGTCTGAGAGTGCTGTCTGTGTCTGAGAGTGTGCTATGTGTGAGGGTGCTGTGTGTCTTACGGTGCTGTGTGTGTGGGTGCTGTGTGTTTGTGAGGGTGCTGTTAGTGTGTGTGTGCTGTGTGTGTGTGAGGGTGCTGTTAGTGTGGGTGTGCTGTGTGTTTGTGAATATGTTTATTTAAATTTAAATATGTATTTTTGTATTTAAAAAACAACAACCTTATATTCCCCCCCCCCTTCTTACCCTTAGACTGGAATGGGGGAGCCATGCTACCATGGAGGGGGGGGGGCTGGGCTTCCATCCCTTGTGGTCTTAGTGATAGTGGTGAGTGAACGCTAGCCTCCCTCCCCACCCGGCAGCCGCATATCAGTGCCTGTGGGCTAGTGAGGGAGATCTTTGATCTCCCCTGCTGGCCTCGGCCTATGGCCATTGTGGCCCACCAGTCATTTGCCAGGTATAAACAAAAGAGTGAGCACTAAATATCTAGAATGTAAAGCAGCAACCCAAGTAAGGGAATCCCTCAAAACCCTTAATAAAATAAGTAGAAAAGATGGAGGTAAGGGCTGCGCTAAAGAGGCCTGTAATTATAGACTAAAAGTAGTGGAGACCAGACAAAATGGTAAAATACAAACCTATATATATAGGAGATAGTAAGGGAAAGTCTCACTTGAAACAACAGAATAAAAAACAAGATACAAAAGAAGTGAACAGAATCAAATTAAATCAGTCCAAATGATAAAATATAATGGAGGTAAAAAAGTCTAGAAGAAAGTCTCACTAATATGTAGAGTAAGGAAATGGTACAGTCCTCAGGAGTTGATCCATCCGGATTGATAACATTTCCGTATATGTGGAGACAAAAAAGCGAGAATACGACAAGCAGCCAATAGCGTAATATTGTAAAATCCAAGGTAAAATAGATAAAAGGAAAATAATACACTCACATTTGTGAGAGCTATTAACCAGCTCTGGGATGATAGGCGTGTAGCGGTATAATCCCCGCTAGAGGATATAAGGGGGGGCGGGGTACGTCTGTCACTCCGGCTTGGTAGAATAAGTGCTGCAAAATAAAAGTAAAAGACAGCAATAGTGCTCTCCGTTTATAGGAATAGGAAAATAAAATATATATAAAATATACTCACAAGAGTAGAGCAGGAGGTACTGCTCTATCAATACAGCATTGGTGGAATGATCCCCACCTAGGATATCTTGATATCTAGGATACAGAGGGTGCCAGGAAGAGAAATTATAAAAAAGTGCATATAAAATCTAATAAAATAAAAATTGGTCCTTGTAAAAGGGATAACCAAAACACTTTTATTGTTTAAAATGCACAATTAAAACCATTAACGCGTTTCACCAATTAAGGCTTTATCAAAATGGTATATGACATTATTCCTGGCACAGAGAGTTTATATAAGCATATGTAAATTTAAGATTGGCGCCAAAACTTGGATCAGCCAATAGAGACAGATTTTCAAAAACATGTATAAAACAAACAATAGCATGTATAGTTTGATAGATTAAGCAAATATGAGCTAGATATTATAATTATATATTAAAAACGAGGTCTGGTTAGTGGAATATTACTAAAAATAATTGTGTCACGTGACTGGCATTATTTGGAGCAAAGCTCCATGGGTAATGTAGTTTCGCCGGTCGGCTTTAGCCGGCAAAAGGGGGGCGGAGTTAGGGAGTGTGACGAGCAGCTAGCTCGCACCAGTAGTCGATAAGACTACAAATACAAGTGGAGGGGCTGGGAGGGAAGCGGCGAACAGTGTAAATATGCCACTCAGAAACCGACAGCAACACTGATTATTTGTGCCTTCGGGAACCACTTATATACAGGGGTGAGGGGAGAAACCCACTACCTTAACTTCAGAAAAAATAAAATTGCATATATGGGAGTAACAAAATACATGTAAGCATATCACTTAGAGGTATATATAAAAACATAATATATAGAAGAATAAAAAACTGTACCTGTAGACCTGTATAAAAGAGAGGTAAAAAGAGTGTCCTTTATATGGTTGATAACATTACATATGTAATAAAAAAAAAAAAAGGAATAAAGGAGTACATAAAAGCAGTGAAAATATTTGTAAAAGATATTAAAAAATATATAAAAAATGAAAAAGAATATAAAAAATAAATAAAAATAAATATGGTAATAAAAATGATTATAAAAAATTGTGCAGATCAAAGTCTGCATTTAAACCATGGGGAGTAAGGGTCTGTAGTTTGTAGACCCATTCCATTTCTACTTTTCCTAGGACATTCTTAATATCTCCACCTCTCCAAGGTAAAATACACTTCTTTATTCCCATACACTTTTTTGGATTTTTATTGTGATTAATAAAATGTTTGGATACGGAATGGTTTACGTATCCATTTTAATGTTTCTGCAATGTTCGCTTAATCTCGTTTTTAAGCACCTTGTGGTCATTCCAACATACTGGAAGCCACATGGGCATTCAAGCAGATAAATAACATTTTTCGTATTGCAGCTTATAAATTCTCTAATATTATAAGTAATTTTAGTCCTATTTGAGGCAAATTGTGTTATCTTGGATGGTATTGTGGGATCAGTAGTTCTACATACAATACATGATTTGCATTTATGGAAATCTTTGACTTGGGGAAAAAAAGATGTATTTTTGGGTGGGATTGTTTTAGTAAAATTAGTGGTTAAGATAGATCTAAAATTGGGAGCTCCTCTAAAAACTATATTAGGCTTTTCGGAAATAATTTGGCTGAGTTTGTCGTCATGTTTTAAAATATTCCAATGTTTTTTAATAATTCTTTTAATTTCACCATTTTTTTGTTATAATTAAAAATAATAGGGAGAGGTGTAGATTTAAAATCTTCTAATTCGGTGCAATTCCTACGTAGACGTAAAAACTGGCTTTTGGGGGCACTGTCAAGCCAAGGTTTGTATCGATAGCCGTATTTACACAGACTTTTTTAAAGAATGTTTTAGTTTGTATTTTCCCATTTTTTATAAATATATTTAAATCTAGGAAATTAATTTGTTCCCTACTGAATTCATGTGTTAAAATTATACCTCTGGTATTGGCGTTGTATTGGCGTTGTGGCAGGCTTATGCAATGTTTGATCATATACTGTAACTAAACCCCCATTATTTTTTTGCCTAGATTAGGTGTTTTTAATAAAACCAAAGTATTGTTCAGCACTAAAATGACTGTAGATAAGTAGATAAGCGAGTGCACTGGATTTTCACTTTTACTGTACTTATTGGCCCCTAGCAGCACCCTAATTTAACATGTTTAGGTGAGTGCAGCCAAACCCTTATTTTCTCATTTTTCTTAAAATTATACCTCTATCATTGGTGTTGAGTTTGTTGATAAAAAAAATTAGGCTATCTTCAGGTCCATCCCAGATAAAAAAAAGAGGTCATCGATGTATCTAAAATATGAGACTAGGTTTGCCCTCAGCATGTTGGCATCATAAATAGCTGTGGATTCCCAGTCTGCCATAAATAAATTCGCATAGCTGGGGGCAAACCTAGTACCCATAGCTGTACCTCTCTTCAGAAGATAAAAAGAGTTAAGGAACCAAAAATAATTATTTTTTTAAATGATATTAATGCCCTCTAATATAAAATCTATTTGTACATTAGGGATTCTATTTTCTTTAGTTAAAATATCTTTAATAGCTTTACACCTTATATTATGGGGTATAATGGTATAGAGGGATTGTACGTCACAAGTGACTAGTATAAAATTAGGGTTCCAATTAAAATTATTCAGAAATTTTAAAAGTGACATTGAATCTTGCAAGTATGAGTTCATTTGTTTAACAGAGGGTTTGAGAAGAGTATCTATATAATGCGAAAGGTTACAGAGAAGGGAGCCTATACCTGACACTATTGGTCTACCTGGAGGTATCTTATCATTTTTGTGTATTTTGGGAATAAAGTAGATAATGGGGATAATAGGGAATTTCTTATTTAAAAAAATGAATTAATTTTTATTTAAAATACCTAGGTCTTAACCTTTTAAAAAAAAAACAAGATAAAGTGGTTTGTATAGTATTAATGGGATCTGATAAGAGTTTTTCATAAACATCGTTATCATTCAATTGTCTATGTGCTTCCTCTATATACATAGTACTGGATAAAATGACCAAGCCTCCTCCTTTGTCTGCTGGTTTTATTACTATATCGTTATCATCTTGTAATTCTTTAAGTGCTTTCCTCTCTGCATTTGTTAAATTATGTGGGTCGTATTTGTTATTCTGTATTTTTTCAAGATCTTTTGTAACTTGTTTTTCAAACATAATAAGTGGAGCTGATTTCATAAAAGCAGGATGAAATTTGGATTTTTCTTTTAAAGGGGTATTAATAATTTGGCTGTCCTAAGAGGGGCAAGGAGATAAAATAGGGTTTAGAATAGGATTTTCGTTGTTTTTTTCAATTAAAAAATCGCTTGAGAGTGGCTTTGCGGACAAATTTGTTGACGTCAATAAAAGCTTCAAAGGGTTTAAAAGAATTAGTTGGGGCAAACTTGAGGCCTTTGTTTAAAACTGACATTTGTGCGATAGTAAGGGTTTTCTGTAAGAGATTAAAATGCCACTACATTGTTCATTCTGGGTGTTGGTCATTGTCTTTCTAGTCTTTCTCTCTTGTTCACGTCTGCCACTTCTTCTTCCTCTAAACTTAAAATTCGTGTTTGTGACCGTGATGGGTGGGGACTAGTGAGCTGGGGTGAGTGCGGATCTCTAAAAAATGCCCGATGGCCTGTCCGGGCCTGGTGAGGGTCAGTGGCTTCCCATATACCCACTCCCCGGAGGCATGCCTAAGGCACTGATTACATACTTCCTGCTAGTCATAACGATTCATACCAGCAATGGGCACTGTGATAGAATGGAAGCGGTCAGTTGACACTCTCAGCCAATCACAGCTAATCATTGCTGCTCAGATTAATGCTTCCTCATTAGCCCAAGCAGTACAGAGGGGATGGTCTGCTGTGGACTCTCATTTAGCATTAAACTATTCAAATCAGTTTAATGCTGAATGAAAGGACACGCCAGGGTACTCCAGACACTATAACCACTTTAATCAGATGATGCATTTATGGGACAGATTACATTAGAGCATTCTATAGGCGCATACTCTAATGTAATCTGTTGTGCATATCAATGGGGTTTAGATGCAGGAATACTGTAGCAGCAGTATTGCAGGCTTTTGTAGCAGGTTGGCTGTAGTAGCAGGTTTGGCTGTAGTAGCAGGTTTGGCTGTAGTAGCAGTTGTGCATGTTGTTGTAGCTGGTTTAGCTGTTGTAGCAGGTTGGCTGTAGTAGCAGTTGTGCAGGTTGTTGTAGCTGGTGTGGCTGCTGTAGCAGGTTGGCTGTAGTAGCAGGTTTGGCTGTAGTAGCAGTTGTGCAGGTTGTTGTAGCTGGTTTGGCTGCTGTAGCAGGTTGGCTGTTGTAGCAGGTTTGGCTGTAGTAGCAGTTGTGCAGGTTGTTGTAGCAGGTTGGCTGTAGTAGCAGGTTGGCTGTTGTAGCAGGTTTGGCTGTAGTAGCAGTTGTGCAGGTTGTTGTAGCAGGTTGGCTGTAGTAGCAGGTTTGGCTGTAGTAGCAGTTGTGCAGGTTGTTGTAGCAGGTTGGCTGTAGTAGCAGGTTGGCTGTTGTAGCAGGTTGGCTGTAGTAGCAGTTGTGCAGGTTGTTGTAGCTGGTGTGGCTGTAGTAGCAGGTTTGGCTGTAGTAGCAGTTGTGCAGGCAATTGTAGCTGGTTTTGCCGTAGTAGAACTATTGTAGGCTGTAGTAGCAGGTTTGGCTGTAGTAGCAGTTTTTGTATTCTACCTGCATGTTTAGGAAGCTGCTTTCCTATAAACTCCTTTATATATAATTATAGTCAGCAAATTTTATAATTATACTTTTTATCTATCATTTGTGATAAATGATGTTATTTCTGCTTCCTTGCTAATATTTCAGGCCCTATGTAAGATAAAGGATACATTGTAAAGCTCAGTACTCACCCTTCAGTATTTCTGGAAGGGACAAAGGCTGAATGATAACATGATTTATTTCGTTATCTCTGCGTAAAATGACTGATTTGCCTTAACTTTAAATACTAGCTATTCCTCCAATACAATAACAGAGGATGCAATAATAATATTTTTTTTTTTTTTAGTGGAACAGAACTAATTAGTGAAGGGGTTACCAAACATCTGTTGTGCCAGGTTATACTCCTTTCTCTATAATCCCAAAATAAGACTTCAATGAAAACAAGGAGATGAGTCAATATATAAATAAAAGAAAAGAAATGTCATGAGGATTACTGTAATCATCACATTGTGGTAATGGCTAATCCTACCTGGCTCGTGAAACTAATGAGAGGATACCAGATCAGTTATATTTGAAAGGTCTTATATGAGATCCAGATGCTTTCACAGGGCATTTTGAAACCATTGGAACAAAATTACAAAATAAATATTATACTCGTTAAATCGAGTACTAATTTATTGTGCTGTTGATTATAAAAGTTGACATCTTGCTGCCGGGGGGATCTCTATGCCTGCTACTACCACTGGTGAAATAGCTTACTGGAGATACGTATTACATCACTGTAAACGTGGCACTGGCTCATACGTGGTGTAGAATGATCCAGTTCTCCACTCCTTCAATACATGTCAATTGCTGGTTAGTGTTCTAATATGATTATCGGGAAAGTTGATACATAATTTAGAATAAGTCTTTCATTTAATCCAGTTAATTAAATTGATCATGTCTCTTGATATTTCCTCTACATAAATCAATTGAAAACAAACGTATTAATTCACTAGGGCCTGATGTTGTGTTAACAGAAAATGAAAAATATAATTTACTAACAATGTGTTACAGGTTTAACCCCCTAAATATGAAATGGGCCAGGTGATGCACAGTCTTTTTCCATATATTATGCCCACCAGTGGATAAAACATTAAAAATCTTGAATAACTTATAACTGTTTTTTTATATAATTTTTTTTTAAGCAAATCCATCATTATCCAATTCAGACAAGGCAAAGCCAGGGCAAACGTTGCAAATGAAAATGAGAAATAGAGACATTGTTTCATGTCTCCCATTTGCTGTATTTTATTTATTTATTTATTCAATATAAAAGTTATTGACAGGAAGCTAAGATGGAGGCGCTCAGTTTCGGAGGAAGAGGTGTGGATTTCTACATGTAATCTTTTCACACCTCAACTGATACATATTTATTAAATAAAGGGATAAATAAACATTACACAAGCCATCCTGGGAAGTAACAGTTACTTTTAAAGGGAAATACCTCTAACATATACATTCAATTGTTAACCCTTTAACTTATGGCTTCTAACCTGGATAAAGTGTCTCTCGAAGCCCATAATCACTCCTCAAAAAGTGACCCCAACCTGCCCCCTTTACTCTGTTAATTAGTGAGAGATAGAACCAAATCTTCAAAAAAAAAGATTAAACACATCATGATACAACTAACTAAAAAAAATTGAGTCACAAAAACCCAACGATAAAAATGTTTGCCACAAAAAAAAACATTCTACACCTTGCAAGTGGGCAGGCTAAAAGTTACTTTTACACAGAGCATTCCAGGTAGGAAAGTCCTTTATGTAGTATAGAGCACTCCGATTGGTTGACTTGGCTCCAGCATGTATGGCCTTATTAACCCCTTAAGGATGGAGGCAATTGTACAAGTTCGGAACCAAAAGAGAACCAGGAATTTTCACTATACTGTCTGTTCAACCATAATTCACTTCTTTCATATTAAATGTATCCACACTTATTATATACCACGATATCATTTTGTTCAGGAGAGACAGGGATTTCATACCATGACAAACACTTATATACAGAATACAATTTAATTTAAAAAAAATCTAGAAAAGTGTGAGAATTTAAGAAATGTTATTTTCCAAGTGCATTTTAACTGTGAATGTCACAATACTGAGATTTTACTGTAAAATATACACATATTTGGATGTTGTGATGCCCCACGAATACAACAGTGCCCCCCATGTACAGTTTCATGGTGTTTTGGAAAGTTACAAATATAGGGCTGGCCCATTTCAGTTTATACACTTTGAAATTTGCCAGGTTGGTTTGCTGGGCCTATGTTGCCTTTGAGACAGTATGGCAGCCCAGGAATGAGAATGACTTCCATGATAGCATACCATTTGTGAATATAGACAACCCAGGGTATTCAAAATGGGGTATGTCCAGTCTTTATAACCGCAATCACATGACCCTGATCGGCTTGATTGTCTGCTGGGAAACTGCCTGGGTTGCCCTACAGTCCCCCTTATTGAATCTGATGAGGTTAGTATCATTTGGTGTGGCTGCAGAGGCACACATGTTAGGACATATCATTACGTCGTAACGTCGTTAAAGCCCATGCCGTACAGGATGTAATTTCCTAACAGTGCAAATGGGTCAAAATACTTTCACTTTCAGTGCCATAGATTAGAACAGCACATTACTCTGTGTTCCGCCGCGTCACTGGAAGGGTTAGTGTAGTGATGTGTTTGTCTACACATACTAGGTGTAATGACATGAAGGGGTGCTGCCCTGGAACAGCACTGTCCCTTTAAATGTGGGAACCAATACAGCAAAGAAATAAATGCCAAGGCACAAATGAATAGTTTAAATCAAACGATATATATATATTACAGAGAACCAAAAGACAAAACAAACAATATATATACAATGCCACAAAATATATACAATAAATCAGGATAAGCACGAATAGTGCAGGCAACAGTCCTTTGGTATAAGGGCAGGATTGTGCAGTTACCACGAGTAGCAGGTAGGGCACAAATCCAGAGTCAGAAGACTAATATACTGACACCAGGAAGCAAGGTCAGAAGCAGAATAAATGAACAAGGCTGCATGGTCAGGAACACTGGTAATAAAGCCGAGAACACAGAACCAGAACACAGGATCGGAGGGCACAGGAACGAAGGACCAGGAGGACACAGTAACGCAGGATCAAGAGGACACAGGACGAAGACCAGGAGAACACAGGACGAAGACCAGAAGAACACAGGAACGAAGACCAGGAGAACACAGGAACGAAGGACCAGGAGGACACAGGAACGCAGGATCAAGAGGACACAGGACGAAGACCAGGAGAACACAGGACGAAGACCAGGAGAACACAGGAACGAAGACCAGGAGGCGCAGGACACAGGACCAAGGAACAGTATGCAGGATCAAGGAGCCAGGAGCCAGAATCACAGGGAACCAGGAACCGGGGAAACAGGAGACAAGAGACAATGATCTGGCAAGGAGTGAGGGGAGAAACCAAACTATATAGGTGCTAAATAAGGACCAGGTGAAGTGCTAATGAAAATAAATTAGAAACAGTGCCAAACAGAGATAGTGGTGTGAATGGGTACTGTACGAGAGAATATCAACTAAGGAATGTGTCGTGACACTAGGGTCTTATCAACCCCAGTCGTGACACTAGGGTCTTATAGACCCCAGCATAACCTCAGTGTTATTATACTGTTTTAATATATATAATTATTGAAATGATTTCATGTTTATTCATTACAGGATCGATCATATTAGCACAATATCTTATAGACTGTAACTTTTTCAGATATAGCATTTATTTATCCACCATGGGTTATTAATTATTAAAATGCATATGTACACAAACTCACCGGGGTTTTATGCCTAATAAAAAGCTATAGATAACTTTAGAACGCTACAACAAACCAACCAATGATAACCAATTTTACAAAAATTATAATAACGGAACCTTACTTTCAAAGATAAGATTCCACAAATATGTCCTACATTGAAAGTGACGCACAGAGCTCTGATTCTGAAATCAATGTAGATAACAGACGTCTATGTGACATATCATGATAATTACAGTGCACATTAGAGTCTAATGCCAAATAAAAATTTTAATGTACTAAGCTGATCAAAAATGTGAGTCGTGATGTAATTGGTTAAGAGCCTTATAATGTTTATGCCAAATTTCTAAAACAAATATTTTGTTCTCACTTTTCCTTAGGGGTTCTTTGTCGCCATAATCTACTGCTTCTGCAATGGAGAGGTGAGTACCCTATGTGTAATCTCTTTACTCGTGAACTCCCAGAACAAAGAGAGCACTTAATAGTGGATTCAAATAATTGTCCATGTATTGAACACATTTATTTATCATTATTCAACATGAAAAGAGTATCAATCCTTTTATAAGTTTATTATTGTCTTAAATGGATATATCAAAAATACCGGCAAACATCTAACAAATCTTCGTTTGGTTTCGTAGAAAAATTACTTATCATCAGATTCATATTTAGATGTAGCTTGATTTGCTCCCTGTTTGAACTACCTAACGCAGCACCAAACATTGTGGGCTTAAAGAAGCTCTGTCACCTCCCCTTCCCAAATTAGTATTTCATAAATATAACATCTTTTTATCGGTTGATTGTGTTGAAATTTTACTGAAATTCCAATGTAGTTAAACGATATAAAAGAGATTTATAGGGACAAAATATGACAAGAGCTGGAGTGAAGATTAATGACAACTGAGGTGAAACAGCCATATTTAAGGAGTACCCGCGCTCTCACGTGGTCCTCCATAGACCTTAGTGTTGTACTCTCACACATGCGCAAGAGTACAACACTGACGTTGGCTCCTGGCAAATGAAGCACCATGAGAGGACTGTCAGGAAGACCATGGTGGCAGCCATGAGGGACAGTTCCCCTGCGTCACAAGGACACCAGAGACCCAGCCTTGCGATCACCATCGGGGCTCTTTGTAAAATATGCATTGAACTTGGACGGCGACAGAGCCAAGAGTTATCCTCCCTCAGCTACTTGTCATTGGCTGACAGGAAATTTTGGAATATTGATTCAATTAGACAAGACTTAGATAGATTGTACCAAGGTCATTGTGACAGTTTATTGTAGATTTTCAAAAACGAGTTGGGAAGTCTTGGATAACCAATGTAAAATTTACACCTCTTTTATTATTATTGGCTAAAGTGTGGATTGTCAGGAATTCTAGGTCAACGAAAGGGAATTTAACATTTAAAATCTAAATAATCAAACTGTGAATCACCGGGTCAGCTGTATTGTCAGTTTAGCTATTTTGTGATAAAATTTGACATTCACTTTGAATACAATTGATAGCTCATTAAATAACTGTGTAAGGGTTTAATATATCAACTGTTCAAAAGATAACATGAAGACTTGAGTGAGTAAATTGAGTAATTGCAATACTATATTGGACATACGTCTGCAGACATTATTTAAAATACATTACTTTAGATAAAGCTGTTAGGACATACTTGAAAACAAGAGAAATCTCAATGTATCTTTGCTGGTAAAATATTTTATAAATAAAAATAATATTGTAAGGAGTGAGGGGGAAATATAAACCCTCAAACCATTTGAACATTACCAAAACAATTGTTGCAATTTAAATCACATAAGATTTAAAAATCTAAATAAAAATACAAATTCAGAATTGTTTCAGTTATTGAAAAAAAAAAAAGACTAATCGTAAATAACCATATTTAATAGATGATGTTTGATACCTTTCCTTTCCAGGTGCAAGCCGAAATAAAGAAATCGTGGAGCAGGTGGACACTTGCACTTGACTTCAAACGAAAAGCCAGGAGTGGAAGCACCACATATAGTTATGGCCCAATGGTGTCTCACACAAGTATTACTAATGTAACTACGAGAGGGACCTTAGCCCTACACCTAAACACTAGACTTGTATCAGCAGCCATTAACGGCCATAGGAACTTACCGGGTTATGTAAAAAATGGCTCAATTTCTGAAAATTCTATACCTTCTTCAGGACCAGAACAATATAATAAAGATGAGGAATACCTAAATGGATCTGGAATATATGATGGCGAAAGACCAAATTCAGTTGTAGAAGAAGAGAGAGAAACTGTAATGTAAATATTTTCTATGTCGAAGGACATAGTGGGCCAAGGAGACCTACAATGGGTTCAAAGGAGAATTGCATTTCATGGAACAAAGAACTTGTTGTAAAGCAAACCAGCCAGTTGTGAATGTGAGCTGGTATTTATTTGCATACACTCTATTGTGACCTTCTTCCATTGTGGTAATGAAGTCTATGCCTTTCAACCATGAATGGTGGTTTCTTCTGAACAATGAGAATTAGTGCATTCAACTTACAACCTATTCCCTGAGAGCCTCAGAGCACAAAGGCCTCACTTAACGAATAATGATAAGGATTAAAATTATAATTTTTTTATGATGTACTTGTGCATTATTTTCAATAACTTTTATAAAATATTATTTGGTTTATATTTTATTTTGTTTCAGTTTTTTCCCCTTTCTCTTTGCAAGGATTTCTACATAATTTTAGAGGAAAACAAAAACGTTTTGTTAGTATTTTTTTAAAAGTCTTTAACTCATCCCGGACAACAGAGAATTCTCTTCATGTAAATGGCCAGTTCAGGGCATTGCCCTTCTATGAATATAATCGCATCGGAACATGCCAGGGCACATCTTACCTAGTACCCAACTGATAATTTATAATATACTTGACACAAATTCATACAGGGATAATTTGCTGGGGAAAAAAAACACTGGCTCATAATTTTACTGATGAAAAAGATGTATATATTCTGGCTTAAAAACTTGTGGAGAGTTTATTTGCTAAATAGCCAGTTTCTTTACAAGACTTTAAAAAATGTAAAACACAACAGCTGTGACATAGCTTGGCTAAATTATCCCTAATTTTGCCGGTTAGCTGCCATTTTGTCAACTTATCGCTACTCACTGATTAGAGAATAAACATAAGCTTAACCTTTGTATTATCAGGAAAGTGAGAAACGCATTGGGTAAATATTATTAAACTCTTGCTCATTATTTCTGGTAAAAAAAAAAGCTAATAATTGTTGCTAATTAAAGTTCACAGAGGCTTCATTTGTCAATCTAGGCCGAAGCCTGTAATTAGCCTCAGCTAAGTGAGGAGAAAATTGCAATTTGTGTGGGTTAAGAGTTACCATGGATTCTTATTTATCAGGAAAATGCAATCAGTTGTCTCAGGAAAACAGTCAAAGATAAGTAGCTTGTTGAAAGCTGCTTCATACTGCATAGTATGCCATTAATGTAATGTACAGTACATATATCTGCTAATATATTTTTTGATCATATATCATATATATAAAATGATAAACAATGAGAATTATGGAGAATAATATATTGGAACAATAAAATATTCATATTTAGATAAACTTTGTTAAAATGTAGTAGAATTGATATCCAGAAAATAGTATGTTAGTGGCCCCCATTAAGTTTTAGCCAAAAATAAAACACTACTAATTAGTGATGCCACAGTCGTGCTGCTAACCCTTAGTCTTGATTGCTGTAAGACTTGGCAATGCCTCGGTTTGAGCTTATGATATCACATCAAAGTAGGTTTTCGGATCAGGGAAGCATGTTAAATGAATATTTCAGGGCTGTTCTGTAATGACATGTCTTAATTTCTCAAGTCATGTTGCATAGTAAACATCTGACAGACTAGGCTGCAGAGCACGGAACCAGTTGAAATGAAGATTTTGTGTGTAATGTACAATATTTAAGATTCTCATGGCTTCGTTATTTCTATTCGTGGGCCAGGACATCAGATAATGACGATCTGGTCTCATGAATGTGATTTTGTATCCGACTAATGAAAGATAATTTTAAGGAAAAGTCAAATTATAAAAAGAAAATATTTATGAGATTGTGCTAGGCAATCACAAAGTCGCACAAAACAGCCTTATCGAACAATAAGCCCGGCTAATAACCTTTGAAAAACCTTTTCATTCTTTGTAATATTTCTTTTATTTCCTAAACAAAATTCTGTGTCTGTTTCTACGTGAACTCTGAAGGCTTGTACCACCCCACTCATGTTTCATAATGCCTGATCACTTCACTTGATTTTATTTGCCTGGTGAACCTCAGTTATGATAACAGTTTCTTGCTTGGTTTGTTTACGATGAGATCCTTGGTCACCATACTTGTGATCTGAAATGGTGTTTCATGTTGTTTATGATGTATTGATATGCAGATGGCGGATACATTGACACAATATAGGAGGGGGATTTATCAAAATGTTGTGCCCTGGAAACAAGTGAACATTTCTTAAAGGTCAGCAATCACCATGGGAACCAACTGAATCATTTGGCAGGGATCATTGGCTTTTTGTACTGCTAACAATTTCCAAAACTTTTCAGATCATGACAATTTGATCATCCCCCCATCCACCATGATGGAATACTCCTGCTGGTTCTATGAAGCCACATCACCAGTTGCCAACAGTTTCACTGAGTTTACCAGAGAAAGAGGTAGACCTCCCCTGACCTCTCATTGTCCCCCCCCCCCTTTATTTGATTAATAAGCCGCTGTGCACCTATTTAATCACCCTCAAAACATTTTATTTTCATGGAAAAATATTTTAAAGGGGAACTGCCACTTATCTGGAATTCACACCTTTGAATAAAACATTGAAAATCACCTATAACTTGTGTTAAGCGTTTTTTGTTTTCATGAAATGCTCCATTTTCTTTTACATTTATGCTAAAGATTTAACAAATGACATCACAATTCAGTTAAAAAAAGGCACAGCCAGGGCACACAATGCAAATGAAGATGAGATTTAGAAACATTGTTAGAAACATTGTTTCATTTCTCTTCGCTTCTGCATTCTCTCTCTGTGCTGACTGCCAGGTATAAAGGAAAAATCTTATAACAATGACTGACAGGGAGTTAAGATGGAGGCGCCCAGCTACAGGATAAATTGGTGGGGATTTCTACAGTTACCTTTATTTTTTCACACCTCATAAATACATGTTTGTTAGTTATAGGGGAATACGAAAACATGGTATTTAACCCATTAAGGACAGGTGACGGAAATATTCCATCATAATTCCCTTTTATTTTTGAAGTTGTGTCCTTAAGGGGTTAATATTGGTAGTTAAGTTCCCCTTTAATCTCACTTTCTCCGTTAACATGTATGCTGTTTTTAATGTTTTTTTCAAAGCACACAAATACATAGTTTGGACTGTTTGGGATAAAGCTCCTAATGTCCTATTCTTTCTTGCGGATTGTTCAGTGATCTACATAGTTATTTAGCAAAGTGAGAATTCAAAGTGAGTTCAAAGTTAATGGAAGATTTTATGAAAGAGTAGCCAAAATGGAAGCATAGCTGACTTAAAGAATGTTTTACCTTAAATCTAAAATTCGCTTTGAATTATGACGTTACTAAATCTACAAGTGTGCTAACTAAAAAGATATTAGAAACCTCCTTCGACCTTCTGTGCTACTGGTGGTAAGACAATGGGGCGACTGCGCGTTTAGATTTGGTTTTTAATGGATTTCTATCAGGGCTGTTCACTAAATGGCGATTCTGTAGAAAAGAAAGACAGAATTGCACATTGAAAGCAAAACAGCCATAATTTCCAAAACAAAGCTACGGTTCTACGGTTGTTATTTTCCTGATTATCTCCACAAATTCTAGCTCTACTAAGTAACACTGTGTACCTCTGGATTGTTATGGGAAATAAAATCTAATTAAAATATGTATCTTTTTATTAATGCGTTTTTAAATTAATATTAAAATATTTTATTTCATATATATCTCCACATTATCCTAGACATTTCAGATGATTCCAATTGTTGCTATATCTGATCGTCTAGTGTGCTTGATATTAACGTATACATGCCTCACTGTCAATACTTATGTTTTTGTCATCAAATTCATCTATGTTAATGTCAGTTAATTATAACTGGAGGTGACTCAGACATATAGTATATTCTTGAGAGAAGAATCTTATTAGATCTTTGATTTTTATTGTTGAAAGTAATTTATTGAACAAGAGGTATATACGTTCACACACATGCACACACAAACACACACACAAATATTAAGGTAGAATTATAAAACACAAACAGGTGCTATCATAATCGCACCTGTTTAAAATTAGTATATCTCCCCAAGTAGTTTTAAAGCGGCACTGTCATGGCCGAATTCAGTTGTTGTTTTTTTAACCCCCTGTTTTTTTTAACCCCCTCCCAACTCCACTGCATCTAATTGTCCCCCTAGTCACCACCAAATGTCCCTAAGCCACCCATATTACCTCTTTTTCAATCTTTATTTTTGTGCCTGGACCTAGGTCCTGGGTACCGCCATCTTTGTGTGGGTAGATGAAAGCCCTGTGGGATACATCTGCTCACACGAGATAGTGCTGTGAAATTCCCGCACATGCCCAGTTAAACACTTGAGCATTCGGAAGGGAATTTCATCCATTTATTCGTCAGAAAGATGAAGGAATGAATAGAAATTTCAGGTGAGCAAACAAACACAGAGCAATAGGTCCCCCCTATTGTAATTTAGGGCCTCGACCCGCCACTCATAGATGGGGGCCAGGGGAGGACAATGGGAATATAGGAAAGGTAAGAATTGTGGGAAAATTTCTCTGACCACAGGAATTGGAGCACACTTTGCTCCTCTGCTGGTCATAGATGGTCAGGCGTAGGAAACCTCCATAAGACAAATAGTCCCTACTTTTGTCTTATAATTTCAAAGAAAACCGGAAGAAATGAAGAACAGATCCTGACAGAGGGAGAGAAGAGGAATCGATTAGGGAAAGGTAAGTTCGGCATGGCAGTGCCGCTTTAACGCATTATAGGAAATATAGTTCACAACATCTACAGTACAAATAGTCATCCCTTTCATAACAAGAGTAAGTGCTTAGTGATAAAGAGATAAATTATTACAAAATATTGCAAAGCTCTACAAAGACAGAGTGAGATGTTAAAGCCTTTGGTTCAAAATCCCATATTATTTCTCTTAATTGTCTCCAACATATTCATTTTTTCTTTTTATACCTCGGTAATTATGGTTTTATTACACATATTCAACAAATGTTTTCCCCTCTGTCTCTGCCAATCTTGCAAGGAGCACATGGTCGTTACAGCTTTAAATTGTTATTGGTGTTGGGTTAGAATAACGGTAATAGTGTTTAATTGTTCAAATCTAATATTGGATGTTGAGTTAACTTTTAAATGCCGGACAGAATATAGCTCTCAGTGTGTTTCAATCACACTAGTGAAATCCGAGGCAAAGGGAAATTTTATTCTAAAATAATTGATCTGGAACAATTCTTCAAGTCAAGTACAGCATGGCCTGAATGTTTTAATTTGATTAAACCTTAAAATTGTAAAATGTAATCTAGAACTTATGTTTTAATTTATGAATGGAATATAACGGCTACCATTAATGCCCATTCAAAGCATTTGTACTATTTAATGGAATTTACTAATGAACTCAATGGATCTTCCCATCATGAGATTCTACTTGTTGGGATCCTTCAGTAATGTGGATCCTGGTGTTAGTTGACTCGGTCCAGATTTGTTGGACTCGGAATGAATACATTCCCCTGAGCTGGGCTGGGATACTTTGTATACAGTAAATTCAAAGAACATATTACATCTTTCAGATATTGCAGGTCAGCAGAGCAATTTCTTTGAACATAATTTATAGTTTACTGCAACGGATAATGTTACCTACTGTGGGTTTATTTCAATTACACCTAATAATCAGTCCTCATTGATTAGTGAAATCAATAATAATGTATATATACACTCATTTCAGTTTAGACCTGACTGCCTTTAAATTTACTTCCAACAATTGATTTTTTGATTATAGTATTTTCTGAACCAACAAAAACATTTATTTTTGGTAAATAGCTCTAGATGATTTCATTATCAACTGATATAGAATACCCTGAACCGTTTGTGCCATACCAAGCATGGAAAAGCTTGATGACTTCTCGTTTATTGAGTTTTAAACGGAGTCAGATTTAATCACATTTGAGCTATGTTGATTATATGACTAAGGCCTGGAATTAATATTGTTGGATAAGCTTTTCAAATAATTTCATTTTTTTAAATAAACTTTTAAAACAATTTCATATTATGAAACATATTTACATTTTACTATATATATATATATATATATATATATTTGTATGTTTTTATATATTTTTTCATATTTTAAAGTGACACTATAGTTACCAGAACAACTACAGCTTAGTGTGTTTGTTCTGTTGAGTATAATCAGTCCCTTCAGGCATTTTCATGCAAACACTGCCTTTTCAGAGAATATGCAGTGTTTACATTGCCCCTAAGGGACACTTCCAATGGCCACTCCTCCAATGGCCACTGGAGGTGATTCCTGGGGCAGTGCTGCACATTAGGCAGCACTGCTGTTCAGCATCTCCACACTCTGCATGGGGACACTGAATTTTCCTCATTGATTCCCTCATTGATGATGACACAAATGAGGTGGATCTGGGGGCAGGGCCAGGGCTGGTGGACCCATGCGGCGCTGGAAATAAGGTAAGTTTTAACTCTAAGGTGGAAGTGGGGGGGGCAAGCGACCTAAATGGTGAATTAAGCAATATAGGGTCAGGAATACATGTTTGTGCTCCTGACCCTATAATGTTCCTTTAATATGTTGAAAAAAAATATTTTAAAAGTTTGTCTAAAAATATTAAATAATTTGGAAAGCGTATTAATAATATTAAATTGAGGCCTAAATTGTTAAAAATCAAAGATATTAAATGGTCTGTGATGGGAACTCCAGCAATAAGAATGTATTTAAAGGTTGTTTATTCAGCTAAGATCTCAGTTGTGGATTTGAGTCACTGCAATTGGGGCATGGCCACCATGATAATAGCAGGTGTCCATTTGTCCCACACCTGTTTAATAATAAAATAGAAGTTATTAGCAACTGCATGAAGCACCCAAACTACAAAATATAATGTTAGTGACTAGTAGTGAGAAGGTTCTGAAAGTTTTAACATCTCCCGTAGATTAATATGACCCCCTAAGTGCTATTTATCACCTAATTTCCATTTTAGCTGGTAACATTTAACTAGTCTCATTCTTCTAGGTTTAAATTTTTTAAAATCTAACAACTGCAAGTTCTCAAGTGTTTACAATAGTAGTAAAACAATGAATTACTAAGTAACCATAGCTATACCCATGAGCTATGTCATTTTCATTAAATACCTGTGAAATTTGGCCAGCCAGGCATTTGGCATGTAAACCCTAAGGGCAATTTACATAGACAGCCATCTCTGTAGGCAATCCAGTTCTTCTGCAGAGTAACGATGGAATTGCTAAATGCTAAACGTGAAGTTTAAAGCAGGGGTGGACTGGCCATTGTGATGGAGCCATACTGTACTTTTAGTGGGTAACAGTTTCATTAATGAAAGGAGAATCGAAATTAGCTCTATGTTGGCAAAATGACTTCTGTTAGACCAGGAAATCTATATCCAATATGTGCTTTATCCAATCCCTAAAGCACCCTCTCTGCAGCTTGCAGTTACTCTCCTGGTGCTATGGATGCAGCTCATTTAGCGCCTGTGAAGCCTTTACCAGGTGTGATCGTTTCATTCATTGATACTGACTGTATAACTAGTAACAAGGGGGATATTACAGATTAATTTCATTCCACTTACCACATGTGAGTAGCTATATTCTGTTAGATCATGTTATTATACATATTAATTAATTAATTCAATTTAGCCTAATTGGACTTACCTATCCCTTCCCCTACTTTATTTTAATTGGTTACTCAAAACAGCAAGTCAAGGATCATTGCACAGTGACCTCTCACCTCAGCTTCAGAAAATAATGAGAATTTGTATAGAATTGTTTTATAATTATTACCACTGTGTTCAATATGACAGTAATCTGATAATTTACAATAAACTAGTTCCCCTGAAGGTCTGGGCAAGGTGACATTGCCGGGGGTCACACAGCAGTCATGTGACTAAGTGACTAAGTGTTCATCCCGTCCCAAGCCTATCATGCTCCCATGTTATCACTCACAGTCTGTGTGATATGGCTCTTTACTGCTTTGTGGAGTAGCACATAGTATATATGTCCAGGGAATCTCCCGCTCTCTCTCTGGAAACCCTACATTCTTATGTATTGGACTCATATAATATATTTTAAAAAAAACTTTATTTCATTGGTTTAACTCATTGGCTGCCATATATATGGCCAGCACCCTGCAAAGAAATGCTAGGGGCACACTTGTGGCACTGAAAGTGTTAAAACATGTAATTATGGCTAACTCAGTATACAGAATATTTCTCAGGTTTATTACTTAGCATGCAGGAAATTGCTTTGGTTAATTAGTTACACCATCCCTGCTCTGATACAAAACATTTTGCCAAAATATGAATTTATTACAATGCTAGAACTGGGGGAAATATTTACAGCAGGCACACAGTGCTAGAACTGGGGGAAAAATTTACAGCAGGCACACAGTGCTAGGACTGGGGGAAATATTTACAGCAGGCACACAATGCTAGAACTGGGGGAAATATTTACAGCAGGCACACAATGCTAGGACTGGGGAAATATTTACAGCAGGCACGCAATGCTAGAACTGGGGAAATATTTACAGCAGGCACACAATGCTAGGACTGGGGAAATATTTACAGCAGGCACGCAATGCTAGGACTGGGGGAAATATTTACAGCAGGCACACAGTGCTAGGACTGGGGGAAATATTTACAGCAGGCGCAATGCTAGGACTGGGGAAATATTTACAGCACGCACTGGGGAAATATTTACAGCAACGCAATGCTGACTGGGGAAATATTTACAGCAGGCAATGCTAGGACTGGGGAAATATTTATGCTAGGACTGGGGAAATATTTACAGCAGGCACAGAGTGCTAGGACTGGGGGAAATATTTACAGCAGGCACGCAATGCTAGGACTGGGGAAATATTTACAGCAGGCACACAATGCTAGGACTGGGGGAAATATTTACAGCAGGCACACAATGCTAGGACTGGGGGAAATATTTACAGCAGGCACGCAATGCTAGGACTGGGGAAATATTTACAGCAGGCACACACAGTGCTAGAACTGGGGGAAATATTTACAGCAGGCACACAGTGCTAGAACTGGGGGAAAAATTTACAGCAGGCACACACAGTGCTAGACTGGGGGAAATATTTACAGCAGGCACACAGTGCTAGGACTGGGGGAAATATTTACAGCAGGCACACACAGTGCTAGAACTGGGGGAAATTTTTACAGCAGGCACACAATGCTAGGACTGGGGAAATATTTACAGCAGGCACACAGTGCTAGAACTGGGGAAATATTTACAGCAGGCACACAATGCTGGGACTGGGGAAATATTTACAGCAGGCACACAGTGCTAGGACTGGGGAAATATTTACAGCAGGCACACACAGTGCTAGAACTGGGGGAAATATTTACAGCAGGCACACAGTGCTAGGACTGGGGAAATATTTACAGCAGGCACGCAATGCTAGAACTGGGGGAAATATTTACAGCAGGCACACAGTGCTAGGACTGGGGAAATATTTACAGCAGGCACACAATGCTGGGACTGGGGAAATATTTACAGCAGGCACGCAATGCTAGAACTGGGGGAAATATTTACAGCAGGCACACAATGCTGGGACTGGGTAAATATTTACAGCAGGCACACAGTGCTGGGACTGGGGGAAATATTTACAGCAGGCACACAGCTGGGACTGGGGGGGCAACTGACTGGGGAAATATTTACAGCAGGCACACAGTGCTAGGACTGGGGGAAATATTTACAGCAGGCACGCAATGCTAGGACTGGGGGAAATATTTACTAGGACTTTAGGCACAGCAATGCTAGGACTGGGGGAAATATTTACAGCAGGCACATGCACTGGGGGCACAGCAAGCTGCTAGAACTGGGGAAATATTTACAGCAGGCACACAGTGCTGGGACTGGGGGAAATATTTACATGCTAGAACTGGGGAAATATTTACAGCAGGCACACAGTGCTAGGACTGGGGGAAATATTTACAGCAGGCACACAGTGCTAAACTGGGGGAAATATTTACGCTTAGGAGCAGCATAGCTATGAGGACTGGGGTAAATATTTACAGCAGGCACGCAATGCTAGGACTGGGGTAAATATTTACAGCAGGCACGCAATGCTAGGACTGGGTAAATATTTACAGCAGGCACGCAATGCTGGGACTGGGGTAAATATTTACAGCAGGCACGCAATGCTAGAACTGGGGAAATATTTACAGCAGGCACACAGTGCTGGGACTGGGGGAAATATTTACAGCAGGCACACAGTGCTAGGACTGGGGGAAATATTTACAGCAGGCACGCAATGCTAGGACTGGGGGAAATATTTACAGCAGGCACACAGTGCTAGGACTGGGGTAAATATTTAGCGCAGGCACGCAATGCTAGGACTGGGGAAATATTTACAGCAGGCACAGAGTGCTAGAACTGGGGAAATATTTACAGCAGGCACGCAATGCTAGAACTGGGGAAATATTTACAGCAGGCACACAGTGCTAGGACTGGGGGAAATATTTACAGCAGGCACACAGTGCTAGGACTGGGGGAAATATTTACAGCAGGCACGCAATGCTAGAACTGGGGTAAATATTTACAGCAGGCACACAGTGCTAGGACTGGGGGAAATATTTACAGCAGGCACACAGTGCTAGGACTGGGGGAAATATTTACAGCAGGCACGCAATGCTAGGACTGGGGGAAATATTTACAGCAGGCACGCAATGCTAGGACTGGGGTAAATATTTACAGCAGGCACACAGTGCTAGGACTGGGGGAAATATTTACAGCAGGCACGCAATGCTAGGACTGGGGTAAATATTTACAGCAGGCACACAGTGCTAGGACTGGGGGGAATATTTACAGCAGGCACGCAATACTAGGACTGGGGTAAATATTTACAGCAGGCACGCAGTGCTAGAACTGGGGAAATATTTACAGCAGGCACGCAATGCTGGGACTGGGGAAAATATTTACAGCAGGCACGCACAGTGCTAGGACTGGGTAAATATTTACAGCAGGCACGCAATGCTAGGACTGGGGTAAATATTTACAGCAGGCACGCAATGCTAGGACTGGGGAAATATTTACAGCAGGCACGCAATGCTAGGACTGGGGAAATATTTACAGCAGGCACACAGTGCTAGGACTTGGGTAAATATTTACAGCAGGCACACAGTGCTAGGACTGGGGGAAATATTTACAGCAGGCACACAGTGCTAGGACTGGGGAAATATTTACAGCAGGCACGCAATGCTAGGACTGGGGAAATATTTACAGCAGGCATGCAATGCTAGGTCTGGGGTAAATATTTACAGCAGACACGCAATGCTAGGACTGGGGTAAATATTTACAGAAGGCACACACAGTGCTGGTACTGGGGGGGGGACATTTGCAGAAGGCACGCAGGACTGGGGCAGTGGTGTATTTACCAGCTCCTGGACCCCCCAGGACAAGAGGTTGCAAGGCATTTGCCATGGGCGGCACTTTCAGGGGAGATCCAAAAAAAGCCGCCCCCCCCCCAAACTCCCCGGCAGATGCCATTTCAGCCTCTTGTCCTGGAGGGCCCAGGAGCTGGTTGGCTGGTCTGATGGTGAGAGTCTGTGTGTCTCTGTTAGTGAGAGTGTGTGTGTCTATTAGTGATTGTCAGTGTGTGTATGTTAGTAAGTGTTAGTGTTTGTGTGTCTGTTAGTTAGAGTGTGTGTGTCAGTGAGAGAGTGTGTGTGTGTGTGTGTGTGTGTGTGTGTGTGTCTGTTAGTGAGAGTGTGTGTCTCTGTTAGTGAGAGTGTGTCTGTTGGTGAGTGTGCTAGTGTGTCTGTGTCTGTTAGTGAGAGTGTGTGTGTCTGTTAGTGAGTGTGTTAGTGTGTGTGTCTGTTGGTGAGTGTGTTTATTTGTCTGTGTCTGTTAGTGAGAGTGTGTGTGTCATTGAGAGTGTGTATGTCTGTCAGTGTGTGTATGCGTGTCTGTCACTGAGAGTGTGTATCTGTCAGTAAATGTGTATGCCTGTTAGCGAATGTGGGTGTGTGACACTGAGTGTATATGTGTCTGTCAGTGTGTGTGTATATGTGTTTGTCAGTGTGTGTCTGTCAGTGAGTGTGTATGTGTCTTGTCAGTGAGTGTGTATGTATATCTGTCAGTCAATGAATGCGTGTGTCAGTTAGTGTGTCTGTCGACGGATGTGTGTGTCTGTCAGTAAATATGAGGGTGCATGTCTGTCTATCTGTCAGTGAGTGTGTATGTTTCAGTGAAAATTTGTGTTGGTTAAACAGTGTGTGTGATAATGACTGTGTATCTTTTAGTGAGTGTATGTCAGTATGTCAGTATGCATCAGTGAAGGAGTGTGTCTGTCAGGCAAAGAGTATGCTGGTTTTTAACAGGAAGTAAAATGTAGATGGGGAGGTCTTAGTTTTGTCATGCCTCGGCAGCACAAAACCAGAATACACCACTGGGCTGGGGGAAACATTTCCAGAAGGCACACAGTGCTGGGAGGGGGATGTTTCCAGAAGGTACACAGTGCTGGGACTGGGGGGACGGGGACGTTTCCAGAAGGTACACAGTGCTGGTACTGTGGGGAAACATTTACAGAAGGCACACAGGGCTGAGATTGGGGGAAGCATTTCCAGGAGGCACACAGTGCTAGGATTGGAGAAACATTTTCAGATGGCTCACAGTGGTGGGATTGGGGGGAAACGTTTTAGAAGGCCTTCCACTCTTTGCTTATTTTCAACTCTGCCATTATGTAAATTTAGTTATTATAGACTTTACCGGCACAGATTAGACTAATCCTCTCGACTACCTTCACCACCCAATTCTGCCTATTCGACTTTCACACTAAATCCCCTCTTACACTTCACTCCTAATTTGGAGACTATCAAGACATTACCAAATGTTTTGAATGTTTAACTGATCACTCAGATATGTATCATTGTTTAGAGGATGTTCTGTGGTTGAAGATTTCTTGCCCAACATTATTTTACTACCCACACACTGCCCCATCTTCGTTTAAAACTTGAATTTCTGATGCAATGTCACATCCCAAACCAACATTACTTTAACAATGGAACTCGCTGTGGAACTCACTTCCCTCCTCCGTTAGATGCCCACCCAGTCTCCACTCCTTCAAAAAATCGTTAAAAACCCACTTCTTCATAAAAGCGTATCAATTAAACTGTTATTAGCTCCCGACTGATTCCTCTTCTGCAACTGTCGCTAGTTTAATACTATCCTTAGCTTTTTGTGTCATATTATCCCACTCCCTCTAACGTGTAAGCTCATTGAGCAGGGCCCTCAACCCCTCTGTTCCTGTGTGTCAAACTTGTCTGGTTACAACTACATGTCTGTTCGTCCACCCATTGTAAAGCGCTGCGGAATTGACGGCGCTCTATAGATATTATAATAATAATAATAACAAAACATCCACCATGATTTTACCTGCAGTAAACCAGATAACTATATTGCATGACTTGAGAAAACTGCAAAAAAAATTTACAAATCATATTTTAAATGTTAAACACAATGTCCTTAGTCTTTAACTTTTAAAAAGGAGATTCATAATTACTAATAGAGAAAAAATATAAATAATTTTGTTATATTTCTTTCTACATAAACTCCCAACACATATTTATACATTGCATAGAATAATAAATGAGAGGGTTCTATATCCATGATAGGAATTAATCAAAATCAAATCATTTGTATCTTCGCAAAATTGGATTTTAACAATATCACATAAGTAACTTTACTTTTAATTGCTTTTATTCCATCACTAATTTACTCAATGATTGAGAAATGCCTAAACTATTTAACATCGCATAGATCCCAACAATCGGAGTTTGTTACAATTTTTTCCACTCTGGGTTTTGCAGTGAATACAACTTCATTCTAATACAATCTGCATAGTGATTTATATGTAGACCGTGTACCAGATGTGTTCATCATATTAATATTATTTATGTAATCTTATGTATTTAATAAATATTCTGGACCTCTGAATCCGTTGCATTTAAAACCTTTAAAACTGACACAAATATATTTCAGGTTTAAAAATGTAAATTATTTTTTTGCTATTTACTGAAGATCTCATTAGTATCATTTTAATTAGCCATGTTCATTGTTACAGATGGTTGAGATGGTAAGAATAATGTATCTTCCTTCACTGTACCACAAATTGCAGACAAATGTAACCATTACTGGGAGATGATTACTACTATTGTGCAAGTGAGGTTTGTAAAATAAATCAGGATGAAACGTTGATTGATGCTCAGATTCATTCTTCTACCTGGAGTCTTGCAGCGGAATTCAGTAATCTATCCATATACCAAGCCATCCTTTCTGCACTGCCTACGGGCACCGGGAGGTTACAGTTATCATAGTGCAAGCGAGAGACTACACATGTGGCTCCATTTTTATTGCTTTATCTGACTTTATCAGCTTAATATATTTTAATATAAGTACAAACTCAAGTGATTCAGTGACATGTGCCACAGATCGCTACAATCCACCTCCAGTGCCCACAGCCATTCAGGATTTAGTGATTTCTGACACCTGGATCTATTGATTAAACCTACAGTATCGGTTTTTATGAGAACCAGTTTGAGAGCCATGATTTTAATTGGGTTCCTAATCTCATTCTGTCACATGCATCAGCTAACAGGAACTAACTAACAGCATTACGAAATATATATGAATAAAATATGAAAAAAGTATACTGTCTGTTCTGAGACTCCTATGATTGGTTAAAGGACCACTCTAGGCACCCAGACCACTTCAGCTTTATGAAGTGGTCTGGGTGCCAGGTACCTCTAGGATTAACCCTTTTTTTTATAAACATAGCAGTTTCAGAGAAACTGCTATGTTTATACTGAGGGTTAATTCAGCCTCCAGAGCCTCTAGTGGCTGTCTCATTGACAGCTGCTAGAGGCGCTTGCGTGCTTCTCACTGTGAAAATCACAGTGAGAGCACGCAAGCGTCCATAGCAAAGCATTGTAAATGCTTTCCTATGCAACCGGCTGAATGCGCGCGCGGCTCCTGCCGCGCATGCGCATTCAGCCAATGACGTCGCGAGCAAGGAGGAGAGGAGGAGTACAGCTCCCCGCCCGGCGCTGGAGAAAGGTAAGTGTCTAACCCCTTCCTCTCTCCAGAGCCCGGCGGGAGGGGGTCCCTGAGGGTGGGGGCACCCTCAGGGCACTATAGTGCCAGGAAAACGAGTATGTTTTCCTGGCACTATAGTGGTCCTTTAATGTTGCTGTTGATGATGAATACACCCCTAGACAAACTGTGTTTTATATATACAGTGTACTGCATTAAAACCTTTGAATGCTTATTGATACTCCATCTGAAATGGTGTGACTTCTTTGAGTATTCCCAGCAGCTGATTACAGAGACAAAGGAAAGGAGAAATGTGTTAGTGCATAAGTCCATGGCAACATAAGGGTTTCCAGACCCTGTGATTTTTTTTAAAGCCTAACACCGGTAAAATCCCAGGAGCACCTGGTAGACATACACTAGAGGCTGCCTTAGTCCTGCAATGTAATTATTGCAGTTTCTCTAAAGCTGCAGTGATTTACATTGCAGGACTAAGGGGGCAGATACTGCACCCAGACTATTTCAATGAGCCAAAGTGGTCTGGGTGCCTATAGTGTCCCTTGAAGCCAAATGTGAAAGAGGTTAAATTTCATTTAATTGGAGATGGCACCATATCATTTAAAATCCACAGCTAATCATTACTCGTAATAGTGATAATTTTGTACATGACATGCATGGGTACTTCGTTGCCATGACAAATTTATAAAAAAAATAGTGGAGCGCTATATATTTAGTGTCAAAACATTCCGTGTATATATATATACACCATAAAAACACTTAGCTCAATTTTCTCTTTTGAGCTACTTCAATTATAGTGTATATCCCTTTAAACAGAAATATAAAGTGCAATAGTGTAAAAACTTTTAAAACAGTCTTAAATACATGAATTTCCAATTTAACACTCACAATTTCCAGAGCTATATAACCTAGCTCTGATGTGTATCGCTGATATGTCCGTTTTGGGCGACCACTCCCCTCGTTGGTGCAGTAGTTATGATGGTGACTTTTTTCTTCCTTATTTATCTCAGGGTAAAAAAAGATACAAAAGGATATTGTAGATCCATTTACACCTTAGTATATTAGGTAGATGGTAATTATCATACTCACAAACATAGAGTCTGCATGCTGGCTCAGGAAAGATGCTTAGTGGGGTTCAGGACCACACGTCCTTCTTTAAAAGTGCTGGAGACCAAATAGTTTAAAAAAAGCTTTATTTCAATTTAAACATTAGTATATTCTAAAAAACAATAAAAATGTTATTAACCCCTTAAGGACACATGACATGTGTGACATGTCATGATTCCCTTTTATTCCAGAAGTTTGGTCCTTAAGGGCTTAAATACCAAATCATGTAGTAGAGTCTATTACTAGCAGTCCAGAAACGCATTTCGCCGTCTTGTGGCTTCCTCAGTCTGGTTTGATAAGACTCCTTTGTTCTCCATGCTGCCTTTTATACCTTGTCTGTTCGTTGTAAACTCCTCCAGCTGATTTTCATTGCTTCTACTTCCTTCTTCCCAGTCGACTGTGTGTTTCAAGCCTCTCTCTAAATCTCTCATTTCATATGACGTCACTTCCGGTTTTACTTGCGTTGCGTCACTTCCAATTTCGTCTGAGAGGGCGTAGAGTTTTAACCCTCTATGGTATTTGCTCCATCTTGCACACTGATATCAGGAAGTGTCCTAAATATGTCTAATGCATAGCCCGCATCATAGATGCTCATTTAAATTCAATACAGAAAAAAGACAAATGTAAGAATAATTTTAAACCAACAATTATTAGCTTTCATTATCTATTTGTATATATAAGAATTATTCCTTCATAATTCATACATTTAATGTTATGGAGTATGTAGTTAATTTAAAAAAAAGAAGGAATCTTTTGTTATGAAAACAATTAATATAATAAACAATAAATATTACTTTTTTGCATACTTTTCATTTCTTGTGAGATAAACACATGTTCTTTACACCTTAATAGCCCGTAATTTGTGCTTTTAGTGCAAAATAATAAAAAAAAGATATAGAGTGATTATCCTTTAAAATTCCGAACTCGAAGAATCCTTTATTTTTTCTTTGAAATGTACCCTACATAAATGTGAATCAAATGACCTATTATTTCTATGAAAAAACGTGTTTTAAAAACTGAATAAGATGTCGTTCCTATATTTAAAAAGGGTTCAAAATCCTTGCCTGGAAATTACAGACCTGTGAGCTTAACTTCTGTGACTGGGAAAATATTTGAAGGGCTATTAAACGATACTATTCAGGAATTCATTGAAAAGAACATTATTTTTTTTTGCAATAATCAGCATGGTTTTATGAAGTACAGGTCATACCAAACTAACCTAATTGCATTCTACAAAGAAGTAAGTAGAAGTATAGATCAGGGTATTGCAATGGATGTGATCTACTTGGATTTTGCCAAGGCATTTGATTCACAATAGGTTAGTCTTTAAACTAAAAGAAATCGGTCTAGATCAGGGCTGGCAACCTTCGTCACTCCAGATGTTGTGGACTACATCCCCATAAACTCTCACACCCAAAATGCTAGCAAAGCATCATGGAAGGTGTAGTCCAAAACATCTGGAGTGCCTCGTCTAGATGAATATTCTTGTCCTTGGGTAGAACATTGGCTTAAGGATAGAGTAGAACGAGTTGTCATTAATGGTCAATTTTCAAGCGGGACAAAAGTGGTAAGTGGTGTCCCTCAGGGTTCTGTTTTGGGAACGCTTCTATTTATCATATTTATAAATGATCTTGAAATAGGTATTGAAAGCCATGTATCAGTGTTTGCAGATGACACAAAACTTTGTAAAGTAATAAAATGTGAGCAGGATATTGCTTTGCTGCAGAGGGATTTGGATAGATTGGGGGACTGGGCACTCAAATGGCAGATGAAATTTAATGTAGAGAAATGCAAGTTATGCACTTCGGGGTCAAGAATGCACAAGCAACTTACACCCTAAATGGTAGTGAATTGGATAAATACTTGCAAAAACCTAACATACAGGGATATAATTTCTAATTAGTGGGGTAATAGCTGCTTGATCCAAGGAGACATCTGACTGCTATTTTGGGGCCAAGAAGGAATTTTTTCCTAGTTTGTTGCAAAATGTAAAGTGCTTCAGACTGGCTTTTTTGCCTTATTTTGGATCAACAGCAAAAACAAATGTGAGGAAGGCTGAACTTGATGGACGCAAGTCTCTTTTCAGCTATGTAACTATGTAACTATGTAACTATGAATAGAAAGTGGCTTAAATATAATAATGTTATGAATCCGTTATTTTAAAAAAATTACATATTTCAAAGTCACTGTTAAGACCATATTGAATCATTGTATTTTAAGTGAAAATCCATTCCATTTCTGGTTTTCCTATAATTTTGTTAAAATCTCCTCCGCTCAAATCTTTCCGTATTTTTTTTTTTTATTCCTATGAACTTCATATTTCTGAGGTTATTTCCATGATGAATTTTGAAATGGTGTGATACGCTATGATTTTTCTATCCTTTTTGGACGTTTCTTACATGTTCTTCAACACGTGAATTTAGTGGTCTTGTCGTTCTGCCTACTTATTTAAATCCACATGGGCATATTCATATTCATTCATGTCTCTTTCAATAAAACTATTAGTATCCACTGGTTTAAAATAATTTTCTGTTTTTAAAAATCCATTTTCTATAAAAATATTCAGATCTAAAAATACCACTTCATTCTTACTCCACACACTATTGAGTTTTATACCACATGAATTGTTAATTAAAAATGTCAAAAATTCCATTAGCTGTTCTTCAGAACCCGTCCATATAAAAATACATCATTTATGTATCGGCCATAGGAGTGGTCGCCCAAAATGGACCAACAAGCGATTCACACCAGAGCTACGTCATATAGCTCTGGAAATTGTGAGTGTTAAATTGTCAATTCATATATTTAAGACTGTTTTAAAGGTTTTTACACTATTGCACTTTATATTTCTGTTTAAAGGGATATACGCTTTAATTGAAGTTGCTCAAAAGAGAAAATGAAGCTAAGTGTTTTTATGGTGTATATATATATATATATATATACACGGAATGTTTTGACACTAAATATATAGCGCTCCACTATTTTTTTGAAATTTGTCACATTGTTGTGTGTTTGTGGCAGAATTACACATTTAGTGTAGTAGCTGCTGTTTTTATAAGAAATACTATATGAGAACATTGCAAAGAAAGTTACTTACAAATCTCTTGATCGAATCACACACATCATTAACCATTTGTAACTTTGTTACTGTGGTTATAAGACGTTCGATTTTCTGTAACCAAGTAGGCCAAAGCGGACCTTATTGCTGTAGATTCTCTATTTCTCAACTGACAGCTGTTACATCATTCCTCTGCCTTGATGTTCGATCTTCTGACTGTCTAACTGGAACATTGAGCGGAGGAATTCCTAAAAGTTCCTTCAGAGAAGTATTACTACCTTAAAAAGCTATCGATTTGTAGCCGTGTTCAGTAATTACTGGATAGCTAGACAGCTGCTGATGGCTGCATTGCTGGATCCTGAGATATTCACTATTTCGGGATCACATAATTTAGCTCATATGATGCTCTCAACTTCATCATTATATCCAGGCTTGCGTGAGTGAACATTGTAATGAGATTTTATGTAATGCAATTATATCTCACCAGGTACAGTGAGTCTATTACAGTGTGTCGCTTAAAGCTTGTTTTCTGGTCTCTTGTCTTTTTTATCTTTCAGCAAATCTCTTAACCCCTTGTGCATTGGCCACCCCTCACCCTCAAACAAGTAATGTCTAATGTGTCAACAGAAATTAACTGTTTTAGGTTTATACTTTACGTTCGTGATATTTATAGAAACAATGAAAATGATGGTTTTCCTTCATTTTTATCAGCGCCTGAACGTTAGATTTTTTCTTAAAGAAAATACACAGCCAAGACAATGGAAATCTGTTTGTTATAAATGATTTTATATTTATTTTTTATTAGAGAAAATATAGAAAAAACAAAATTCAAAGATAAAGAAAAAAATCTCAAAGGTTTGTACTTAAAGCGGCACTGTCATGCCGAACTTACCTTTCCTCAATCTCTTCCTCTTCTCCCCCTCTCTCGGGAATTGTTATTCTTTTCTTCCTGTCTTCTTTAGTTTTCTTTAAAATCATAAGACAAAGTAGGGACTCTTTGCCTTATGGAGGATTCCTCCGCTTGACCAGCTCTGACCAGCGGAGGAGCAAAGTGTGCTTCATTTCCGCTGGTCAGAGCAATTTTCCCATGATCCCTAGCTTTCCTCTGTGTTCCCGCGATGCTTCCTGTCACTTTACACAAAACTGCCGAATTGCGTTCTAACTGAATGAGAACAGTATGTTCGTTTCTTTTAGAACGCAATTCGGCACTTTATTCAGATCGGATTTTCATTCAAATGAATGAAACTCTGATCCTATTCATTGCTGTGGCTGCATCTTGCAGCCGTTTAGTAGATAACTCCCTAATTCCCACGGTATCAGGGAGCTATCTACTAAAAGGCTGAAAGACCTAAATTGGTCTAACAGCCAACTTTACTAATACTAAGTAAAGATTACTTAGTATCAGTAAATAATATGCCCCTACTCGCTATACCGCGAGTAGGGGCATGTCTGGTAAACAGTGAGCAGCCTGTGGCTGCTCACTGTCAAAAAACAAACAAAAAACTATTGGCCCCCACCCCTAAACGACGGGTGGGGGCCCTAAAGTAAAATAAGGGGGGAGACCTAATGTCGTCGTCCCCCGGCCCCCACCCCTGGGCGGCAGGTGGGGGCCATAGTGAGAATGAGGGGGGGGACCTACTGCCCCCCCCTGGCCCCCACCCCTGGGCGGTGGGTGGGGGCCATAATGATTATGAGGGGGGGGACCTACTGCCCCCCCCTGCCCCCACCCCTGGGCAGCAGGTGGGGGCCATAGTGAGAATGAGGGGGGGGACCTACTCCCCCCCCCGCGGCCCCCACCCCTGGGCGGTGGGTGGGGGCCATAGTGAGAATGAAGGGGGGGACCTACTGCCCCCTCCGCCCCCACCCCTGGGCGGCGGGTGGGGGCCATAATGAGAATAGGGGGGGACCTACTGCCCCCCCCGGCCCCCACCCCTGGGCGGCGGGTGGGGGCAATAATGAGGGGGGGACCTAATGCCCCCCCCGGCCCCCACCCCTGGGCGGCGGGTGGGGGCCATGAAGATAATGAGGGGGGGACCTACTGTCCTCCCCCCCCGGCCCCCACCCCTGGGCGGCGGGTGGGGGCCCTTAGTCAATTACCCCCCCCACCAAGGTGACTAGGGGTCCCCAAGCCCCTAGTCACCCACCCCCCACCCAAAAAAAAGTCCCTACCTACCCCCCTCACCCTAAAAAATAGTGAGGGGGGGATAAAATAACTAACCTGTAAAATAAAATTAAACTTACCATTCGATGTCTTCTTTTTTCTCAAATCTTAATTTTTCAGCCCCCAAAAAGGCCAAATAAAAAAACCATCATAACCGTCGAATTGAAAATAAAATAAAAATCCCGAGCGCAAAAAAAAAAAACCAGACGAAAAAGAAAAAACCCGAGCTCAAAAAAATAATCCATCTTCACCCATGGAGGGCTCGGCGCAGACTGAGCTCCGCAGGGCGGGGGAAGGCTTATTAAGCCTTGCCCCGCCCTGCAATTAGGCTAAGAACACTCTGATTGGTGGGTTTAAGCCAATCAGAGTGCTCTTTGTCATTTTACACAGCGTGGGAAAATTCAAAAGAACTTTCCCACGCTGTGTAAAGTGACAAAGAGCACTGTGATTGGATGGATTTCACCATCCATGGCCCATTATGGCCCCCACCCGCTGCCCAGGGGTGGGGGCCGGGGGGGCAGTAGGTCCCCCCCCTCATTCTCACTATGGCCCCTACCCGCCGCCCAGGGGTGGGGGTCGGGGGGGGAGGACAGTAGGTCCCCCCCCTCATTATCTTCATGGACACCACCCGCCACCCAGGGGTGGGGGCCGGGGGTGGCAGTAGGTCCCCCCCCTCATTATTGCCCCCACCCGCCGCCCAGGGGTGGAGGCCAGGGGGGGCAGTAGGTCCCCCATTCTCACTATGGCACCCACCCGCCGCCCAGGGGTGGGGGCCGGGGGGGGCAGTAGGTCCCCCAATTCTCATTATGGCCCCCACCCGTCGTTTAGAGGTGGGGGGCAATAGTTGTTTTTTTTATTTATTTTTTACAGTGAGCAGCCACAGGCTAGACCGCGAGTAGGGGCATTGGGGAGATTTTAACCTCCCTTGTGCTATTATGGGGGTCATATTGACCCCCATAGAGTGAGAGGGGGGATCTGGGGGGGCTTATGAAGTGGTGGGGAGCACAGCTCCCTGTCACTTCTATAGTTACATATTACAAGGAGGGAGCTGCGTGCTGGTAGCTCCCTCCTTGTAATAACCTGCACGAACAAACTAACACTGATACACAGTGTTTGTTTGTTCGGCTGATATTTCTATTCATTCATTCGTCTGTCTGATGAATGAATGAATAGATGAAATTCCCGTTCGCATGTCCAGGTGTGTCACTGGGCATGTGCGGGAATCTCACAGTCTATCTAGTGTGGGCTGATGACGTTTCCCACAGGGACTTCATCTACCCACACAAAGATGGCTGCGCCCTGAATATAGATCGGGGCAGAAAATAAAGATTACAAAATAGGTAATGTGGGGGACTTAGGGGCATTTGGAGGTGACTAGGATGTTAGTTAGAGATAGTGGAGGCCGGAGGGGGGTTAAAAAAAAAACAGAATTCGGCATGACAGTGCCGCTTTAAAATGTGTTAAGATAGTCCTGTAATATATATATATCATTTAATTATAATTGTTATTTAAACAATAAGTTAAAAAAATTATTTAATTATAAACATAATTTTCTGAAGTCCCTTTACCGTGCACCCTAAGATTCAGTTATGAGTGGAAGGGTTTAAATAGAGAAATATATATTCAAACAAAGCTTTTTGTGGTCTTCCCGAACTATTTAATTTGTAGCTTTTTATATGTGTGAGATACAAATTCTAAACATGTTTGGACCTCACAGGTGCCCTCTATAGCCTTGTTTCCTAGTCAGTAAAAAGCTGACGTAAGCTATCACTATTAACTATTAACAGTCAGTAACTTTAATGGCTACAAATTTAAATTACCACCAGGCTTCCAATCTTGTCGTTACATTTTTATAGCCTCTCCCCAATAACAGCTGCAGCCTCAGATACCAACCCATTGCATATTAACAGCTTACTTTTTAACCACACAAACTCATTCTAGAGCACATACAGTTGTAGTTAGCAGTGACAGGCAACTGCCCATTAAAAGATAGTGAAAGATTGGATGAAGACTATTAGTTTCAACAGGATGTATAGGGATTTAGCTAACACCAGGTCAGTGGCTAATCTTCACATTGTTGGGCTAATGGGAAACCAGGCTGAAAACGACTAATAAATAGCATTTAACGTCTCCCATAGAATATAATGAGAGTCATTATTTACTACTTGGCTGCTGACATTAGCAGCTGTTGCCAGTAAAACCCTTATAAACCTGGAAAAATGTTGCAGTCAGAAACCTGTCCCTACTGGCTAACTGTAGCAACTGCTATTTTTTTCTATAAAGTGGCTTTGCACGTTATAATCTAGATATTACCAGGCAATATATTTTTCTTTTTAGGTACTCATTTTTTTTAAATGAATGATTTAAATGAGTTGTGTTACTCTCTGTTATTTTTTTTTATTTTTTTGTGTATAATATTTTTTATTGAGTTTCGAATAGTAGTAACAGATGCACACAGTTGTACAGATGCAGAATATCAATTACATTTTCATTTTATCTACCTTTAGGAAGTGTTCCACACTTCATCTAGCGTTTGGGATCCCCAACAACTTGTCGGAGAGGCCAATTACATCATCTTAGTATCATAGCATTTTAACGTAGTGACCTGCAGCTGCACCAGTGCTATTTGATAACTAACCTAGTCTTGCAACTAGGTATCACCATATTATTGTAGGGGGGGGGAGTGGAGGGGAGAGGTGGGGTGGGGGGGAAGGTCAGTTCGGAACATCGGGAAGTGTTTCCAAATATTAACTGGTGATATGACTACCATCATGTGTGGCATTTTGTCGCCATGTTTTCCATGTTTGCCACGCTGTTTGCCAGACTTTGTTTGTCGGCCTCAATCGCCTAGCTTCTATCTCATACCCTTGGGTAATGTCTATCATATCTAGGCATCGTTGAATGCTAGGAGGGTGTGTGCTCAACCAGGTCTTGCTTATAGCCATTAGTGCTGCGATAATAATGTGGTATGTTAGGTACATGTCAGCCTTTGAAAGCTTGTGTGGCAGGGCTAGCAGTAAATATGTTTCTGGGGAATGTGGCAGGGTATTACCAGTGGATTTGGTTATGATATTCGAGACGCTTTCCCAAAAGGGCCTAATTTCTGGGCAGGTCCACCAAATATGGAGCATTGACCCCGGTTCCTGCAAGCATCTCCAGCATGACCCTGACTTATTTGGATCCATTTTGCTCAGCCTGGTGGGTACCATGTACCAGCGATATAGCACTTTCCTGCTAGTCTCAATATGGGATGTATTTAGCGTGAGGTTTTTGTGTGCTAACAGTATTTTTGACCATACGTTATTGGGTATAGTCAGGTTTAGATCTTTTTCCCATGCAATCATGAAACTTAGTTTCTGTGGTTGGTCTTGTTTTTTGGTCAGTTTATACAGGAGTGACAGCATTCTCTGTGGCGGTTTTGGGGCCGTACATATTTTTTCTATCTCTGTCAGTGTCTGTAGTTGCGTTTGTGCAGCTTCTAGACCTATATTTTTCCTCGCCCATGATTGCAATTGTAAGTATGAGAAGTAGGCTTTGGGAGGTAGGTTGTACTGTTTGGTTAGAGAACTAAAGTCCAATAGGCGACCATCCCTCATTAAGTGTGACAGGCGTGTGGCTCCATGTTTACACCACAGGCCATGATCGAACCCCGGAATGAGGAGTTGGAATGCTGGAATTTGTAGTGCTGGGGATATGTATGAGGCGGGATAGTGTTTCTTGGTGTACTTGTCCCATAGGAGGAGTGTGGCCCCCGTAGTTGGGCATATATCTGGGTATTTTGGTCTCAGATGCCTAGGTATCCAAGCTAGGGTGGATATTGAGAGTCCGCCCGTGTTTGCGGTTTCCAAATGACTCCACTTTGGTGGTATCGTGTGGTGGAAGGTGGATATGAGTGTGCTCATCATGGCAGCCGTGTAATAGTTTGCGATATCAGGAGCCCCATTCCTCCCTCCTTGAAGGGCCTATACATGGTGTCGGCCGCCGTTCTAGGTCGCTTCCCATCCCATATGAATTGATTTAGGGAGTGTTGTGCGTCTTTAAAGAACTGGCGTGGTAGCTGTATTTGAAGTGTTCTGAATAGGTACTGTAGTCTTGGTAGTACCATCATTCTAACTGCCGCTATTCTGCCTGGCCATGAAATGTATTTCCCTTTCCAGCTGTGTAGTTGTTGTTTAATTGCGCTAAGGAGTTTTAAATAGTTCGCTTTATACAGCTTTTGCGTCTTGGGTGCGAGATCTATACCTAGGAAGGTTAAATGGTCGGTTCGCCAATCGTATTTGTGTATGCTTTGTAGGTGGGTAAGTTGTGCTTTAGGAATGTTGAGGCCCATAGCTTGTGTCTTGGTAATATTGAGCTTGTAGTATGAGCAATTGCTAAAGTTTGTCAGTATAGTTCGAAGCCGTGGCAGGGAGATGTCAGGTTTAGACAATGTGAGCATTACATCGTCAGCAAACAGGGTAATTTTGTGTGTTTCTCCCCCTATTTGTATTCCATGGACATCATGTGACTCCCTAATGTGTTGGGCCAGAGGTTCTAGTGCTAGTATATACAGTAAGGGTGAGAGTGGGCAGCCCTGTCTGGACCCATTTGAGATGTGAAAAGGTTTGGAGGTAAACTCGCCGTTGGCTATTTTTGCTGTCGGGTTGTCATATAGTGCCGAGACTAGTGTGATGAAGCACTCGGGAAATGCGAGCCTCCGCAGCACAGCCTCCAGGTATCCCCAGTGCAGCCTGTCAAACGCCTTCTCAGCGTCTAGTGACAGTGCCACACTAGGGGTCCCGGTTTTCTGGATCCTGTGCAGAATGTTGATCAGTTTCCTGGTCCCATCTGAGCCTTGCCTGCCCTGGACAAACCCCACTTGGTCATCTCGAATCAGTGTTGGTAAAATGTTTCCTAGCCTATTTGCGTAAATTTTCGCTAATATTTTTAAATCAGTGTTTAGTAGCGATATAGGAACCAGATTCTGGCATTTAGTTGGAGGTTTCCCTGGCTTTGGCAGTGTGGTTATGTGGGCCAGCAGCATTTCACTTGGTATAATGCCTGTCGTGAGAATATTGTTGTATAGTTTTTCTAGTTTGGGGGTGAGAATGTGAGAGAAGATTTTGTAGTATAAGTTCGTGAAGCCGTCTGGGCCTGGTGACTTCCCTTTTGGGAGGGCTTTGATAATGCGTGCAATTTCATTTTGGGTAATGGGATCTTCTAATAGAGCCTGATCTGCCTGCGATAGTTTCGGTAGCTGCACTTCCATTAGAAACTCGTCTATCTCCTTTGGGAGTGGCTGATGTGTCTGCTGATCCCTTTTCAAGTTATATAGCGTATCATAGTAGTCCGCCAGCGCATTGTTTATATCATGTGGGCTATACATTTTATTGCCTATAGCGTTCAATAGAAATTGGATTTTTGCATTTTGCCGTTTCTGTCGCAGAAGTGCTGCCATTGCTTTCCCTGCCTTGTTTCCCTGGGTGTATGTTTTGAGTTTCAACCTAACTCTCTGTTATTTTATACTGCAATAATGCTGCTATAGATTATGGGAGTAACACACTGTATTTATTCCTCTTACCCAGACACACACCTTGGAGAATTATTGATTATACTCTGAATTTCGGTAATTTGGTCAAAAAGTTGCTAAATAAATAAGCTGTAGAATTTCCTTAGTTTAGCTGCGTCACAAAGTTTGAAAGCTGACTAGAACGTTTATCAACGCGTAACTAGAACGTTCAGTCAACGAAAACATAACATTCTGTGGGGATGTTTCCAATGTAATTCTCTGGTTTAACTTGCTAACATTTTTTAATGGGTGCCACAATATCATCTTTTTTGAAAAATATTGAGATTTAGGACCAAAAAGGCAAGCTATGTGGCATCATAACAGAGCCAACAGGATACTTTATATAAAGGGTATTTACTAAACCAACTTACACCTCAATACTCCATTTAATGTATCTTTATAATGAGAGAACTAGCAGAAACTGGACTTCATTCTTTCCCTTCCTAAAAGACTCATTTGGGGAATTTGGGGATTAGGGTGATTTGTCTGTTAGGTGTTTGGTTTCCATAGGAGAAGAATTATTAAAGAATTCTACATTCCTTACAGAAACAATGTTGTTTAAGTCCATCATTGGAGTAAGGTAGGTTCTTGTGGCCAAATGTAACTGCAGAGTACTCGAATGTACCAATGCTATCCAGACATACAATAATTTACAATGTGTATTTACAGCACTGTGGGATTTGTTGTTGCTTTTAAGGTAATAAGATAATAATAATAATAATAATAATATTTCAGAATATGACATATAGATGTATGTGCACTTGGAAAAAAAATACTTGCTGTGTTCCAGTGATAGTAAGAAGGGTAGCTTTAACAGTCATCAGTACGACTTGCTATATATGTCTGTAGATATATTAACTGAAGTGATCTAAAAAATCCAAAAATATTAAATGAAGACAAATGTTTACTGAAGAAGTAACAAAAAAACAGAGAGCTCTTGTTTGTTGCTGTTCTGTAGATATTCACATGTATCTCATCTAACAGTGTACTAGAAGCTTGTCTGTCACTCAACGATCCCAAAGCCATTTTTCATGTCGATTGATATGTTGATTAAACGATTACTAATTTTGCATTAATACTACATTGATTTTTATTGGTGATTTCTATTTTTGCAATATTAGGCAGCATTTAGCATTTCATTTAATTCATTGATTTCATGAACTACATAAGACTCTTTATGGGAAATGTAATCAAATATCCCCCAATATTTTCTTGCCCTTTGTTGTGTCAAATCACGCAGAGGCCACACGTTGTACAGGTGAAGGGAGTATATTATTAAAAAGTTATAGTAATTATTTCATTGGACAATTCAGGCACTATATCCATTCCAGCTCAGTCTGACGTTCCTAGCACTGTCCCCCCACTCAGTGTTAAATAATTTTTAAGCAGCTTAACAATAAACAAGCGTCTCTAGCCATCCAGAGCTAGACCTCTAAGTATGTCTAAGGTAGATATTACCCACTGCTGTTCAGCAAAACCAGGTTATGCCAGCAATTGGTGCTGTGATAGGCTAAAAGCGGCCAGCTGACACTCTCAGCCAGTCATAGTCATGCTTTGCTGCTCAGACTAATACTCCATTACCCCTAGAAGCTCAGAGAGAGATTGGCTACTGGGGCCTCTCATGTAGCCATTAAACCATTAAAAATTGTTAAACTCTGAATGCAAGGATGGCACCAGGGGACTCAAGACACTATAACCACTTCAATGAGTGTTCCTATAATTCTATTGAAATGCACAATATGTAAAGCCTGTTGAATCAAATTATTTTTATTGTTTCTATATTTAGACTCAATTTTAGTCAGAGTCATTTTGAAATTATATTCTGGATAATTACTGAACAATCACTGAAAAAAATGGGGTTAAAATAACAGACAGGAGGTTCCTATAATGCCCTTTAATAGATCCATGTTATCTCCACCTACTAGTATGTAATTGTGTGGTTTTTTTTATATCAAATAAATAACAAGAACAATTCAGGAAGCCCAGATGCCCACATGTCTCCTCTGCCCATTTCAGGAGAGATAAAGAGCCTGGTGAAGTTGGGCTTTTGGCTGTCAAACATGGGTTGTTCTAAGCCCAGTAATTCATATACAAAATATATGGTGGCCACCGTGCCACAAATGAAGTAAATAGGGAAGGATGTGGTTTCTAGGACAGGCATACATTAGAAGAAGGTCCACTGAAATGTATGGTTATAGACAAAACATTTTTACAAAAAAAATATATATTTTTTTAAATGTCACTCCAGACAATGTTTTGAAGTGGTCATGGTGGCCGGAATGTGTATTGTTTTGCTTTAAAGTGCTGCGTATACAAAGATTAACCCATCTGCTGCCGGAGTTTTAACTCCACCTCCAATGGAGCACCATGAGCCAGCCTGAAACTATAGTTTAAAAATGTTAATTCTTTGCATATTTATAGGCACCCAATTGCAATCACTGGACTGAGAACGGTCAGCTGACGCTCTCAGCCAATGAATTACTGGCTGGATTGGGACTCGGCTCGTACAGCTCTGCTGAAACCTAGGGATTTCCCACCCAGCCTTAAAAGAGACTAGGCACCCAGCAAGGCCGGATAAGAGGAAAAAACATTGCAAAGCAGTGTGCCCCATTACCGGGAAATGGCACCAGAGTACTCCACACATTATAACCGGTACAGCAGGCTATGATGGCTGGAGTAACACTTTAAACAAGGAAAAAGAGAGTGAGGAAGAGTATACTATGGGAGTGAAATTGAAATAATAGGGGACAAAGATATGAAATAGAAGCAAAATATAAAAGGAAGGAGTAGGCAGTCAAGGATGACCAAAAAATGCACGAGGAATGAAAAAAAGAAAAAGAAAAGCTGAAAAAGCTGAGGGAAAAAATGTCTCCCTTCTATGCTTCGCTCTGCAATTCCTAAATCTGTGTATTTTGGCCCCTTTTGGAAGTATCGCAGAACACCTAAAATACCCATGCAGTCATTTCTAAAAACTGGCATCAAATACAGATTTGCTGAGAATCGATTAAGATATCAGCTGTAATGAATATCTGTGAAGAACAAATGGGAGTTTTTTCTCATTCAGACGAGACATAAGGCAGTTATTTCCAAGATAAAATATTTCAAATGTTCGATTTGTTTTTGAATGTACTGAAAGAATGTAGTCACCTAATGCAATATCTGTCTGAGTACGGGAAATAATAGAGAGCCTTCGATCTAAGTTCCTGAAATTATAGCTACGAACTGGAATTATAACATTGTGCTCCACGGAAAATTTAAAGCTTAGTAAAGGATTAATGTATTCAGTTCCCGAAAGGTGACTTTACATGACAGAGCTCTGCAATAAACAACACATTGCCCAGGAAGTAAAAAATCCAAATACATAGAATTATTATCTATCAGTGAAATAACATGTGTTATATTCCTAATGGTTCTAGGCTAACTGCTAACACAGAGGAGAATTAACAAGTACCTGTGATACGCTGAGAAGGAAATGACATGAATACGAAAGTCGGGATATTTTTATTGGAAATGGGCTGGCTAGATGGAAAAGGGCTTGCAGTTTGATAAAACATATCTGTATATTGCCTTTTGTCTCTAGCTCATGAACTGCATCTGCTGTTTGCTATAGAATGCAAATCCTTTAATTGAATTACATGTTTTCAGAAGCGTCTTTCTAATGTGTTGCTGATAATTCTATGTGTCGGCTGTCCACCACATGTTGCCAATACCATGCCGCAGGCAGGAGATATCTCCACAAAGCTAGTAATTTAAAGACTGTTTTTTAAAACATTACAATTAAATGTCTTGGCATGGCTTGAAAATTAAAATTAATTCTGATGGATGAAGTGACTTGTTCAACAGATTGCAACAACTTTCTGCTCCAAATATTTAAATTCACAAGCCAGCTGCTCTCTATCCATCCACCCATCCAGTCATCCATCCATCCATCAGCCCATTCACCCATCCATCCACCGGTCCATCCATCCACCGGTTCATCCATCAACCCATCCACCCACCCATTCCTCTATCCATCAACCTATTCATCCATCCATCACCGGTCCATTCATTCACCCATCCATCAACCCATCCATCAATCCATCCATCCATCAACTCATTCACCCATCCATTCACTCCTCCATCCAGCCATCCCTCACCTACTCATCCACCTATTGACCCATCCATCTACCAACCCATCCATCCATCAAGCCATCCATCCATCAATCATTGACTTACTGATCAATCCATCAACCCACCCATTCATCCATCCACCAACCAACTATCTGTCTGTCTGTCTATCTATCTATCTATCCATCCATCTTTATATCTGTCTTTATGTCTATGTGTCCATCTATCTAGAATATAAACGGAGAAAGAGATGGTTTTAGAAAATCCAATCATAGCATGACACACAGTTTTTCATTTTGTTATAAGATGTTATCAAATAATAAACTTGAAAACATGATATGAATGTGAACATCTCACACCATTATCGATTATAAATTATTTTTGACTGGTTTAGGAAGGGTCTTATGTGGCAGAATGACCAGCCTGCCCTTTGGTAATCATGGTTAGTTATCCATTTTTTACAATATTAAAAAAAAAAAAAAAAAACAGTAAAAGTTGGAGAATACATATAGTATTTGTTATAAAAATCTACTCTGTCATATTTTCTTTTACACTACTAGCCATTTTCAGTTATCTTTAAAACTATGCACATATGTATTTAATGCTAAAATTACACATCAATCGATCATTATTTTTCATTCTATCATGCAAGTCTATGTTGGAACCTATTTATGAAATCGATCATTTAAAAAAATAAATAGTTAAAAAACTGAGTGAAAATGATGAACTGTTTGTTTGTTTTGTCAATGTCTTCGGCTCTTCTGGAAGCTGGAAGTTTGTAGAATGTGGTTTAAGCATTCTGTTCCCAGTCGTGACACAAGGATACAAACGGATTCCATCCCAGTTGGTTTGACAAAATACTTCTCTTGGTTAGTTTTCAGTGAAAACATTGCATTTGCAAACTGCGGTTGTGATGGACAGAGCAAGCTCCATTGACTTGTTTGGTATTTTTGCTATTTAAGTCACAAAGCAAACACAGTGTTCATCAAATCAGCAGTGTGTTCTGCCAGTGTGTCTCGTGGGGAAACGTGCGGTGTTATACAGGATCGTTTTCTGCAGCTATCCTTCTGTCTGAGCTCAATGATTCTAGTGCAGACTGGAGAGTGCAAGATAACTCAACATTTACTGCAGAAATTGAGCACTGCATTCTGTTTAAAAGATAAAGGTTCAATGAACGACATTGTCTTCCTCAACAACTGCACAATGAGGTTTTAGTGGAGAAAAAACTCTTTATTGATAAATAAATCATTCTAAGTCAATAAATAAAGAAACGTGAGTAAACGTACTTTGTATAACCACTGTAAATAAATATTTTATTTAGAAAATACTTGGTAAACCTTCACAAGAAGCAAGTGACGTGTCTCACACCCTATTTTAGTATAGATTCCTAGGGAGCTATTAAAGTCCTGAGCATCTTAAATTCAAATCCAAACGTCAAAACAGAGACAAACATAGCCAAGCGTTGACAAGCTGAAATGCAGATGTTTTCTAGATTAGTCGTGTTGCCTAAATATAGGCATTTGGAATTTAATTCAACACACATTGCCGTTTAGTGAATAACTCTAATAAATTATCAAGAAATAAAACATCTAGTAACCTCGGTATTCTCGTCCGTGTGCAAAGCGTTGGTGATTAGTGCTGGACTATTGATGAGAATGTATAACTCAGAGGGGCCTAGAAGCGATGTCGACATTGCAAACCGAGGTTAGATCTCTTTGGAGAACTGTTATCGAACATGAACATATAATGTTAGTGAAAAATAAAAGGTGTGGAGTCGAATAAACTGTGCACTAGACTTGGAGATTAGTTTCTTTATGAACTGCAATATGTTCACATTTTGGGAACTCCAAACCACTCCAAACCGCAGTTTAACTGAATCACAAACAAAATAAATTGTGCAATGTTCGTTTTGACTTGTGATTTGGATTTTTGCCCACAGAATTTTTTGATAACGAATATTTAGTCAATAGAGTTGTCCATCAAATTTCTTTTGTTTTCGGGCTAAGCTATTCAGATCAAAACAAAATTTTCAACCATGCACAAGTGTGCTGTGCACCAACAGACTATTGTATATAATTTGTGGACCTGAGTCATATTTCATCTTACTGTTTTACTAGATTAACAGCTTATAGAGCGTGTTCTTTTGTTGCAAAGTTATATATATATATTTTTTTTAAATGGTAGCTTTGCAAAGCCTGTAATGATATAATTTTACTTTAGTAGTGATTTTCAAAAGAATAAATGAGTTGCTCTTTTAAACTTTTTTTCTATTTATTATTGTCTTAACACAGGGCCACTCATACTAAATATTACAATAGTTAAAAATGTATCAGTGTCACCACAGGAACAGGAACATCAATCTAATTCTATTGGATAAACTTTTCAAATTATCACAATTTGTTAGGCAAACTTTTAAAATAATTTGTCTACAAAAATTCCCATAGATATTTTTATAATTTTTATTTTTGTAGTGCAATGATAACATTAAAAGGTTAAGACTTGTCATCATAAACAAAAATAGTGTATCAACAGAAATATACTGTGCATTTCAAGAATGCTACACAATTGTAAGCTTTTTTATAATGCTAATCCAACTAGTGAATACCAGACATAGGACTGTACTAGATATCATGCATAATATATCAATGGCATGATTGGGTACACACAGACACATAGAGGGGCTGGGAAGGGGGATAATGAGACACACAAAGGGGCTGGGAAGGGGAGAATGAGACACACAAATGGGCTGGGAAGGGGAGAATGAGACACACAAAGGGGCTGGGGAAGTGGATAATGAGACACACAAAGGGGCTGGGGAAGTGGATAATGAGACACACAAAGGGGGTGTGGGGAAAGAGACACATAAAAGGAGCCTGAGGGAGAAAGACACACAAAAGGGGCTGGGGGAAAGAGACATACAGAGGGGATGGAGAAGGGTAAAAAGAGACACACAAATGGGCTGGGAGGAAGTAAGAGATACACAAGGGGTGTTGCAAAAGACACACAAGAGGGGTGCAAGACACACACAGGAGAAAATGGGGAATGAGATACACTAAAGACAATCAAAAGAGGGGTTAAGAGAGAACCGTAGTAAAGACACATTTATTTAAGGGGGGGGATGATGTATCTTTGCCTGTGTCTCCTGCTCTTCCTGTAACTCAGTTCTTCAGCACGGTACTCTAAGCCGAAAGAGCTGACTGACAGGTGAGAGAAAGATTTCGTATTAAATAGGTTTCTTTAATGTACAGATAGATGATGTAATTGATGTGATTCTGACAGTAATATATATATTTGTGGTCAAGGCATCACAAGCCGTAATAAGAGCCTATTAGAAGTAGGCATGTAAGGTCCCTATATGAGACATATAGTAATATGAAAAAGTCGGTTGTGGCGTGCCGGAACCCACGATGCGGTGGGCCTGTAATAAAAGAGGGCCCACCCTAGATAATGATATGAGAAAAGGGAGTGGTGGGAGGGGCAAATCGCCGGACTAAAAACGATAATGGGGAAAGATCTGGAATCCTTAAGAAGGGAAACCAAGCCCCTCCGACGACAACAGGCCAAGCCTTACATATAGATATGCATGTATATAAATAGGTATATTAGTAATATATTAAATTCTGTCTATATAATATATATTAATATACATGTATATATGCATAATACAGACAAAGATTTTCTTAATATATAACATATATGTAGTGAGCAGATATTGGCCCAGTCTTGTTGCTAGGTGCATGCTCCAGCACCATAGCATATTCAAAGTGAAGGGCGCACTTACAGGGCTTCAAGGTAAACAAGATAATTTTACACCTGTGAAACAGCATACATTCACCATCAAGGTAGTTGGACAGAAACACTAATTATAAGTAAATACACGTCTGCATTGAATAAATCTGCTCTTTAGATTATTTTGACGCTCTATGAGTGCCTTCTTTCATGTTGGAGTAAAGTTATTTTTTCCGCCTCTATATCAGCACCCTATGCTGGCACGACGCATTATTGAACTGGTATAGAATTTTTTTCCGGGACTGGGTGTAGTTCCCACTCTGGCCTACACTGCAAGTCTCCCTTCAGCAGCCCAGCACTCACCCCATATGGATTAGATAGGGCTGACATAAACCAAATAAATATCTCTCCCTGCACTGCCCAGATTAGTGTGTGAGTGCTGGGCCCCTGGAGGGAATGACAACTTGCATGGGGACTTCAACACAGTCTATGCACAGATACTAATCTCACCAGCTAGGCAAATAGCTGAATAATGTCTACATTAATTCCAAGACAGTAAACAGGTCAAGGTGACAGAACACCCAAAATGCACACACGCAATAAATCCTTTACAAAGCTCTCATAGGAGGGAGCACTGAACCATTGGCAACATTCTGTCTCAAGATAAGCAGAGACCCCTCTTTACTTCCTGTCTGCAATGACACCTGGTCACTTACCTACCTCTGCTAGCGAAATGAGTCGCCATCTTGGTGCAGCTAGCTGCTCTGTATTAGGACTCTTAGCAAATGCCATCTTGGTTCTACTTCTCTTAAATGCTTCACAACATCTCCTTTATTTTCCAAACTAGCTGAACAGACAGCAAGATATTAGTCAAGAGAAATATCTGCAGAACCAGGTTAGGAAACCAAAAAAAAAAGGTAACATTTAATTAAATAATAATAAAAATACTGCTTACAAACAAGATACTCTGTGCACAGCTAGGGGAAAACTAGTAAATTTTTATGTGTGTATTAATTTTTCAGTGACAGTTTGCCAGCAGAACATCCGAAAAAAATTATAGCAATTATTAGCATTTTTCGAAATCCAAGAAAAACTTTATTTTTTCTTGATTATTCTGCATGGAAGGATTTAACAGATATTTCACAGCATCCGCTCATTACCTGTAGCTAATATATTTTACACACTGACTCTATGCCAGGCTCGACACTGAATACGGATTAAACGCGTGTAAACAAGGACAGGAGAATAGAATAGCGGCTGGTAATAATATCACATATTGTGCATGCCAGAACATGCAACATTGTCAAGGTTTGACTTTTCCCATGGCCATGACGGTAAGGTAGTTAAAAAAAATTTGCAATAAATATTCTACCATTACGGACAGTAAATAATGCAGAGAAGTTTCATATTTTAATGATATTTCAGATTATTTTTCTTTTCCTCACCTCTTTGAGCAGAAATAAACAGCATGCCACACTTGGAATGCAATGAAAGCTCATTCTGTTCCCTTTCAAAACGCGTGGTTACTCATCAAAAAGACTTTCTTTATGTCTTCTTCTTGGAGAGATGTTCCACTAATTGGACTTAGTGTCAGCTCAGTGTTTGAGTACCAAGAATAGTGAGGTCTTATATCGACTCTGAATGAGGCTGAATGATGGAGGATGCTGTTCCTGTAAAATGAAAGATAATGTGTCAATTCACATTTTACAATTCTGCTAGAACATTCTAAATTGAAAGTTCTGTTACAAGCAGATCTGTCAGGCTTTTCAGTTAAAATTAATTTTCTCATTCAATAAAATATTGTATTTGTTTCCCTACACAATGGGCTTTTTAAAATTCTTTTGAATAAGCTATTCAAAATATCACATTCTGTTCATATTTTTAAAAAATGATCCACAAAAGTCGCCACTCGCCATTAAAGTCTCCTGTTTTGTTTTTCTAACAGATTGTTATAATTTAAAATAATAATAATTAATAATTTTCGGGTTACAATTTCAGAATGATGGTTGGTTGTGAGAAGAAGGAGGAAGGATAAAACACTGGAAGTTAATTCATGTTTTATAATTTGAAACAAAAGGCAACACTTCAATTTAAACTGCAACAATTTACAAATGGGACACATTAAAGGACCACTCTAGGCACCCAGACCACTTCAGCTTAATGAAGTGGTCTGGGTGCCAGGTCCCTCTAGGATTAATAATAGAAACCACAGGTGGTGGTTCAGCCTAAAATTAGGGAGACCAAACCACCCGTGGAGTCAAAAAAACACCTTAACGGACACTCCAGAGGTGTCCTGGGGCTTAACCCCTAAGTTATAAACAAAAAAGAAGAACACTCGAATCGCTGGATATAACGATCCAGCAGTTTGAGTATAGGCTGGAACTATAGTGATAAAAGTTCAATCTGAAAAAAATAATAATAACTGAAATATAGAGAGATTCATCTCATACCCATCCCAAACCTTAGAGCCATCCAATGTGAAGTAATAAATACAAAGCCTTTCGGCTAAACCTCTCAAATATTATCAGGGGCATGTACTAAGCACCGAAACGCGCGTCGGGTTTTCTGTCTTTCTTTTTTCACTTTTTTCACACTGGGCACTTTCACTATGTGCAGGCAACCAACATCCTAAGTATGGTTCTGGTTAGGGTTAGAGTTAGGGTTAGGGTTACGTAACATTAATGTGGATAGAGAGGCATCTATATCCTAGAGATGCTTTTCTTTACTTATAGTACACTGTCATCATAGAGTTGCCAGGTTAAGTCACTAGTCTTTTAATACATATGGTCGCTTTTCTAGGGACTAGGACTGGTATCCGTGATTCAATTGACATTTATTTACCACTATAAACAGACTGTGACCTATCTAGTTAATAATAAAGTCAGGAGTCTGAGGTTTATTATTGTCACGGTACAATATTTGAGAGGTTTAGCCGAAAGGCCTTGTATTTATTACTTCACATTGGATGGCACTAAGGTTTGGGATGGGTATGAGATGAATCTATATTTCAGTTATTATTATTATTTTTTTCAGATTGATCTTTTATCACTATAGTTCCAGCCTATACTCGAACTGCTGGATCGTTATATCCAGCGATTTGAGTGTTCTTATTTTTTGTTCCCTCTAGGATTAACCCCTTTTTTTTATAAACGTAGCAGTTTCAGAGAAACTGCTATGTTTATAAATGGGTTAATCCAGCCTCCAAATCCTCTAGTGGCTGTCTCATTGACAGCCGCTAGAGGCGCTTGCGTGCTTCTCACTGTGAAAATCACAGTGAGAAGACGCAAGCGTCCATAGGAAAGCATTATGAATGCTTTCCTATGAGACCGGCTGAATGCGTGCGCAGCTCTTGCCGCACATGAGCATTCAGCCCAGGAGGAGGATCGGAGGCGGAGAGGAGGAGGAGAGCTCCCCATCTGGCGCTGGAATAAAGGTAAGTTTAACCCCTTTCCTCGCCATCCAGCCCGGCGGGAGGGGGTCCCTTAGGGTGGGGGCACCCTCAGGGCACCAAAGTGCCAGGAAAACGAGTATGTTTTCCTGGCACTATAGTGGTCCTTTAAAAAACACAGGCAGGATTATTCAATAATCCAAACTTTGTCCAGAATTCTCCAAGAAACGGAAATTTTATCCTCCGATAGCAAAGATTAATACGTTCTCCAAAGTATTTTTCCAGCTATTTGCCATAAATGAAACTTTCACGACAGGTTAATGTTAATGTATAACAGCTCCGAAAGTGATGAATACATAAAGTATCATAAAGATAAATTACATAATTACATTGAGTGCATGGGTCTGCTTGGGATTACTTTCACAAAAAGGACATTCCTCCCATGACTCTGATAAACTGGCTCTCTGCCATCACATTGCCTTCAGAACGGAGGGACCCTAGGTATTCCATTCTTAAATGACAATATAGCAACAGATTAATTGCCTAGTGCTTTAAGCCAGCTCATGTTTCAACTGCAGCTGAGCAATTGCTGACCAATTTTGTAACTTTGAACATAATACAACATTACATCTGACCTCAACTCTGCAATACGTAGCACTGACCTCTGGCCAGGTAATTGCCACCCACACAAAGCCATTCTCTCCCCTGAATCTTCCAATATTTCATCTATCCGACATCCTGTAAGTGTTCTTTTTTTATAGCCTACAGCTGTAATATATATTTGATTTTCTTTTATAGATTTGTCTGTCCCAAGGAGAAGTGAACTCGATGTCTCAGCAGGTTAGCTCATCTGAAACTGTCAGGTTAAGCCTTTGGGTAATTGAACAAGACAAGTCATGGAGGAATATTATGGAGGGCACATATAATAATAATGAAACATAATCTATAAATGCTGAGTTAGATGGGAAAATGGTCAATATCGGTCTGAATCAGACTGTGGAAAAAATAGTACAATTCAGAACAAGTCTGAAGCCAGTACAGGCTGCTAGTGGAATCTGCAAAACATGAAATGGTCGAGAAACATTGTGACATGTGACTGTGGTGTTTATATTTATATTGAATAAAAAATGCAAAACGGAAACTACTACGTTCGGTGCTGAGCTAACGGTGCTAAAAAAAAATTTCGCTACATAATAAACGATACTCTACATAATGCTTTGAAATAAAGAAGTACCATAAAAACAGTTTGTGGGGATGTATCAACAAACTGGAACCAACTATTACGTTTATCATGAGTTTTGATTTATTTAAATTCCCTGCTTGGATATTTTGATTAAGAAAAATGGTGACATCTTTTTCATAGACATATTTGTAAAGGGAATGGATAAAAATTATTTGCTGTCGTAGTTCTTATTTTAGGAATATTTTTAGGTCTCTTCACAGAAGCCAGTGTTTGAGAGTTCAGATATTGGTGTCTGGTAATCTCCTAAATGATAAAAGGTTGGAACATATGACAACAAAATGTAAAATCAGAGGTTCTCCCATGGCGGTTCTCGAATTCGAAAGAGAAAAGTTTGGAATGAAAGATAATTAAGGATTATTATCCTTCTCAATAATGAGACTATCTATACGCACGCAATGTGTTTGTGTGTTAGGTTTGATAAAGGCCTCAAGGGGACGAAATGTCACCCATTTTATTTGGCCCCCCAGTAAAGGAACACATGTCCTTAATAAGGTTTGGGCTGGAGTATTTTTCTTTTTTCTATATTTATATTGAAGCATGGTAGCCAGTTGAAAGGGAATTCATAGAACTGGAGAATAACGGATTTCACCCGTTATCATGGGCAAGCAGGAGATATGGGTGACTATGGACACAGAGTGGATTCTGTTGGAAAAATAAGAATTGAATCAGTTAAATGGATTTAATTTGGATTTAAAGAGCCCCATTTAATATTAAAAAAAACAACAATTAAAATAAAATCAACATAGGGCATATTGGATCACCAGGAATGATCCACAATATTAATGATAAGCTCAAAATAGTACTTGAATACTTTTATCTCTATATCTGTAAAATAACACAAAGCTAACATCTACACTGTAGTAATATACGTATCATTAAAATTGTTTATCCTGACAGGAAGAGTCATTCTGAAAGTTCTATTACAACAGTTGGAGTTGTGTTGGTTCTTTGTGCATTGCAGGCTGGATCCAGCAGTTTTATAATATTTAGCAAGAACTATTCTCATCGTTTTTCCAAGGAAGAGAATTTGTAGCACAGTAACTGGCTTTAAAATGCTACCGCCATATGAGATTTAGTCAGTCATTGCATGCTCTAATCGTAGAAGGTGAAATACTGCATTATGGAATTCTGGAATATTCTACACCATAATTTTAGAGTTATGATGCTTTGTTGAAAATCCCAAGCCAACTGCCCACAGGAAATTATAGCATTAACTGATTTAGACTGCATTAAGCAAAACAAAATCCTAAGACTGAGTGGTCTGAGCCTCTCTCCTTTCAAGTCAGTTACAAAAAAAAACAAAATAGTTTAAAATTTATAGGGTTATTATGGTTCTGGGTCCCTCCAGTGGATTCAACATCAAAGGCTGGAGATGGTCCTAGTCCAGAGAATAAGCAGCATAGTAGCTCGTTCCATGTTCCGGAGCTGGGTAAAACCACAAGTTGGAGGGTGACATAAACAAACAGATAAACATAGCTGAGTCCAGGTTTGTGAATGAGAAGAATTCTTGCAACTTGCCAATGTCCATTGAATAAATACTGCTTGTAATATTGAAATGACAGTGTTCAGTCAGATGTGCCCTTTCTTGCATGACCTCCCACATCTAGTTGCTGACAAATTCATGGAAACATGGCTTGTTTAAGGGTTGGGGTGCCCACTGGCATGCAGAGGATTCTGGGAATTTTACACCAACAACAGTTGAAAGGTCATGTCTGGCTAGAATATTTTTCAATAGCCTCCTCTGAAGCTTTGGAATGGTAAGGGTTTGCAAGAGATTCTTACCATCAAATGGTAATGCTCAATGGACAAATGTGGTTTAAGCATTACATACCATTTACTGTATTATGTATCACACAATAAATTATAGTGAATTCAATAGAAAAGGAATAATGTTTCAGAATAATCCACAATAGTCCATAAAAGTCCACAATCTGGCTGAGAGAACAAACTCTAGTCGAATTCCTAATTACGAGGGCAATACTGCAAGTGAAAGAAGGTAACAAACATTCATAAACAATTAGTATCTCCATTATAATTTGGATCCTCAAAGATGAATGCCTACAGAGTCTAAGTAGAAAATTATTTATTTCATTGTAAAAACATTCTTTAAAAAATTCAGTGGTAAACAAACAAATATGTGGATACAAAGTTAAAAATGCCTTGTATTGTCTGGACTAGAATCTATCTCTAGTATAGCAATGAAAATATATACAGAACAGATTTATATCAGTTCAATAAAAAGAAATATAATATAGTTATAGTTATAGTTACATAGGCTGAAAAGAGACATGTGTCCATCAAGTTCAGCCTTCCTCACATATGTTTTTCACTGTTGATCCAAAAGAAGGCAAAAAAAAAAAACAATTTGAAGCACTTCCAAGTTTGCAACAAACTAGGGGGAAAAATCAATTTTGACCCCAGAGTGGCAGTCAGATTTATCCTTGAAACAAGAAACTATTATCCTACAGTTGAATGATATAATTGAATATTATGTTTTTGCAAGTATGCATCTAGTTGCTGTTTAAACATCTGTATGGACTCTGATAAAACCACTTCTTCAAACAGAGAATTCCACATCCTGATTGTTCTTACAAAAAAGAAATTTTCCTTTGCCGTAGACAAAATCTCCTTTCTTCCAGTCTACATGACCTCATGTTCTATGTAAAGTCTGGTTTGTGAATAGATTTCCACACAATGGTTTCTATTGGCCCTGGGTACATTTGTATAATGTTATCATATCCCCTCTGAGGCGATGTTTTTCCGGAACACTTGAATCTTGAAAGATTAAAAACAGAGGTTCACTTATTTCCACACTTAGCTCCTTAAGTACTTGTGTGTGAATATTTTGTTTATATTAACTTTCTTTAGTTGTTGTCTTGAGTCATCCAATTACAATTTTTCTGCACATTTTTTCGCATTAATATATACTGAGGAGAAACGGTTATTTAAAATGTACAACTTTTCCTGATCTTCATTAACTAACACCCGATCCCGGTTTTCAGTGTACCACACTTTCATTTTTTGTTTTTTTAGAATGTATTTATTAAATCATGATAAATGCGGAATGACATAAAGCAGTGATGGCTAACCTTGACCCCATTAATTGTTTCTGGACTACATTTTCCATGATGCTTAGCTAGCTTGTAGACATCTAAAAGCTAGCTGAGCATCATGGAAAATGTAGTCCAGAGACAATGTATGGTGTCAAGGTTAGCCATCACTGACATAAAGTCAGAACATAAAGTGACCATGTAAATAAATGATCCCTCCGACACTCTCAACCAATAAATAATGTATAAAGTTAGTATGAAAATTTGGAAGCGTGAACTATCAGCACATACAGAAAGGAGCGTGGGCGCTCGGTAGAACCAGATAAGGGTCAGAAATGGTATTGCAGTTCATCATGAAAGGTTGACAGGGGTCTAGAGGCACCATAACCACTGAAATGAATGAAAGTTGTGTTGCTTACAGTATCCATTTAACAAATTATTTGTTTAATCAAAAAAATAATTTTATAGGAGAATAGAACAAAATTGCATGCAAAACACGTTGGTGTAAATAAGTATAGAAAAGGCTGAAATATAAAATTGTTCTACTTTATTGCAAGTCTAGAAAACGTGTTTTTCAGTTTCAACGCAGTTCTCTGTTAGGTTACAGTGTTAATTTTGGCGTCAAATTTCTATTTAGTTTTAGTCATAGTCTTTTAACTAAAAAGCTATTTTAGTTTTAGTCGTATTTTAGTCATCTGAATTGTTTTAGTTTTAGTCTTGTTTTAGTCGATTAAATCTTAAAAATTTTAGTCGACTAAAATTTGACTAAAATTATTACTTGATAAAATGAACACTGTAAGGTAACTGACCCCAATCACTGTATTGATGAAAGTACAGGTTGGCCAACCATCACAGGATTAAATAAAATAAATGTAAGGCCTAAACTTAAAGTTTTTCACTATAAATCTGACCACGGCACTGATTCTGCACACAACTGGCAGTTAGATGCGCACGTGTTATTTAAGAACTTTGCAGCTATCAGGAGAAAACACATTCACTGGATGCATATACAATGCAGCTTTTTTAGTATTTTTGATTAATAAAACATGTGGAGAAAGATGCCCCAGTTTTATGCTTGCTGTAGAGATATTTATTTTCACTGTTACACAATGTCCTGAATAAACAGAGCAATTACTGGGCGCTCAACACATTTTATAGGTTTTTAAACACAAATATGTTTTTAAAAGTTTCTATTTGCTGGTAAAGACTGGATTTTTGGGGTAGCATATTTTGTGTTAAATATGATCCGTAAGGGGGTGATCTGTATTTTATGGATTCTTTATGTGGACAAGTTCCATATATTTTATATATTAATAAGAATGTTTTTCCACTGTGAAATGTTCACAATTTCTGTCTCCAATGACACAGACAGGGGCTTTAATACAAATGTAACTGCACTTCCATATTCCTATCTCAACTCAACGCTCGCTCTCTGCAAAAACACCCAAACTCATTCTGATGGGTCCTGTCAAGTCATAAACTTATCTTTCCACCATCTCCCCAATCTGAGAGAAGTGTCTCCACGTGGCACCTTGATGGGAACAATAAGAAGACGTGTATGAATACAGAAATGAGTTATTAATTATTAATGACAGTGAATCTCACTATAAAGTGAGCTTGCATCCTTGCGTGCATGCCCTCCCATGTGTGCGTTTAGAGAGTCTGTACAGAAAAATACCAAAACACAAAATAGTGAGTTTTATACTGTAATATATCTATCTCTTTGCCTGTTCACTTTGCTTCATTCACACACAATATTGAGAAAACTTTTCATTTCTATAAATTGTGACTAGTGATGTCCCGAACTGTTCGCCGAACGGTTCCCGAACGGTTCGCCACGGACTCATCATTGAGTAAACTTTGACCCTGTACCTTACAGTCAGCAGACACATTCCAGCCAATCAGCAGCAGACCCTCCCTCCCAGACCCTCCCACCTCCTGGACAGCATCCATTTTACATTCATTGTGAAGCTGCATTCTTAGTGAGCTGTTCATTTATTATTTATGTTTTGATTTTATTTTTATTTATTTTTATTAAAATCGGAGGGGATACATGAAAAGTTTACTATTTCATAGATATGTTCCCAATGAAAATATGTATGCATTTATTTCTACTTTTTTTATATTGTTTGGCTACATCTAAAGACAAGCACAACATTAGCTTGGGAACAGTTGGTGTCAAAACAAAAAGCTGCTCTTATACACCTGTGTAGTACCCCTTTAAACATGACACCCAAAATGTGTCATCTATTCCTTATAAACAGGTGGAGCACTTGAGTAGTCATGTTTTTTATCTTTCAGGATAAATCTACCTTTGAATGGAATATATAATCAGCGTTTAGATGATATGTTTAGCAGTATTGTGTTTTTATGTTCTCTCCCACTCGGTTGCATTTTGGTACTATCCCCGAAAGATACAGTACATGTCTACTTAAGTGCTTCACCTATTTTATAAGGTATATCTAAAAACAGCTTCCAAAAGCTGCAGATCTCTTGTCTGCAGCCTTTGCAAGCTGTCATGGTTTTCAAAAATTTATCATCGAGAAACCTATGATTTTAAGCTCAAGCTCACAATGTATAGACTTCTAATTGAGCTGTAATAAGACTCAATGAGAGGCCAGTAGACTACAGACAGGTAGATAACAGGGTTAAAGTGAGGTCTATGGATGCACACACAGGCCTGCATGCCTCCATTCCTCTCCGCTCTTCACTGTCTGCTCCTCTCCACCTTTATGAAGCTAACAGAAGCGAGAGGTAAGTTTCATATCTAAAGGTGAACAAGCTGCTTTGAACAAGTATTTAAATTTTCCTGGAGCGGTCAAATCTGAGTGAAATCAAGGAGGCCATCAAACCGGAATCAATCTCAAATCTCTAAATTCTACTGACCCAAACTAACATTAATCTGAAATTCAGGTGTAACGAAAAATTTTCTTTTTCCTGGCTAATCCTGGCAGCATCCCTGATGGGTAGCCCCTCCCCCAGCCCAAATTAGGACAGGAACTGCCCAATCAAAGAAGACTGTATGCATAAAAGGTCCCCCTCCTGAGGGGGGCGTAGCTAACTTCAGACCTGAGCAGATACATCTTGTTGAGCTCTGTGCTGCTTACCCACGAGATACCAGGTTTTGTGGTGGAAATTGGGTACCCACCGGTGTGAACATTGGACTCATATGCTGGGGAACCACTATGGAATAGAAAACAAAAAAATACAGAGCTGAAAAAGGCCCAGCTAGTAGGGATATTGGCGATCTCTTGCGGAGCTTGCAGAGGGCCACGTGGGAGAAAATGGCGTTGGGAGATGAAGTCTCCTCATATTCCTCTGGAGACACCTCTTTTGATCCCGGAGAAAGGGCCACTTTACGCCCACAACCCACACCCAAAGCCAAAGCAACCACAGCTGGGCAACCAGTCACAGCAGATTTGCTCAAACAGATGATGGCTGAACTTCGCCAAAGTATATCTGTGGATATGGAATGCTTCAAGAACACCACTGAAGGTACCAACACGAGGCTCTCCCTGCTAGAGGCCTCTGACAGTACCCAAGACACCCGTCTCACCACAGTGGAACAAAAAGTGAGCAAAGTCAGCAATGCCGTGCAACGAGAAGATTGAGGTACCGGAGGAACAAAGAAGGAAATAGAATATGAATATTTGGGGGATCCCGGATAAGTCGCCACTCTGCTACCGCCTAAACAGGCAAAACCCCTGAAGTTGGATGGGTTTTTCAGACTGCCGAAATCGGCAAATGCACCTGCCACAGCTACAGCAGACCTGATTATCAGATTCCAGTCCCTACAGGACAAAACACAACTTTATATCAAATTCTGCAATATAAACACTTACTTTTTACAGATTGGGTATTAGCCATAATTGATATTGCCATGATTAGCCAGGAACGAGGACAATTGAGGGTCCTCTTCAACCTATTGTTCCTGTAAGTTTTCTTGTAATTGCCCTATTTATAGTTAAATCCCCCCTCCAATAATATTGTAAAGCGCTACAGAATCTGTTGGCGCTATATAAATGGTGATAATAATAAAAATAAAGAAATACAAACTTACCTGTAATTATCTTTTCCTGGATATTTATCAATTCACATTGAATTCTCACTTTAATAAATAACTCTACCAATCTCTACCCTTTTTTCCTATTATTTAGAACTCAGCTAATGTATGGAAGCAGGAAGGACCTTTTCTGCATACATTCTTTCTTTGATTGATCAATTCCTGTCCTGATCTGGCCTGGGGGCAGAGCTACCATAAGTAATTCTGCCATGATGAATAGCCAGGAAAAGAAATGTACATGTAAGTCTGTATTAAATTATTTATTTCCAAAAAAGTAGTACAGCCGAGTTACATTTTTTCCCAGTGCACAAGTTTAATGTCAATCGTGTAAGATTTTAGGAAGAAATGATGACGCATATGTGACGAAGTGCCCTTCGCCACTTGTGCCTGGAGAGGACTGCTTGCCCGCCTCTTGCCCTGTGACTATGGCCCCTGGTTTGTATTGCCCTTTAAAGACATGATTTGGGCATAATGGATTTGTGTTGTGCTGCTGCTGGCCCTTTAAGAACCATCTGGGGACATACTGTGGAGTTACTGGATGGCCACCATTTCCTGTATCAGAAGCACATGGTGAGAACAATGGATGGCGGCCATTTTAACTCACAGACACTGTTTGGACTTTTCAACACGGTGCCATCTTGCCAGTATTTGGTGCACAGAGACATCGTGCGGTGGTTTTGGACTATACAGCAGGGGACACATTATACAGTGATTGTTTTTCATTTAGCCTGTATATGTTCTGCAGAATCTACATTAAACTGTATTTTCCAAAGTACTGAACGGATCTGGGTGAATTTTGGATATGTGGTTCAACCAGATCCCCCGGTTCCAAGGATATACTTTTTATGGGGTTATTGCATGTTTTGGGGTCCCTGTGTGTTTTATGAAACTGTATAATTTCTGGCCAGCAGATAATTGAGCTTTGTGTATTGTAGAAACTCAATTATCTAGCCTGGCCCAGAGGAGGAGTTTTGTGTTGCATAAATTGTGAGTTCTGTGTGCCAGTAAATCAGTCTTGTTCCAGCATTAAGCCTTGGCTCATGTTTGGGGAAAGGGATACCTACACTCTGGGGATTGCTATAATCACTTACTCCCCAGAGGAAGCTCTTGCAATAGCTTGATTTGTTCCTGTTCCTGCTCTCTGGGGAAAGAGAGGTTCACCCACTGGAAGCTGGATCCTGGCCTTGGGTCCAGGGTGGGTGGAAACAGCAGAGACCCCGGCGCAGTTGCATCGCTGGAAGTGGGGTCTGCAGTGCTGATGGTGTCGGTTGGAGTGCTTGGAGTCCTCAGCGAGCACTAGGAGCATCGATTGGCGGAGGTACTCAGTCGGAGTGCCAGCGTTCCGTCACAGCGTAGCTTTGTATTGGCACTGGGGAGATAGCGCAGCTAAGCGGACAAGGGAACATGTATGAGTGTGGGGATGGATGCGTGTGATTGGTTGTGTATGTATGTGTGGGTGGGATTATGTAGTGTGTGAATTTGGTGGGATGGACTTACCTCAGTGCCACTTGGGATTCGGGCCAGGAAACAGCTTCCCTCCCGCGCGCCCCATTGTTATGTAGTCGCAGCTAGCCGGGGGTGTGTCCTTGCCAATTCAGTTTGAGGGGCTATTATTATTTTCTTATTTTATTCCGTAATAATCCGTCAGATTCCGTACAATGGATGGACTAACAGACATGTAATTGTAACCAGATAACTGGACATCCAGGAACAGAGAGGCTCAGTGAGCCATGTCAGTATGTGGAATGATGTGGTCAAGTTTCAGGTCTCAACCTCCCCTGCTCTAAGGGGTAAACATAGGTTACTTGTTTGGACATGCCCACCGAGCAAGGAAAAGGTCAGCTGGTGGTAAGCATTGGAAGGAAAATAAATGAATGGTCGAGGGGGGAGGTGAGATTACGTGGTCAGTATATTGGCAAGGATGGTTGGGTTACACTGTATGACACTACGTGTTAAGCTATTTGCTAAGTAATGGTTATTTATGTATGACAATTAGTTTATTGTAAGGAACGATAAAAATTCAAATAAATTATGGATGTGTTATAATAAATGCCGGGGCCTGTTTCATCCATGCTACGTAGTCTGTGATTATTTGGGGGGTAAGTGGGATAGTTCTCTGTTCGATGCCCCACTACGTGCATACATGGGGTTTTAAGGACAATGCAGCCAGGTATGCAATGCTGCTTTGCTGCTCCCTTTTGGCTGCATTATTTCTGGGTTCAATTAAGCATTTCAAGTATTTCCTGATTGCATTTTATAAACTCAATGATTTTGTGAGAACAAAACATGCCTTTAGCAAACTTTACACAGATCTCCAGCTGGGAAATACGCTCAGTATGCAAAATCACTGCTTTTCATGCTACTCTGTACAAAACAAAATAAAAATCTAATCAAAGAAAGATAGAAATCTAGCAAGAAATAGATAGATACATAGAGAGAAAGATAGATAGATAGATAGATAGACAGATAGATAGATAGATAGATAGATAGATAGATAGATAGACAGACAGATAGATAGATAGATAGATAGATAGATAGATAGATAGATAGATAGATAGATAGATAGATAATAGATAGATAGATAGACAGACAGACAGATAGACAGGTGGGTTTGTTGGATGATGGATAGATAGATAGATAGACAGACAGACAGACAGATAGACAGGTGGGCTTGTTGGATGATGGATAGATAGATAGATAGACAGACAGACAGACAGACAGACAGATAGATAGACAGACAGACAGAACATAGACAGACGGGTGGAAGGATCGATCTAGATTGATTTAGTTGGAACTTACTTTAAACAGTATTATTGCAGAGATCTTGCATATCCAAAGTCAAGAAAAAAGTGCCTAAGAGTTTATTTAAGGGCTCCCGAGGATAGCTAATTGAGCTGAATACTTTGTTATACGTGTTTGAAATAGTTGAATTGATGCCAATTTGGCTCAGAGCCGTCCTGCTGCTGACAATCCACTCTTTATCGTAAGTCTTTCATACATGGAAAGCGAGTGACTTCCATGTCAAGCGATGGAAATCGTTCTGATCACAATCACTGTCTAACCACATTACTTTACATTATCGTGTCCCTTGCTATCACAGTGTATGGCTAATGGGTGATGCAGCTTTTGCTTCTTTACCAGTAATTATAAACACAGACAGGGAAGATCCTCGTTGTACCAGTCTGTGTTGGATTTATTACTATCCACACAATCCACAATGTGTTTTATAATGATTACACTATTGACAAATGTAAAAACACTGTCACATTTATTGCATGTACTTCTACACTGATCAGCCACATCATTAAAACCTCCTGCCTAATATCATCCACCTCATGCTGCCAAATCTCGGATGGGTCAAAGTATGGACTCCACCTGACTTCTGAACGTGTTCTGTGGTATCTGGCACCAAGACATTAGCAGCAGGTCCTTTAAGTTCTGCATGTTTCGAGGGGGGCCTCCATGAATTAGATTTGTTGTTTCAGAAACTCCCACAGATGCTCAATTAGATTGAGATCTGGGGAATTTGGGGGCCAAGGCAACACCTTGAGCTCTTTGTCATGTTCATCAATCCATTCCTGAATAATATTTGCAGTGCGGCAAGATGCATTATCATATTGAAAGAGGCAACTGCCATCACAGAACACCATTGCCATGAAAGAGTGTATCTGATCTCTAGGTAGTGTCAGAACATGGCCCAGAGCATAATACTGCCTCTTATGGCCACCATTCTTCTCATAGCCTGCTGCCATCTCTTCCCCAGGTAAATGAGGCACATGGACCCGGCCTTCCACCTGATCTAAAAGAAAAGTAATTTATCAGACCAGACAACCCTTTCCCATTGAAGGTGCTTTCAGTGGAGGTTTTGGGTCACCAGCAAACTGCGATTAACTGTATGTTTTGACACCTATCTATCATGGCCAGCATTACATTTTTCAGCAATCTGAACTACAGAAGGACTGAGTGATTGGGGAAAATAGAGAGGGGATATTTTAAGAAGTAAAGAAACTAAGTAACAGTAGTTTGATTTGAAAACAAAAGCACAATAGCCACTTAACATCATTGTACGGGTAATGGAGTAAGGAGTCCACATGTACTTTGCCTCTTGTTTTTTGGTTAATTTGACAAAAAATGTGACTCTTCCAACACAAAGCATGGCTTCACATTTTCAGAGCTGTGCAACATTGGTGGACTGGAGACCCATTTTTGTTTCTAATTAGCGATTCCACAAATCAATCTCTAAGTTACATTTAGTAAATATCCAGATTGTAGATCACAGAATTTAGAAAAGTTCTAGGCGCTTACTGAATAACCCTGATAATGATAACATTATTAGAGGTGGTGGAAAGAGAGGAAGGAGCAGAAAATAAATCTACACCATAGAATTGTTCCTCTAGGATGGGGAGAAAACAAACATAAGGCAGAAAGTCTAATAGCAGTACGTTCATACATGGAACTATCTGAAATTTAAAATCTTACACATCTTAATGTTCCGAACACTGTCAGACTTTCCAAAGGTAGATGACTAAATTAATATCATTCAAATGTATTTTACTTTTGTTTTATTAATTAAAACCAAATGTAATATTTGTAGCGTACCTTGTGGCACAAATGTCATTCACATTATCTGGCTAATCACACAGCCATTCCTCGTCCCTGCCCGGTAGAATGCTGGGAGCTAAACTATTTCTATTCTTAAAATCACCCGTTCTAAATTAACTGCTGAAATCACATGCTGTCAGCAGCTAATGTTTTAATCAATAACTCTAAGCACCATAACAACTTTGTGACACAGCAGTGGTTGTAATGAAGGCAATACCTATCTCCCTACACAGAGTGGCATCGAACAGTAGCAATTTGTGAACATTGTTGCAGCTTTATTGGTGGTCCTGGATCAGTGATGTCAACGGATGGATTTTACTTCTTCTATTCCTATCTAGAGTCCGACCATCTGGTGTGGGTAGCGGGCACGTGTCAGGGGTCCAACTTGGGCAGAGAGATAACCTTACAAACAGCCTGGACTGTGAATAGACATCACAATGTGGTTAATATATGTTCCCATCATCCTATCTAAAGGAAGGAGCTACAGCTGGGCGTTGAACTGTAGGCACCCAGACCGCGTTAGCTCATTAAAGTGGTCTGGGTGCTGTGTCCCTTTTGCACCTAGTGCTTTGTATTCCTGACACTACAGTATCCCTTTAATCCATTGACTGTACTGTAACTGTATATTATGTATCGCATAAACCTCAATCATTGTAGAAGAACAGAGATCTAACAAATTATGTTGCGATTTGTCTGTTTCTGACTATATCTTCTTCAATAGATGGTTTCCTGAGTACAGTTGGAAACATTAGAAATACATTGTATGTCTGCCTTACAATATGTTAGCCTATGAAGAGCAGTGCTGCCATCTAGTGGTGAAAGTTAGCTAATCCTTTGCCTTTTATATAAATAGAGAATAACATGGTAGTGAATCTGTTTTATTTACTCTCACCACAACCTTTTAAATAATTAGCCATAAGTTTCTGGATCAGAGCCGTGCTGGTGAGTCCCAGAAGATCTGATTTGTGTAGTTCATGGTTTGTGTTGAGTGTATGGTTGTGTTATAAATGATGCTTTGGTTAAAGTGCTGTGTTTCAGATAGTGTTCCATCACACAGGGTACCTGTAGCAGGATACAATCATGATTCCTTTATATACGTGTCTGTATATAGAAACACACGGAAACGTTAAGCCTGGGCATGGGAATTCCCACAAGTCATGTTTCCTGTATTCCCCCGAATTTCCCATCATGCAGATAAGCAGAGACAGACATCATGTTACCGGAGGCACCATCAGCAATACAGCACTATTATAAACACGGCTTTTATAACCCAAAGCATTGGTTGTGACCAAAAACAACTAATGACCAGGGAACACTTTCTAATGATCCTAAATGAAAAAAAAGTAAATTTAAAGAAAAAAAATAAAATCATGTATATATTATTTACTTTGTTAAATTAATTAATTAATTAATGTATTTCTTTATTTTATTTAAAAATGATAAAATCTTTTTCAGTGCCGGGACAGTTTCATTACTGCATTACTGTGCTTAGAGATACATTGTGACACACGGCGCATGTACAGCAATCACTGAAGTTGAAATCATCTGATGATCTGAGGAGGCACTCATTTCTGCTATAGACTACGTCTCAAATAGAATCAGACTGTGAAAACCCAAGCTAACTGAGGTTCTATAAAAGTGCCAACACTTTCTTGAAAGAAGTAATGAAGTGATTCGGGGGACTGGAGGGTGCCTTTAATATGCAGGTCATTTTTTAATTCACTTTAATATGTGGAGAGTTTTCTTGTGTTTATTAGGTCTAAATGGTAAGAGAAAGACTTCAACTTCTAGATCAGAACCAGCGTCATGATAATGAGATATAAAAGGTCAAAACTATACTGTAGCGTGTATCCGGTGATTTGTACTTTTGGGTCACAACCCATATTTTGGGTTTAAAACCCGTGCTCTGTCACAGAAATGAAATCTGAGACATATTCACAAAACTTGACTCTGCTTATTTGAATGTCAAGCTGGGAATTCTGGGAATATTGGCAAAACATGATTTCTTGTAATTTATGATTGTAATTATATTTAACAATTTTCCCATAAAGCCTTGCTGAATATGCAGATTAGCAATCTGTCTCCAATCAGGCATAAGGACATTTTTTAATCAAGCTTATTGATTTTTTTTTTCTCCATGTTTAATAAATTATAATACAGGTAGAATTGTAATTTGAAAAACTACCATTAAAGAAAACTATATCAGCGAGTCCATCTGCTGTAAGTTCATACATAGGAACATTTCATAAAATTTACTTAAATTCTTAAAGTCTACCCTCAGATAAATGGAATTTAAGGCAAAGTGTTTAACCCCTTAAGGACACATGACATGTGTGACATGTCATGATTCCCTTTTATTCCAGAAGTTTGGTCCTTAATAGGGTTAAAGTGTAAAACATTTGCAAGTGAAATGCCTTTCGTGAGGATTATTCAGCGCAGTTAACTGTGCAATAGTTTAGTTTTTATCATTTCTGAAGCAGATCTTTCGATTCTCATGTTTTATTCATCAGAATATAAAGGACGGTGCATGTTATGTTAAGTTGTCAACCCATCGTGTTTGTTTATTTCCCTTGTCAGACTTCACTAGAAATCAGAGATGAACGGAAATTGATCTAACTCATGTTACGCTTTGATTCCTAGGGAAAACAAAACGAACCAACGCGATGTAACATTTTAAAAATGAAAAACAATTTTCATCTACATCTAATGATATTAAAGATATGGGAATTCTTCTGTTGCAAAATGGATTTGTAGGTTAACATATTTTGTCTCTGATCAATAGCGAACTAACAAAAAACATATTGTAGCTATAGCCTCAAATTCTCAAAGCAATTTCAGGGATTGTTTTAGGAATATAGAGAAATAGCTTGTGATGGCTGATAAAGCTCATTACCCAATACGCTCTGCCCGTAAAGAAATGTGAGACTGTTTCTGACTATATCTTCTTCAAGATTGCCTTAAAGGAACACTCCCAGAACCATAACCACTACAGCATGCTTAGTAAAGCTTTGAATTATTAGCTGCCAGACACCACTTCCTTCCTCCCTGTAGTCTATACAGGTAACACTGGGAAGTGATTCCAGGTATCTACAACCCTCCCTTTATCACTGTTATACTTTGTTATAACCACTGGAAGGTGGTTCCAGGTATCTACTACCCTCCCTTTATCACTGTTATACTTTGTTATAACCACTGGAAGGTGGTTCCAGGTATCTACTACCCTCCCTTTATCACTGTTATACTTTGTTATAACCACTGGAAGGTGATTCCAGGTATCTACTACCCTCCCTTTATCACTGTTATACTTTATTACAAGCACTGGAAGGTGGTTCCAGGTATCTACTACCCTTCCTATATCACTGTTATACTTTATTACAAGCACTGGAAGGTGGTTCCAGGTATCTACTTCCCTTCCTATATCACTGTTATACTTTATTACAAGCACTGGAAGGTGGTTCCAGGTATCTACTACCCTCCCTATATCACTGTTATACTTTGTTATAACCACTAGAAGGTGGTTCCAGTTATCTACTACCCTTCCTATATCACTGTTATACTTAGTTATAACCACTGGGAGGTGGTTCCAGTTATCTACTACCCTTCCTATATCACTGTTATACTTTGTTATAACCACTGGGAGGTGGTTCCAGGTATCTACTACCCTTCCTATATCACTGTTATACTTTGTTATAACCACTGGAAGGTGGTTCCAGTTATCTACTACCCTTCCTATATCACTGTTATACTTTGTTATAACCACTGGAAGGTGGTTCCAGGTATCTACTACCCTTCCTATGTCACTGTTATACTTTGTTATAACCACTGGAAGGTGGTTCCAGGTATCTACTACCCTTCCTATATCACTGTTATACTTTGTTATAACCACTGGGAGGTGGTTCCAGGTATCTACTACCCTTCCTATATCACTGTTATACTTTGTTATAACCACTGGAAGGTGGTTCCAGTTATCTACTACCCTTCCTATATCACTGTTATACTTTGTTATAACCACTGGAAGGTGGTTCCAGTTATCTACTACCCTTCCTATATCACTGTTATACTTTGTTATAACCACTGGAAGGTGGTTCCAGTTATCTACTACCCTTCCTATATCACTGTTATACTTTGTTATAACCGCTGGAAGGTGGTTCCAGTTATCTACTACCCTTCCTATATCATTGTTATACTTTGTTATAACCGCTGGGAGGTGGTTCCAGGTATCTACTACCCTTCCTATATCACTGTCATACTTTATTACAAGCACTGGAAGGTGGTTCCAGGTATCTACTACCCTTCCTATATCACTGTTATACTTTGTTACAAGCACTGGAAGACTATTCCAGATATCTACTATACTTTCTCTATCCCTGTAAATTCTAAAATATTATAAATGTATAACCCAGGTGAGGTATTCATTGATTTAATCAATCTCAATACGGTTTTGTCTAACGTAGTTGTCCTTATACGTTAATATAGAACTTTCATTTCCTAACATTTGTTTTAAAATGTATTTGCATTAACACTGAATACACTCCTTCTTTCTTACCGGTAGTATGTGTTATTTATTCTTAGTTTAATTGTGCCTCTTGCATCATCAGCTCCAGGTCGGGTGATTGGTGGATTGGTGGGCGCTAATTAACTCAACTCAGGAATCTCTTTCATATCGATATGAAACCACACAATAGATTTGTTTATTCAATTTTAAACAAATTGCAATTTGTCCAAATTTTGAGCGGTTTGAGGGTCGTCTGAAGTCCCACGTTTATCACAAAACAAATGACAAAGACAATGAACAAACTGTTTAGTTTGGTAAATCGGAGTTCTGTTCATAGCGCCCCCAAAAAAAAGATTGATGGGAAAAAAGATTATGATGCTTAAGGGACTGTCACTAAATGTTCATTTTATTCGCAGATTGAGTGAGAAGTGACAAATACCGAGACAAAAAGGGGGAGCAGAATTTTTTTTTTTAAATAAATATGTAATTTATGGTTTTTTTCTTTTTTTTTTTTTTACTGTTTCTTCTGAATTTCCCTGTTTTACTTACTTTTTGTCACTTGATACATGAGCCAAAACTGTATTAAAAGTGGGGATTCGTACAAATCTCTTAACATCCACCCCATCTGTTTATAAATGACAAGGTAATTAGGGAGATTATGTCTGTTACAGGGAAGGCTGCTTGCAAACTTAGCATCACTCAAACCCCCTAAATATACAGATAAATATCAGGGGTCCTTCTTCTTACTGGGATATTACATGCATTTTAAATTGTAGTAAACTGAAGTTTTAATCACAAAATAACATTGCAACATGGGATTATAGCTGAACTGGTTCTACATTTTCTTTTTAATGCAGTACAATTCAGAGGATAGATTGGTTTCTGTGATGTCTGTGTCTGTGCATTTGTGTGCGTATGCGTTCATCTTGCATAAAATAACTTTTACTTTTAATAATACTTCTAATCCATCTATATACCAGCAGTACTACTCTAACCGATGTCCATAGGGGGAGGCCAAGAGAGTGAAAGGAATTTCGTTTTTATTTACAAACCACATATATAATTGAAAATTGAAACATTTAATTAAACAGAACTTAAAAACACTGAAAATGAACAACATCCAAGTCTATAATCAGAGATAATTATCCTCAGTGTAAACAAGTATTTACCGTGGGAGAGACAGATTGCAGCCAAGAACACATGCGGTTATGGTCCGGTTAGTACTTCAATGGCAGCTGCAACCTTCAGAGCTTATAATGATGACTGATTCAGATAAAATTTGGAAGTCCACATTACAATCTCAAGAAATGTTTTACATGCATAAGATTGTGAAGTTGTTAAACCATGATTTTCACGTTTTCAATTTTGTGTGAGACTTTTCATTTTAGCCACACCTACAGCGCAATTCACTTATTATTAACTTAGACAGGTCCACTACGATAACTTGACCAGTGTTGGCAATTTGCATTCAGAGCTTAATGATGTCTTAACTCCCATGCTGTCGGTCACATGATTAAAAGAGAAAGGTTTACATTTGGTGTGTGCGGAGGATGACTTGTCATTGCCGTAACTAGAGTTATGTTGGAGTTTGGCGTTTGATTATTCTCAAGTGTGAGCATTACAGTTCAAGCATAGAAAATACGGCCTTTTCTGCTGCTTTTCAAAGTATTTACATTCCATGTTACAAGCCGAGCATCACTTAAGATGCTTTCCTGATGCCTCACTGATTCAGGCAGGTTCTTAATTGCAATAAATGAATTTATTTTGCATATGAATTTCCATAAAACTGTAACGGTTCAACGTACGTGGAATATAAATGTTAAAACGTGTTGGAGTTCTGTGTTTTTATTCTTGCTCTTCATGGTGTATTATATTCCAGAAATCTACAGATAATAAGGACGTTTCTGCACCTGGATTTAATTGTTTGGTCAAATGATTTCATTAAATACTCGGTTTGCTTTAATTTTCCTCCAGGGAGGTTTAGGGAATGTCAGATTACTTGATCACATGTTTTGTATTCTTTTACCAGCAATAAAATATAAAGTAAAATAATCAATCTCTTGGTAGGAATGTCAGACATGTTATTGTCCATTTACCGACCAGATCTCCCAGCTGATGTGTGTGTGTGATCGATAGCAGCCTTTACTCTGAATTGTGAGCCCGATATAGATAAGGTTTCTAGTTTGGAGGCTGAATTAGCTTTGTGAACACATATGAAAAGTTCCTGAAAATGATGTTTGGTACTTGCAGGCATCGAGAGGTCTGAGACTGTTTTACAAAAATCAAATAACCTGGTTTCCCTTTCCTCCAAGAGCTTGGGGAATTTTATCGAAAATGCTTTAGGTTTCAGTTTGAGAATACCTTTGAAGTCCTATAGCAGCAATGCATTGACTTATTTTTATATACAGGAGAGAAAGTCTTCTTGAAATATTCGATCACGGTTAAGCAGCCAACCCTTTGTGTTTTCATCCCAACGTGTGAGCTTATTAGCCCAATCACATATTTCAGCCATGTTGCCTTTAGAAAGCAAGGTTGTTGGGGTCGGTTCCATGGCATTACCCAAAGCAGGACCCGAGGGGACAGGACGTCTGGGAACAGAGAAAAAAGGCATCGCAAAATCATGGAGGAAAGGTGAGAATTGTGGGAAATTGCTCTGACCACCGGAAATGGAGCACACATTGCTCCTCCGCTGGTCATAGATGGTCAGGTGTAGGAAATATGCATAAGACAAAGTAGTCACTACTTTGTCTTATGTTTTAAAGAAAACTAGAGCAGACAGGAAGAAATGAAGAACAGATCCTGAGAGAGGGAGAGAAGAGGAAGCGATTAGGAAAATGTAAGTTCGGCATGACAGTGCCGCTTTAAGCATTTAAATGCTGTACTTTAGCTAGTTAATATACATTGTTAGGGGAAGAAAGCACATAATCCATTTTAACATTTAATGCTACCCATTCAGGTGGGACAGGACCCAAAAATCAAGACTGTTCTACCAAAACATGAGGCACGAGAAAGCAATCAAAGGGGGTGGAACTACTACAGTCAGTGTAATGGCATCAGGACCCACCAGAGTTTAGGGGTCCAATCCTGGCCACCCATCGGGGAGGGAGAGCAGTGAAGGATCCCACAGATTTAAGAGAACACCCAGCTTTCTTTATTACTATCAGGAAAAGTGCCATGATTGACAGGAAGCAGAGTATTCTACCCCCCACCCGTTTTTACTGCACAATGCAGGCTACCTTCCTCATGGATGGTGGAGGAAGCGACTGCTCAGTTATTTTAGCCTAAGATCTGATAAGCAACAATACACAGTTTGGTAAATAACCTGGAGTGGGTCTCTCCATACATGTTTTCCTATCGCTGCTCAAAGATTCCCTCCCTGAGCTTATTCTAGGAGAGTTAGTTTGTATTCACATCTGTTAGATGGATTATGTCCTTATTGTCGGTGGCAGAAACTGTGGATTTGTGGTAATTCACATTTTATATCAATGGCAGAGGTAAATTCGAAACCACCTTATTTGAATTAATAAAATGAACTAGGAATTGCCAACATTTGACACCAGAGACTCACGCACTTATTATTGCTTAAAGAATGGTTTTAAATCGAAAAGTCGATTTATTTTTCCTTTCCAAGGAAAATATGTCCTTTAAGAGTTAATTTGCATGCATCTGTTGAATATTGTAGTAAGCTTAGTAATAGAAAGGTTATTGAAATGAATTGTACCATGGCACATCGCACAGGGATATCCCCGAGCTACAGATGGTCAAGATTATAAACGAAACATGCCTTTCTGGCTCGAGTGCAAAGACTAATTTGGGTCCTGAACTCTTTCAATTAGTAGAAGAAACATTTGAGAGCTGGAGCCGTGCCTCTCATCATCTTATGTTCCTTCGGCTCTCCCCAAACAGCTTTTGTTACCAATATTAATAAGAAATATCATTGTGTCAGCATAATTACATTTAACCACAAAGACTATAATGTCTGACAAATGAATCTTGCTTATTTTTTTAAAGTGTACCTGTCATAGCACACACAACGTACAGGGAATAGATCGGCTAGCAGATTTACTAAATAAAAAATAGCTTCTCCCCTTACCTGTCAATCAATTCTCGCTATAGAGGACTATGCCAAGGATTCCTAAACAGAAGAGCAGCATGTAAAAATCAGGTGGCAGATGTCGCTCTGTTCAGATGGAAACGCGTAGAACATGGCCAATAATGTAGTTGAAGGAATTGGGATGGCTGTAAAACCCATGAACCTATAAGTATAGTGATCACAAATGTACCGGAGACGAGAGAAGTATTTTATCAATAATGACAAAAACTAGAAAATATATAATTTCTTTTTTCAATAAATCATACATTTATTGCTCATTTAAATGTTAGCGTTAAGGAAAATGGTCGAGACAGATTCATTTTAATTGTGATTCCTCATTGAGACACATTGAAAATTTGTAAAATTAGTCAGTTACTGGTAAACGATTGTAACCTTGGCAATGTAGAACTATATATTTCTAGAATGCTGAGAATTCTAGAATTTAATGTTTGAATAAGGCTTTCAAATTATTTAATATTTTTGGATAAATCTTTAAAATTACTTTTTCTGAAAATTTAAATATCAAAAAACATATCATATATCAAAAATTATATCAGTATATCTGTAGTGAATACAGGAGGACTGGTCCTAGGCTTAGAACCCATTCGTATTACCCCCAGCATTTGTCCCTTCTCCTAATGTGAGATATAGCAGAGAGCCAGCCCTACTCGAATAGTAGTGCCCAGGGCTTTTCAGAGTGAGACAGAGCTTCAGCAGATGTTCCTCCACAAATTTCAGCTAGACACTTGACAAAGTGAGGAACAGCAATGTACACTTTATTTAGACTCACACAGGGTTTTGTATACATTGCTTTGTGAACGCAAGTCAACCAATAGCAGTAAGGACTTGGGATAGCAACCAATCACACTGAGAAGTTTAATTAAATCACGACCAGTGTGAATGGTGCACTGTGTTTACAAGGAAGGGTGGGGGAAATGTTTTAACCAGATGATAAACCATTGAAAGGTGGGGGAGCATCCGTTACAATATATAAAATGATTAAAATATTTTTTAACATTTTTATTTTTTTATTTTTATTTTATCCAAAAATATTTAATTCTTAATCCTTTATTCTTAATAAGAGTGTAATATTTTTGCCTGCACAGAATTGTGTGGTCAAGCACGATCTCTGAAATGGCATCAGATTATCTTAGTAAAAGTCCACCCACCACATTTTTGAAGTTCCGGTGCTGATGAACTGATTACCTTTGAATTCTTTTTTATGAAAACAGTGTTCAAGTGGACATTACTCACATGAATAAAACCCTCTCTCACCGTCACTGTTTATACAGAACATAGTTGCCTGAATGGGTAGCATTAAAAAATTAAAATGGATTATGTGCTTTCTTCCCCTAACAATGTATATTAACTAGCTAAAGTATAGCATTTAAACGCTTAAAGCGGCACTGTCATGCCGAACTTACCTTTCCCTAATCGCTTCCTCTTCTCTCCCTCTCTCAGAATCTGTTCTTCATTTCTTCATGTCTGCTCTAGTTTTCTTTAAAACATAAGACAAAGTAGGGTCTACTTTGTCTTATGTATATTTCCTACACCTGACCATCTATGACCAGCGGAGGAGCAAAGTGTGCTCCATTTCCTGTGGTCAAAGCAATTTCCTGCAATTCTCACCTTTCCTCCATGATCTTGCTATGCCTTTTTTCAATATTTCCAAACGTCCTGTCATTTAGACAGAACGCCGGCGAAACTAGCGAATTTCGCCCTAACAGAATGAGAACAGTTTGTTCATTCATGTTAGGACGGCAATCGGTCCTTTTAGGTCGGTTCGAATTTTCATTCGAATGAAAGAAATTCTGATAAGATCCGTGCTGCGGCTGTATCTTGCAGCCACTTAGTAGATAGCTCCCTAATTCCCACAGTATCAGGAAGCTATCTACCAAAAGGCTGAAAGACCAAGATTACTAATACTAAGTAAAAATTACTTAGTATTAGTAATTAATCTTCCCCTACTCGTTATATTGCGAGTAGGGGCATGTCTACTAAACAGTGACTAGTGGTTGCATACTGTTGTAAAAAAAAAAATTAAATTCCCCCCCCCAATAAACGGCCTCATGGTGGGGCATCTATTAACTAGCGGGGGGGACATAGTGTCTCACTCTGAAAAGCCCTTGACACTACTATTCAAGTAGGCCTGGCTCTCTGCTATATCTCACATTAGGAGTGAAGTCCCCAAGACCCTAGTCACCACCCCACCCAAATAAAATTAAATAAAGCCCTACCTACCCACCTCGCCCTAAAAATAGTGAGGGGGGGAGACAATAAAACTAAATACCTGTAAATACATTTTAAAAATACCACTTGATGCCTTTTTTTTCAGGCGCCAAAAAAGGCCAAATAAAAATCCATAATACCCGTCGAACTTCTAAAATAAAATTAAAAAACCCAAACACCCAAAAAAAAAATTAGGCCAAAAAAAAATCCAGACGCTAGAAAAATAATCCATCTTCACCCAGCGAGGGCACCGCACAGACTGGGCTCCGCAAGGGGGGAAAGGCTTATAAAGCCTTCCCGCGCCCTGCAATTTGACTCAGAGCGATCTGATTGGTTGGTTTAAGCCAACCAATCAGAATGCTCTGACAAGTAAATGAAGAGACTGACGGTAAATGTCTCTTGGAATCCAACCAATCAGAGTGCTCTGAGTCATTTTACACATAGCGAGTAGGGGCATTCAGGATATTTCAATCTCCCTTATGCTAATATGGGGGTCATATTGACCCCCATAGAGTGATGGAGGACAGGGGGGGTTTAGGAAGTGGCGGGGAGCACAGCTCCCTGCCGCTTCTATCTTTACATATTACAAGGAGGGAGTTACGTGCCGGTAGCTCCCTCCTTGTAATAAACTAAACCAATGAACACCGATATTTGGTGTTTGTTTGTTCGTCTGACATTTCTATTCATTTGTCTTTCTGATGAATGAATAGGCGAAATTCCCGTCCGAATTTTGGACAATAGCCCCAGTGTTTAACTGGACATGCGCAGGAATTTCACAGCGCTATCTGGTGTGGGCCGTTGACGTGTCCCACATGGCCTTCATCAACCCACACAAAGATGGCGGCGCCCAGGACCTAGGTCTGGGCACAAAATAAAGATTTTATAAAAGGGAATATGGGGTGCCTAGGGGCATACGAGGGTAACAAGGGGGGAAATAGATGTAGTGGAGTCGGGAGGGGGGGGTTAAAAAAACGGATGCGGCCGTGACAGTGCCGCTTTAAAATTAAATTATCTGTATTCCCTTCCTCCTGCAGCCTGGGTAGGTGTAGAAATATTGTATTTGTGGTAGTAGTGAATCTATCAAATAGTAGTGAGTCGCAGTGTTGCATTGACTAAAGCAAAACTACAAGCACCATAGCAACATCAGCGTGTTGTTGTTGTTATGGTGCCAGGAAGGCACTTATTCCATCCAAGTGAAAGTAGTCAAACCATTTAAGAACAGTTTGACTTCTCACCTGGCATGCACCAGATACGGCTCCCCGCCTCCACTAAATCCGAGAGAGAGAGAGACTGAGTCTCTGAGCTATGTCCCACAGTCCAGGGCTTAGCTGATTGGCTAAGAGTTCAGCATTGCTTATCGAGTTCTTTGTTACGGAGATTCTTTTAAATCCTATTAAGGTCATAGCTATCTAATCGTGGAATGTGTGAATTTCCCATCAGGATGAGCGGGTCCTAAATGGAAGCAGACAATAAAAGTAAGTGATGACTACCCACCGAATTATATTGACGTCAAACAAAAAAATGTTTTATCATGATTTAATGTATCTAAAAATGCTATTTTCTTAGAAATACATTAATTTATTGTTTCTGCCCGGAAAGCAATGTACTTGTTTGGATAAGTGCTTGTTTTTCACACCAATTTCACTTTGCATCTGCTTAATAAACCTTACCTTAAAAATTCATTTTTGTTTGTTTTGTAAAAACCCCAGGGACATCTCTATGCGTCATTTTAATTAGATGAAAATATGAATAAATGCTTTATGTTTACTATGACAATAAAACATTTTAGCTTGTTGGAGATTTGGGGAGTTAGATATTTTGAGCTGTGTTTTACTGCAGCTGTTAAGCGACAGTTATTGTTCTATGAAAAAAAAAACATAAATAACAAACAAGATAAAATAAAAATGTTGTTGAAAAGTCAAACCATCCTCACGAGGCAGAATTAACCAAAGCAAGAAAACTTTAGGTGGTCTAATTACTTGGGAAATATTTAAGTCTTATTAGTTATGTCATCACAGAGACTGTAACACCTTAATGAAAATGGTTTTATGTAAAAAATAAAATAAAAATAAAAAAGTGAATGAAATATATAGAATATCATTGGTTTGCATGAAAGTAATAGGTAGTGCAGTGAGAGACACATTTAAAATCTATGTTTTTGACTATCTTTATTCTTAAATTTCATTAATATGTAAAGAAAAAATAAACAGAGGAAAAAATACAAGAAAAATAAATACAAATACAAGCAAAATAAAAAACCTTGACCCGTTTTACAAGAGACAAACCTGCTAGAGAATAATACATGGCAAATAAATTTTAAATAAATACCAGAATACCGGCATAAAAGACAATTCAAAAGTATAGCAAGGAACATAACATAACGTATAATAACAGAAAAGAAAAGAGGGGGAACGGTGAGATAGCTAGTGTGGGATGTCCTTTGAATAGCCTGTGTCTTGTTGAACTGACATTAAAGGGATACCATAAATACCAGGAATACAAAGCTTGCGTGCCTCACTCCCCGGTGAATAAAGGGTTAAAATCGCTCTTTTTACTTACCTTACCCCAGTGTCAATGTCCCTCGGCATTGGGTCACGTTTCCGTCCCGCGAACGCATTAGACCTCCGCAAAGGATTAAGAGCGTAGAATCAATTTTTTCCTATGAGGAAAAATCTGACACTGAATGTCCTCATGCAAAGCATGACGACGTCCAGCATTATTTGTCAGATCAGAGGTCCGTTAGGATGCAGGAAGCATCTCCAGTGGCTGTCTGGGAGGCCACTGGAGGCAGACTTAGTGTCACAATGTGAACATTGCAGTTTCTCTGGAACGGTTTAACATTGCAGCACTAAGTGCAATATGGACACTGTACCCAGACCACTTCAATGAGCTGTTAAATAACTCTTCTTGTTCAGCAACCAATCAGTACTAAGACATAAAAATGAATGAACACTTGTTAAACCACGAATGATGCTCTCAGCTCTCTGCTAACCCAGAAAGTAGGCTGCCCATGAATGTCAACACAACCCGCACACTATATGGGTAGAGGGCGAGCACAGACAAACTCAGCATTAAACTTCACTGCGTATGGAATGAGACAAGGAGGAACAAAATATCCAGAATATGGCCCTGAGTACGTGGCATAAAACTTCAATTTCAATGACTATTTACTAAATTTGTGCATTTGTTTTTGAATTGCAATTTGTCTGGATTTAAGGAGATCATCGGGATCATCGGGATCATTGGGAAGTATAACTGAACAAATGACTGGCGCATTGGGTGAGCACGCTCCTTTGATTAGTGATGTGAAAATTTGCCCATGTCACTAAAAAATAAGAGATGATTAATGGGTAAAAAGATGACTGATGGGTTAGTGGACAGTCACTAAGTATTCATTTTATTCAGAGATCAAGTGAAAGGTGAGCTACACTGGCAGAAAAGGAGAAACAGTAAACGAAAAATCTATTTATTAAAATGTTTTTATTACTATTTTTTAACACATGAAAGCATTTTACTAATGCTGTTTAATAATGATTGACCACTTTTGTTGCTGACGGTATAATTTTTGCAACTTGTATCATAACTGCTCTGAAAAAAAAAAAGACGGACAGATGACGGCATCTTATATTACATAGGACATACGAAAAACATTTAAATGTACCCTAATTGTACAGCGCTGCAGGATATGTTGGCTCTTTGTAAATGCCAGTAATAATAATAGCATACCGTGAAAATTGAGACGCTTTTTGCTACAGCAAGAAGCTCTGTCATTTAGAAACAGAGCGACTGGCAAAGACTATAGAGATACAAAATGTGACTTTGAAATAAATTCCCGTATTCTTATTGGTAGCTGGGTACTCTCAGAATGCAGAATCCGAATCATGTTCAATCAATTCAAATTGTAAGTGAATTATATATGCTCAGACCAAAGTCATCACTACAAGTCACGGTTGACTTGAATTTTTTCCAGTCTGGCTATTGTGGTCTGAAATCTGAAATTCACTTTAATTCACATTAAAATTCAGTTCACAATTCACAGTTTAGTTAAAGGGAAACTCCGAGCAGCATATCAGCGTCACCGGAATGAAGGTGGTGTGAGGAGGTTCCTGGCAGGGGCATAACTGAGAATCACAGGGCCCCGGTACAAGAATCAAAGGAGTGTGATCGTATATGGGGTTTGTTGTGTGTCAGTGTTTAGTGATTGGCCCTGCTTGGGGTCACTTCCCTTAGCAAGCCACAGTGCGGACACTAACATGCTGGTGTCAGTGCACCCCATACACCACACAAGCGCCTGCTGGGGGACTAACACAGCGACATGCAACAAGAGGACAGCCAGGAACTCAAACTATGGCATTAGACACTCTGTGCATCCTTTTACGCACACACACTTTCACTGACCCATACACACATTCATTGACGCACACAATGTTTAACCAACACACATTCATTGCCAGGCACACTCACTTCCTGATACACTGACATATACTCAATGACATGCACACAGTCAGTGGCACACACACTTTTGAACCAATACACACATTCAATGACAGACCCCTTCACTGACAGACACACACTCTCACTAATTCATACACTGACATACACTCAATGCCATACACACACTCACTGATAGACACACACTCTCACTGATTTGGCACACACTAACAGACACATGCACACTCTCACTGATTTGACACACTCTGACATACACTCATAGGCACAAACACATATATTGATAGGCAAACACACTCACTCACACTCACAGACACGTACTCACTGACACACACACAAACTGACACACAAACACTAACAGACACACACACACTCACTCACTGACAGACACATACTGACAGTCACACACATTCAATGATTTGACATACAAAGACAGACTCACAGACACTCACACATTCACTGATAGATAGACACACTCACTGACAGACATACACTCACAGACACACATGGACACACACTCACTGGCAGACACACACATTCACTGACAGACACAAACCTACTGACAGACACATACATGTACTCTCACACACTCACAAATTATTATTTTTATAGTCCATCCAGCCACCTTACCTTTGGGAGACCTGGAATAGATCTATTCCTGCAGTCCAGTGTGGCTCATGTCCCTGGGGTCTAGTGTGGATGCTGTGATCATGTCATCTTCTTGCTCTGCTCCCTAATGTGTACTGCAATTGTCAGGGATAGACTGACTTATTTTCCTGTCATGGGGGACCCAAGACCCTGAGCAGTTGAGGTGATGGCGAGAGAGTGCTGACCTTTGTGTTCTTCTGTCTCGGGTCCCTCGCTGCCCGCCCCCATTGTGCACAGCCGCCCATCTTAAGGGAGCCCTAAGGTGGCCAACCAGTCAGCTCTTGGGCCCCTCAGGACAGGGGGAACACAATGGACCCAGTCGCACTCCACTCCAGTGACCCCTGTAGTTCTGCCACTGATTCTTGGGCGCTGGATTACCTCAAGAGGTTAAGCCACTAATGAACAGTTAAATCCAAGTCTTAAATCTGGCGCCTGTCAGCTCTGCCCAGCTACTTCCTCTTGAGCCCAAGGCTTTGATAAGGATGCTTTAGGCTGTGAGACATTTTGTGAATGGGCTGCTACAGGGTCGGTGCAAGGACTTTTGGATGCATTTTGAAGATGCAGCCACCCATGTTTCTCAAATCCTGAGCCATCCATTCTTCTCAATCTCTTAGCCCCCTTGTGTCTCATTTCCTCCCATCCATCCATGTGCCTTACCAGCTCCCCCCATGTGCCAGCTCAACTCCATCCTCCTGCTTTCCCTCTCCCAGGTCTGACAGGAAGCAGTTCGGTGCTCTCAGTAAGCACTTCCTGTTAGATTGGGTAGAGGGTAGAGGGAAACAAGCTCCGACAGGAGGGGAGAGCTGTGCTATGCCACCTGTGCCACCTTATGTTAGCACTGACCCTGGGCTGCTACTGAATACTGACTGGCTGTGGACATCAGCTGACACTCTCAGCATATCAATGGCTTCCAGTCCGAACATCCTTATTGGAGCCACGGTCTGCAGCAGAAGTAGGTGGGCAGAGCTGAGGAGTCCAGATTCAAGACTTTGGGATTAAACTGTTCATTATTAAATTGTTATTATTGTGCTTGGGGCAATCCTCTAATAACCTTTACACTGATTCATGACATGCGCATCGTCGCCATATAGGTGGAGAGAAACAAACCCCCTCCCTCTCCCATCAAACCTAACCTAACAAAACACGTGCACCAGGTATCTGGGTCAAAATGTCCACAGCTTTTATTAATGATAATAATAATAATACTTATAAATAACATAAGATTAAATAAAGTCATTGCTCCCCGATCCCCACTTATAGCATGAGATAGCCCACCAAGTCCTGAAAGGCAATGACCCATATCTGTAACATAAATAAACATTAACATATAACAAACAATTACCATCATAACTTGTACATAAGTAAAGCGCCAAATACTTCAATAACCATGGTAGGGGTAAACCCGTATACCCCTACACCCACCAGGTTCTGAGCCACCGACGAGCTTGGAACCTACTAAAACTTACCATGAACTATATTAACATTGCTTCTTAACCTTGAGTAACTACCGTGTACTTTTCTGGCTAGCAAAAGAGCCTTATTTAACCCTAACCTTAATCTCCCTAAACTGCCGCTGTGAAAAATCAGGGACATCTAACCACAAGAGAAGGAGGGAGGGACTAATTCAACCAGGTAAGCAGGTTAAAAGTGATAAAACAAAATAACAAAGTGGGGGGTGCAATATACAGATAAAAAGCATAAAACGTTTATACTTATTGATAAATGTTTCTTGGGCTTAATCTGAAAAATATAAAAGTCCATACATAGTGTAATACTGTAAAATACAGAAGAGATGTAAACAAAGGTATTGGGTCACTCACAATAGATACAGCCTAGAAAGCAGGCTCTAACTTGATCGCATGTGGAAAATCAGCTTTTCCAAGCTGTACAGAATGGCCCCACGATCCTCCTATGGATACTGGTATCTGGCTCCAGATGCAGGAAAGATGGATGGTAGACCAAAATATTCAAGCTTTAAAAAAGTATTTACTTCAAATAAAATAACAATATAATAAAATGTAACATAAAAAGTAATAAAATAAACACAACACGTTTCGACAAACTGTCTTTTTCAAGCGCATATCAAATTCTTCATCCGGCGTTCCTTTTAAGTCTGTATTTCCGGAAATTCGATTCTCCCGCCGGAATCTTCTTCCGGTATGACGTCATGACGCACGTTCCGTCGTTACGTCATGACGCACGTAACGTCATTACGTCACTTCCTGTAGGTCCACTCGGCGAACCGGAAGTGACTCACAGAGCTCCATTTCGTTTGAGGGCACTCAATTATTTTCTAAAACAACTAATAACTTTACACATATGTATATAAAATATAACAAACAAGTATAACTTGGTATAATAATAGCAAACAGTCCCTATTAATACAAATATTAATCATATTCCACAAAATATATAACAATAAAAAACATAATAAAATCATTTTGTATAAATGATAATGTGCAAGCAATATATAGCTGTACATATGGACACATTAAAACATATCTCGTTTAAAAAAGAAAATAATAGCAAATACATCTAGGAATATAAAAAGGAGAGAGAAAGAAAACAATATTCAAATTAATATATTTTCTCATATAAGAGCTTTCATTTCAAAATCCACATTGAGACCGCTGGGAGATAAGGTGTCCAGATTGAAAATCCACCTCATCTCACAGCGGTTCAAGGCTGATTCTATATGTCCACCCCTCCAATGAGGTCTAATTTGTTGAATACCATAAAATTTAAGTCCTGTAGGATCTCCTCCATGACTTTTCAGAAAATGTAAGGAAACATTATGTTTCAGGAAACCTTTTTTAATGTTATATATATGTTCTCGTATTCTTATTTTAAGTGTCCTTGAGGTCCTCCCAACATATTGGAACCCACAAGGGCATACGAGAACATATATTATATTTTTAGAGTGGCACGTAATAAAAGAATCTATTTTATAGTTATACGAACCTACTCGTGATTTAAAACTGTCTAATTTTTGGGGTTTATTTTTATATATCTTACATCCCATACAGTCATCGCAATAATGAAAACCTTTGTTATTATCCCTATAGATACCTAAAAAGTTATTGTTATTTCTAGGTTTATCTAGATAACTGGATGTCAGAATTTGCCTAAGATTTTTCGCTCCCCTAAAGACAATTTTAGGTTTGTTCTCAATATATGGTAAAATCTCCGTGTCTTGTTGTAAAATATGCCAGTTTTTATTGAGAACTTTTTTTGAGTGCTTTATGTTCTTTACTATAATTGAAGATCATTGGAATCTTGTCATCCTTTCTCTTATCTCTAGATTTATATACTAGAAGAGATTCTCTATTTATTTCTTTCACCATCCTAATTTCATCTTCTAATTTTTTAGAGTCATAACCCCTATCAATAAATTGTTCCTTCAGGATATTTGCTTGATATTCAAAGGAATCCAGGTCTGTACAATTACGTCTTATCCGAACAAATTGTCCCCTAGGGATATTATCAAGCCATGGTAAAAAATGGCAACTGTCCATATGGATATATCTGTTGACATCCACAGGTTTAAAAAATGTACAAGTGCTAATTTTATGATCTTGTATAAAAATTTCTAAATCCAAAAAATGTATACAATCTTTTTCAATCTCCTGAGTTAGATGTATATTCCACTGATTAGAGTTTAAAAACGTAATAAAATCCAAAGCAGAGGCTTTGTCCCCCTTCCAAATTAAAAAGATATCGTCAATATATCTTTTATATAAGACCAGGTTCGCACTCCAGTTATGTTGTGAGTACACATATCTATCTTCCCAATATGACATAAACAAATTAGCATAACTGGGTGCGAACCTGGTCCCCATAGCCGTCCCCCTACACTGTAAGAAAAAATTGTCCTCAAACCAGAAGAAGTTGTTGCGGAGGATAAAAGATATTCCCTCCATAACAAAGTCAACCTGTTCAGCAGGGTATAATTAGACCTCATTGGAGGGGTGGACATATAGAATCAGCCTTGAACCGCTGTGAGATGAGGTGGATTTTTAATCTGGACACCTTATCTCCCAGCGGTCTCAATGTGGATTTTGAAATGAAAGCTCTTATATGAGAAAATATATTAATTTTAATATTGTTTTCTTTCTCTCTCCTTTTTATATTCCTAGATGTATTTGCTATTATTTTCTTTTTTAAACGAGATATGTTTTAATGTGTCCATATGTACAGCTATATATTGCTTGCACATTATCATTTATACAAAATGATTTTATTATGTTTTTTATTGTTATATATTTTGTGGAATATGATTAATATTTGTATTAATAGGGACTGTTTGCTATTATTATACCAAGTTATACTTGTTTGTTATATTTTATATACATATGTGTAAAGTTATTAGTTGTTTTAGAAAATAATTGAGTGCCCTCAAACGAAATGGAGCTCTGTGAGTCACTTCCGGTTCGCCGAGTGGACCTACAGGAAGTGACGTAATGACGTTACGTGCGTCATGACGCAACGACGGAACGTGCGTCATGACGTCATACCGGAAGAAGATTCCGGCGGGAGAATCGAATTTCTGGAAATACAGACTTAAAAGGAACGCCGGAAGAATTTGATATGCACTTGAAAAAGACAGTTTGTCGAAACGCGTTGTGTTTATTTTATTACTTTTTGTGACGAGACCAATCTCGCCACATTGCATTGGAGGAGCCTGGTTGCCCGCCTGCTGCCTTTGGATTATGGACCGGCAGTTAAATGGTTAATTTTACTGTGCATAAAGATTTATTCCTTACTTTCTGCACAGCCGTTCGGTAGATTCTATCTACCGAACAAACAGACTTCTATCAGCCTCCCCAGAGCCGTGGGAAGTCGGCCGGCGCCGTTAATTGGCCACCCAGAAGCTGGCGTGTGCCCTCCATTTACCTCCCTGAACGAGCGTGTGCCGGCAATTGACCACCCAGTGGCTGCGGTTAACCGCAGCTTAATTGACTGTTACTGGGTGGTCGCGGTTACACTTAGCCGCCACACGATGGCGATGTTCTGGAGCTCCCTTTTCTGCCCGGCTTTCCTACGCCAAATCTGGACACTGTGTCAGCTAAGCACCGCTGAGCCTCCAGCCCCTGGTTCTGATTCGTACCAATTTAACGAATGTATGTAGATTCGGTATTTTGTGTTGGGGGAAATGTTTTAACCCAGATAGCTATGCCATGGAGCCTATTCGTGTAATTAAAGACTTTGGTTCCATGGCAATTAAACTGTATTCGTGTGGTCTGAGTGCCATTCACCTAATAATGTGCACTCAGACCTGAGCTATCTGGGGATATGTTACATGTCTGTGTTTTATGTAGTAAATGTTACTTTATGTATTTTAAAGTATAATACTGGTTTTGTGTCCCCACATGTGTAATGGAGTTTTGCCTTTGTCTTGGGAGATAATTGAGTTACTTCTCAATTATCTCCCAGGGCAGAGGGGAGGAAGCCAGGATGCATTGTGGGAATATACTGTGACTGTGTGTCCTATTTGTCTACTTGTCTGTCCCTTGTCACAGTCTCCCATTTGGTCCCCTAGGGGAGTGTCCACCAGGTGGGAGACCTGCATAAAAGCCTGGGCAGGTAGCCCTCATTAAACAGACCACTGCTTGACCCTCAACACGGAGCCTTGTCTCGTCTTTGGGGGGATTTACTGTATGCTGCTAAGGACTGATTGCCAGGAGTGTAAGCCGCTTGGAAGCTTTTCCTGTTCGCCTGCTAGCAGCTATTCGTATGGTTCCTGTTCGTGTATTTGGAATGCTACCTTATTCCCTTGTATGCCGTTCGGGAGTTTGGAGCATTCACTTGTATGCAGTTCGAGTGTTTGGACCATTCCCTTGTATGCAGTTCGAGTGTTTGGAGCATTCCCTTGTATGCCGTTCGGGAGTTTGGAGCATTCACTTGTATTCAGTTCGTGAGTTTTGGTGATTCTACAGTAGCTGTGCCTGTCTCTGAAAGGGGATTATCGTCTAAGCGGTTTTTACCCCTTTTGTGCAAAACGGTCCGTTACACTTTTTATGTTACATTTTATTATATTGTTATTTTATTTGAAGTAAATACTTTTTTAAAGCTTGAATATTTTGGTCTACCATCCATCTTTCCTGCATCTGGAGCCAGATACCAGTATCCATAGGAGGATCGTGGGGCCATTCTGTACAGCTTGGAAAAGCTGATTTTCCACATGCGATCAAGTTAGAGCCTGCTTTCTAGGCTGTATCTATTGTGAGTGACCCAATACCTTTGTTTACATCTCTTCTGTATTTTACAGTATTACACTATGTATGGACTTTTATATTTTTCAGATTAAGCCCAAGAAACATTTATCAATAAGTATAATTGTTTTATGCTTTTTATCTGTATATTGCACCCCCCACTTTGTTATTTTGTTTTATCACTATTTGGTAGTGTCTTTGAGTGATTTGTAGACACTGGGGGTAGTTGCTGTTCTGTGTCTTAGCGCCAATCCACCTGCACTTATTCCTTCCTTTTTAGGTGGAATTTTGTTTTTAGGTTAAAAGTGAAGAATTTTTCAATGGCTGCCTATTTATACTACCTCAACCCCTATTAACTAACAACCAATCCCACAATACCTTCCAACTAAGCCCGCCTTCTAGCTCTGTCTGGGCCCCTTTTCACTAAATCTCTTTCCAAAATCTATCATTTAATAGCTTGCTGGATCCTAATTACATTTTTATCCAAAACATGACAAATATATAAATGTGATAACTAAACGTATGTTCATTTATATTTATCATCCATTAGATTTATATCGTCAACGATTGTATCAATCCTTCCCTGAGACAGACACAATCTTTCACGATATGGATTGAAATTATATATGTTTTATCTCAAGAAAAGCACGTTTTGACTCCCGAGAGCTAACTAAAGCACAAAATACATGACATGTTTCCATCAGAGAGCGACAGTCAACCTTGCTTCACATGTTGTTCTCAGACTAAAAATATCTGTCGCTGTTCTCACTACAGAACAGCTTTAATCAATGTTTATTTAAAATAGATAACACACAAACTTTAAATTAAAAAAAAAACAAGCTGTTTGCTATTGTGATTGCTGTTTAGGGAAGCTTAAAAATGAAAAGGATGTAAACTGACATTTTAATTTCCTATTTGTATGTTTATCCTTTACAAAAACATTTTAAACGATAACAAAATATTAGAGATTATATTGTATTCCTTACCCTGCAAATATTTCCGATTGGATATTATCATGTACAATATGCGTGATAGAATTGTATTAAAAATATTGCAAACCTTTTTTATAATACACTGTGTGCAGGGAGACAGGGGACCTCCTTACACCATAACCTTATAGCTGCAGTTATAATACACTGTGTGCGAGGACACAGGGGATCTCCTTACACCATAACCTTATATCTGCAGTTATAATACACTGTGTGCGGGGAGACAGGGGACCTCCTTACACCATAACCTTATAGCTGCAGTTATAATACACTGTGTGCAGGGAGACCGGGGACCTCCTTACACCATAACCTTATAGCTGCAGTTATAATACACTGTGTGCGAGGACACAGGGGATCTCCTTACACCATAACCTTATATCTGCAGTTATAAAACACTGTGTGCGGGGAGACAGGGGACCTCCTTATACCATAACCTTATATCTGCAGTTATAATACACTGTGTGCAGGGAAACAGGGTCCTCCTTACATCATAACCTTATAGCTGCAGTTATAATACACTGTGTGCAGGGAGACAGGGGCCTCCTTACACCATAACCTTATATCTGCCGTTCTAATACACTGTGTGCGAGGACACAGGGGACCTCCTTACACCATAACCTTATAGCAGCAGTTATAATACACTGTGTGTGAGGACACAGGGGACCTCCTTACACCATAACCTTATATCTGCCGTCATAATACACTGTGTGCGGGGAGACAGGGGACCTCCTTACACCATAACCTTATATCTGCAGTTATAATACACTGTGTGCGGGGAGACAGGGAACCTCCTTACACCATAACCTTATATCTGGAGTTATAATACACTGTGTGCGGGGAGACAGGGGACCTCCTTACACCATAACCTTATAGCTGCAGTTATAATACACTGTGTGCGGGGAGACAGGGGACCTCCTTACACCATAACCTTATAGCTGTAGTTATAATACACTGTGTGCGGGGAGACAGGGGACCTCCTTACACCATAACCTTATAGCAGCAGTTATAATACACTGTGTGCGGGGAGACAGGGGACCTCCTTATACCATAACCTTATAGTTGCAGTTATAATACACTGTGTGCGGGGAGACAGGGGACCTCCTTACACAATAACCTTATAGCTGCAGTTATAATACACTGTGTGCGGGGAGACAGGGGACCTCCTAACACCATAACCTTATATCTGCAGTTATAATACACTGTGTGCGGGGAGACAGGGGGCCTCCTTACACCATAACCTTATATCTGCAGTTATAATACACTGTGTGCAGGGAGACAGCGGCCCTCCTTACACCCTAACCTTATAGCTGCAGTTATAATACACTGTGTTTTCAGGAGACAGGGATAAAGAACATATTTAAATAATTGCCATTAGGTAGAATGTTATCATGCTGGGAATGACCTTTTCAGTAAATGGGATCACATGTTTTAGGGAGATACAAGTACCGTATTTTTCCATCTATAAGACGCCCCCATGTATAAGACGAGCCCTATTTTTTAGCCCAAAATTAAAGGATCACTATAGCGTCAGGAAAACAAACTTGTTTTCCTGACACTATATAACCCTTAGGTCCCCCCTATTCTCAGGGCCCCTCTCCCTTGGCAGTGAAGGGGTTAAAACCCCTCCAGTTACTTACTTTAATCCAGCGCCGGCGCTGATGACCTCTCCTCCCCGGCCGACGTCAGCTCCCGAGTGGTGCGGAATGTGCATGTGCAGCAAGAGCCGCACGCGCATTTAAACAGTCCATTGGAAAGCATTTCTCAATGCTCTCCTATGGACGTTCTGCACGCTGGATGCGATTTGCACATCCAGCGTCGCAGTAGCGCCTCTAGCGGCTGTCAGGAAGACAGCCACTAGAGGCTGTTTTAACCCTGCAATGTAAACATAGCAGTTTCTCTGAAACTGCTATGTTTACATCTGAAGGGTTAAAACCTGAGGGACCTGGCACCCAGACCACTTCATTGAGCTGAAGTGGTCTGGGTGACTATAGTGTCCCTTTAAGAAATAAATATTTTAAACATCTATAGCATCTCAGTCCCCACCAGTCCCGGGCCCCCTCACACCTGTATGCCACTCCACGAGGTCCGGTCATGACACTGGCTCCCTGGACCGCTGTTCTGCTATTTGCGGCAACGAAGCCCTCTGCCCGCAGTAACCATACAAAGGGATGTCCAGGCAAGTCCTCACCCTGCGGCGTCTATATGTAGTCCAGAGCCATGAGGTCTTGGCGTTGTCCAGAGTGATGCGAGGAAGCGTGCGGTTGCACTCAGCTGAGTGTTCTGTCAGCAAGTAGCCAAGTTTTTGCGCTGAGTAAGTACCGTAAGTAATTGGATTAATAATTAATTATTTTTTTTTAAATGTAAGGAGCTTCAGCCACATGTGACTAGCTTTTGGTTGGCTGTCAGGCCCCCGCGCACAAGTGTTGTTGTTTTTTAATCCCTGCATTGACACTCCCTGTATAAGATAACCCAAATTTTAGATTAATAAAAATTTAAAACAAACATAGTCTAATAAATGGAAAAATACAGGTATATATTCCCTTTTCTCTCTTCCGATATGAGAATGAATTGGAGCAGGTCAGGAGAGCTGGTTTGGAGTTTGGAAAGATTTAGCACAGCCCTGATCATTGTTATTCCCTGATTATCACGTCCTCACACTGTGCAGCATTTATTTATTTATTATTTGGCTTCGTACATTCACGCTCGGCTGTTTTTTAGCAATCTGAACAGACGGCACATTAGTAGATACTGTGGATTTGAATTATAATTAATTTACAGAAAAAACTGCATCAAGGTACAGATTTTCCACAAATAAACAATGTGACCTTCTGCCCTTCTGCCCAAATAGACTTACACATTCACAGGATACAATTCTTTATTTCCTATTACTAAAACCAGAAAAGTTGCAGACGTTTTTATCCATTTTGTATTTTTCCCCAGTTCGGAAAGCTGATTGGAATTCGGCGGTTCTCTAAGCAGCAGATGTTGCAGCACATGAATACATTGTCTATTTCATGCGTATGTGATATCTTAAAATGGGCATCAATTCATTTACATGGAATTGATTGTCCAGAATGCGACTGACTCATAATTCAGTTATTATTTTTATGTACTCTGGATGCTTAATTATAGATGGAATAAATTAGGAATTTGTTCAGAAAACGAACACAGAAAAACTGTGAAACTTTAAATATTTCAGCAGCTGTGCCTGTCGAATGAGATACCACGGGCTGTAGTTACTTAGTTACAAGTGACAGCTAAGGAGCCCACAGGTAGCTGGACACTCAGCCACATAGTTTAAAAGATTGTTCCTTTAAAACTAGCAGAATACACTCATCTATTAGGAATTACTGAATAGCAAATCTTAATTCGGCGACAGGCTCTTAAACTTTAAAGGGACACTATAGTCACCCAGACCACTTCAGCTCAATGAAGTGGTCTGGGTGCCTGCTCCCCCAGGTTTTAACCCTTCAGATGTAAACATAGCAGTTTCAGTGCGTCGAGGGAGCCCGGCGCTGGAATAAGGTAAGCTGCTGAAGGGGTTTTAACCCCTTCAGCGCCACGGTAGGGGGACCTTGAGGGTGGGAGCAACCTCAGGGCACTAAAGTGCCAGGAAAACCGCTTTATTTTCCTGACACTATAGTGATCCTTTAATGCAAGTATATCATGTTTTTGACAATCAGTTTTATTAAAAATAAAAAGGTGGCTTGACCATCACTGCGAGCAGTAAAAGCAATATCTTACATACCTCAAACAGCGGTAATCTGACCATCTCTCGACTCCCGACACTTGTGTCAATATGGGGAAGAGGTTGAAGAAACTGAAAACCTGCTCGGGAGACGGCAAGAGGCGGAACAGGGATCTCTTCATGGAGCGGCCTAAACCTAAAATGATGGTGACGCTAGATTCCTGAAGTTCATTCTCGTGGAGGAACCCTTGTACGCGCCTGACATCATACCTGTGGATCCTCTCACTAGAGAATTAATGGGGGTCTGAGTGCTTCGGCAAAATGAGGGCTCCTGAAAAATGTACGCACCTGATTCCAAGCAAACATCGCAGTACGGCAAGAAGAGATGACTGCAGTCACGGACAAGATGAAACCTACAGAAGAAGATATAGCTACAATAACGGTATGCCAAGTGGACACAGCAGAACAGTTTCAGCAACTACAGTCTTCACTCCAGGCCTTGCAGACCAGACTGGACACACTAGACAACGTAAGGTGATGGAACAACATCAAAATACGGGGCATAGCGGAATCCCCATAGATGACAGGGAGCTGCCACACTTCCTCCGATGCCTCCTCTCTGCTATCTTGCACCCCAGGAAAGCCAAACATACACCCGTGGAGGGATCTTACAGGGTTTCTAAGTCAGCCAGGGCTCCAGTGGCTGCCTCCCGCAATGTTCTACTTCGCTTTCAATATTTTTGTGACACGCTTTAAAATGAAAGCTCCTTCCAATTCGAAGACAGGCAGTTTCCCTTCCTGCAGAATTTATGCAAGGCAACATTAGAATGGATGCGTTCAGTTTGTCGGGTCACTCTGGCCCTCCAAAAAGCTGGTGTGAAATACCGTTAGGGCCCATCTCGCACCCTCCTGGCAACCAAGGGAGATTCCACCTTCCGACTCTCCTCGCCCGAAAAGGTACAACAACACAAATATAAGGCAAAGAATAATGTTACCTGCATACTATCCCAAATCCCTATGCACATTTAAATAGCAGGAGGTAAAATGGCCAATAACGTGTAAGCCTGTCAAGGCAAACCTCTTAGGTGAGTCCTACATTAACAAACAACCTTACTGCTTCCAGCAAAAAGGCAAAATCTCTAATGAGAGAGAAAGGGGTATTGTTACAAACTAATGACCAATTATGGGGTGTGCGACAACACTGTAACATGGTTATGTAAATAAAACAAATAACGAAAAAATATGCCCTGTGCTCAAACTCTGACTACTTCTAGGAAAAGGCGATAGTATTCACCGAGTCCTAATACATACAAAGATCAAAATAGACAACATCCCCTAATCCAAAAAAATGGATCGGAGGTGAAGAAGCGGGTTACAGAGGTAGTAAAGGGCCTAACCCTAGAGAACCAAAATAGAGGAAAAGAAAATAACTGGAGAGGAAAGAGAACTCCACAAAGCCCCATCCCCAGTACTACCTCATACGTACTGAACTATAAAGACTTGCACACAAACAAACTACAATTATATTAAGTGTTCTTGCATAGCAAGACCACTTATTGTTATCTCACATATATATTATTCCTATTCTTATTATAGCCAAATTTACCACCCTAACTCCTCCCACAGTTTTTACACTACATAGACCGTAATATACCGAAATGTGCAAATTGTTCCCGATTGGATTGCTATTAGTTTGTGGAACGTTTCGCCGAATGGTTCACGGAATATCGTCATTCTTGTGGCGAAATTGGTCCCATAGGAATGAATGGCAAAATGTTCAAAACTAGAGTGGGAGCTGACAAAAGCTGAAAAATCAGGACATGATTTTTGAACTGCCCCCACTCCCTCATTTTCAAGCCCACCTACACAAATCTTATATCAAAACGTTCAACTATCCCTGCTGCCACTAAATATGTCAACCGCTAAGCCATAGTCCTGATAGTTTTCACAATATGACCATTTGTTTGCAACTCAAAACTAGAGTGGGAGCTGACAAAAGCTGAAAAATCAGGACATGATTTTTGAACTGCCCCCACTCCCTCATTTTCAAGCCCACCTACACAAATCTTATATCAAAACGTTCAACTATCCCTGCTGCCACTAAATATGTCAACCGCTAAGCCATAGTCCTGATAGTTTTCACAATATGACCATTTGTTTGCAACTCACGCCATCCATTGACATTCATTGAAACTCCACTCTAGCCAGCTCAAACGTGAAGGGCAATTTCTAAACTGCGACTGTGCCTTCATTGTTAATATTGCAGAGACATACTATGCATCAAAATGCAGGTCTGGGTCTTGTGATTCTCACAATATAAAGCTCTTCACTGTAGGATTTATAGTTTTTAAAATACAATCGTTTGAAGATGGCAACCGCCAAAATACTCTGACCTGTGCCAGGCTGGAGCAGCAAGTGATGTCATAGACTTTTGTACACCTGCTAATGTTTTTATAAATGTATGTTTTAATGTAACTGTGAAGCACTTTGGGCAACAACGTTGCAATTAAATGTGCTATATAAATAAATAATAACAGTTACTCAGCCCACTCCAGTTGTAGACTACTGGTGGAGGCAAGAACACTTCACACAATTTCCCCAGAAATTGTAGCTTTTCTAGTTCTTATTCTTATTATAGCTAAATTTACCACCCTAATGCCTCCCACAGTTTTTACACTACATAGACAGAAATATACCAAAACGTGCGGATTGTTCCCGATCGGAGTGCTATTACTTTGTGGAACGTTTCGCCAAATGGTTCACGGAATATCGTCGTTCTTGTGGCGAAATTGGTCCCATAGGAATGAATGGCAAAATGTTCAAAACTAGAGTGGGAGCTGGCAAAAGCTGAAAAATCAGGACATGATTTCTAAACTGCCACCACTCCCTCATTTTCAAGCCCACCTACACAAATCTTATATCAAAACATTCAGCTATCCCTGCTGCCACTAAAAATGTCCACGGCTAAGCCATATTCCTGATAGTTTTCACGATATGATAAGTGTTCTTGCATAGCAAGACCACTTAATGTTATCTCACATATATATTATTCTTATTCTTATTATAGCCAAATTTACCACCCTAACTCCTCCCACAGTTTTTACACTACATAGACAGTAATATACCGAAACGTGCAGATTGTTCCCGATCGGATTGTTATTACTTTGTGGAACGTTTCGCCGAATGGTTCACGGAATATCGTCATTCTTGTGGCGAAATTGGTCCCATAGGAATGAATGGCAAAGCTAGAGTGGGAGCTGGCAAAAGCTGAAAAATCAGGACATGATTTCTAAACTGCCACCACGCCCTCATTTTCAAGCCCACCTACACAAATCTTATATTAAAACGTTCAGCTATCCCTGATGCCACTAAACATGTCAATGGCTAAGCCATAGTCCTGATAGTTTTCACAATATGACCATTTGTTTGCAACTCACGTCGTCCATTGACATTCATTGAAACTCCACTTTAGCCAGCTCAAACTTGCCATACTTGCCAACTTGACATACTATGCATCAACATGTAGGTCTGGGTCTTGTGATTCTCACAATATAAAGCTCTTCGCTGTAGGATGTATAGTTTGTAAGATCCGACCGTTTGAAGATGGCAACAGCCAAAATACTCTGACCTAAGCCCCGATATGCGATGGTGTATATCGACGGGAGAGCGCCGTCCCCACAACAGGAGCGGCGTCAAATCTCCTAGGCAACACTGTATCAAAGGGTGTACAAAGGTCCCGATTTGTACACCCTTTGATACAGTGTTGCCTAGGAGATTTGACGCCACTCCTGTCTCGATTTGTACACCCCATTCAGAGGGGAGGAATTTTTGGACAGTTTAAAAATGGCCCGGGCAGAACACTGTTGTCTTGCTGCCCTTGAGAAAGGCAGAACGATACCCGCCGAAACGCGCGTCGGGCTTCCGATGCAGTATGCTTTGATGATTTTATTTTCACATTTTTAGACTGCTAGGCTAGGAGTCTGCTTCGTTATACAGTTAGGGGGACCTTTTGTGGCTAGGTTCCCCCTGATATCACTATAGAGCATTGTGGACTAGGATCTAGGAATCCATTTGTCTTTATTGAACTCGTCTTTATTGAACTCCTCTATTTATCATTCAAACTTTATTTTCAATTATCTCTAACCTCCTGTCCTTTCTATTGACCTCCTGTGGCTACATTTTTGAGTGGACTATGCCTTAACTTATAATGTTAGCTCAGTTTAGGTTTTTAACAATCTATGCTTGACAGCCATTACAGTCACAGATTAATTGAGGCCGTCCATTATGATATATTTGACAGAAGGTGACACTCTAGTGATATTGCTCTATGCTGCCACTTTAATAGGCTACTCTTATCTCTGACCATTACTAGTCGGTTTATGGATAGGAGCTTGGACTCTTTGGACTCTAGTCTTTTTAATTTGAGTCCCGTGTATAAGGAGTTTATGGGACAGGTATGATATACTATTCTCCAAAATAGCGAATCATATGGGATATCTCCCATTTACTCATTTCGCTTGATTGAGAAATACTTTGTACACTCTTTTCCCCTCCTGTAGTTTTGAATAATTGAATAGAGGATACGCCTTTATTCCTCTATGCCGATTCCTTTCTTTTCTCTATTGCTCGTTATATAGGTTCACTTCAGTCTATTGCCACAGCTGTAATTCATATCTTTGGTAATTCTCCAAGATTTGACACACTAATTGTTACTATGTGGCAATACACTGTATTTATTATCTCAACCTTTTAAATTGCAACATTGTTTAAGTATTAACCATAGAACTTGCTATGTTTGTATATGGTTAAGTATACTTCCTTTAGCGGCAGATCTAGCAGTCTTTCTTAACTACTTTTCACATTCAAGACCCACTAGATGGTCTCTCTAGACGTACATAGGAGTTATAGTATTTTCCTTTTTTTTGTCTTTGATTATTAATAAAATTGTAGTTTGTTTGTGTGCAAGTCTTTATAGTTCAGTATGTATGAGGTAGTACTGGGGAGGGGGCTTTGTGGAGTTCTCTTTCCTCTCCAGTTATTTTCTTTTCTTCTACATACAAAGATCAACCCCTCCCAGTAAGTTGCAAAGTAAGTAAGCACACTATTCCAAATCCCTAAGTCACACACACAGTCGCAGACAGTCACAGGCAGACAGTCACACACACAGTCACAGGCAGACAGTCACACACACAGTCACAGCCAGACATTCACACACACAGTTACAGGCAGACAGTCACATACACAGTCACAGGTAGACCGTTACACACACAGGCAAAGGCAGTCACACACAGTCACAGGCAGTCACAGACAGACAGTCAAGCACAATTTCACAGTCACAGGCAGACAGTCACAGGAAAACAGTCGCACACACAGTCACTCGCAGACAGTCTCAAGCAGACAGACACACACAGTCACACATACAGTCACAGGCAGACAGTCACACACACAGTCACAGAAAGTCACAGGCATACACTAGCAGACAGTCACACATACAGTCACAGGCAGACAGTCACACACACAGTCACAGGCAGTCACACATACAGTCACAGACACACAGACACAGACAGTCACAGGCAGACAGACACAATCACAGTTACACACACACACACACACACATCACACACTTTCTCTCACTTACTGGAGGAGTAGTGTAGTCACTGAAGTCCCTGGTGTGTAGTTGTTGGGGAAGCACTGACTCCTTCCTGCTTCCGCTCTTTGTGCATCAGTGGCAGCAGTGGGTGGAGGCTGTCTTTAGCCGCGCCCTCTCCAGATTTGGCTTTGCCTCCATGGCCGATTTGGCTCCGACCCCACCTCTCCGTGCAGTAGGCCTGCTCCTACTCCTGGCCCCTGCATGTGAGAGTGTGTCGGTTGCCCGACTTCCCTACTGCCATGGAGCCCTGTGCAGCCACACAGCTCACACCTCCCCAAGGCCAAGACTGGTGGCACCCTCCTGCCTAGTGGCACACGGGGTAGACTGCCCCTGCCCCCCCCCCGCCCTTAGTATGTCAAAAGGGGGCAACTGACATTTAATGTGGATAAGTGCAAGATAATGCATCTTGGATGTAAAATCCCAAGGGCAGAGTACAGAATATTTGATAGAGTCCTAACCTCAACATCTGAGGAAAGGGATTTAGGGGTGATTATTTCTGATAACTGAAAGGTAGGCAGACAATGTAACAGAGCAGCAGGAAATGCTAGCAGAATGCTTGGTTGTATAGGGAGAGGTATTAGCAGTAGAAAGAGGAAAGTGCTCATGCCATTGTACAGAACACTGGTGAGACCTCACTTGGAGTATTGTACGCAGTACTGGAGACCGTATTTCCAGAAGGATATTGATACTTTAGAGAGAGTTCAGAGAAGGGCTACTAAACTGGTTCATGGATTGCAGGATATAACTTACAAGGAAAGGTTAAAGGAACTTAACATGTATTGCTCGGAGGAGAGACGAGACAAGGGGGATATGATAGAAATACGTAAAGGGAATCAACACAGTAAAGGAGGAGACTATATTTAAAAGAAGAAAAACTACCACAACAAGAGGATATAGTCTTAAATTAGAGGGGCAAAGGTTTAAAAATAATATCAGGAAGTGTTACTTTACTGAGAGGGTAGTGGATGCATGGAATAGCCTTCCAGCTGAAGTGGTAGAGATTAAAGAAGAGAGATTAAGGACAGTGAAGGAATTTAAGCATGTGTGGGATAGGCATAAGGCTATCCTAGCTATAAGATAAGGCCAGGGACTAATAAAAGTATTTATAAAATTGGGCAGACTAGATGGGCCGAATGGTTCTTATCTCCCCTCACATTCTGTTTCTATGTTTTTAAACCGAATTATATGTAAACAAATAAGAAAAACTCACCTTAGGTCGGACAGTGTTTGTAAAGACACATAGAGATGTCACAGGAAGTGAGAGGTACTGTAAGGGGCACTCCCTTTGCAATTCTTTAGTGTGACAGACTGCCTGGCACACCGACCGGGTGCCTCTGTCAATCAATGCTCCTAGTGCTCACCAAGGACTCTAAGCACTCCACCAGACACCATCAGCACTGTAGCCCCTAAACCACCGTAGCTTGGCAGGGGTCTCGCTGTCCTCCACCCACCCTGGACCCAAGACCAGGATCCAGCTTCCAGTGGGTGAACCTCTCCTACTCCAGAGAGTATAGTGATTAGAACCCAGGTGATTAGAACTCAGGAGAGTATAATGAGGATAGCAATCCTTAGAGTGAATATAGCTGGCGCTCCATGAGACAAGGCTCTATGTTGAGGGTGAAGAGGAACTGATTTTAATGGTGCCACACTTGGCCTTATATGACAATCACCATGCAAGGGGTATGCAAGGGGTATGCCCATATGGACCTTGTGGGGAACTGAGTTACAATATTCATCCCACAACACATAATATCCCCACAAATGTTGCAACCCCTGATAGACCTGATCTGGGTGACCAACATATAAAAAAATCACCCAGATCAGTTCAGGGGTTCAGGAATTCTATGGAAGTCATTTTTTGACCAACCGCAGGCATGTACCATGCCCAAAATAGTTCCAGATAATCAGGGCTTGTGGTTGGTCTAGTTCTGTAGTTTGAAAACTAACAAACTACCGAACAGAGTCTTACCCTGAACAGTGTCTTACCCTGGAGCTTGTTCCCCTCATCCAGACGAATGATCTCACCAAACAGTGCCCTTCTAAGTTGAATAGATGATGGAAGTCCAGCGGTGTTCAGGAGTTTCTGTATCTGATTTTAGTTCCATGAGATTCATGCCCAAACACCGCTGCCTGCGTTCATGCGAACAAGATGCCCAACACCTCGTGGTTAGCCATAGGAAATGTGGCCACCCAGAGGAACAATTAGAACACTGCGGTGAGAAACGTTCCAAGTTGTGTTAACAAGCTCCAGTGTGGTCTCTGGTTCGTGCGGTTGTTCGATAATTCGAAGTGCAGCTTCGAATTGCTTCGGGAGTTCGAAGTGTGGCCATACAAATCCAAAAAGGCACACACAGTGGTTTTAACCAGGATTTATCACAGGGGCCATAGTCACTGGGTAGGAGGCTGGCAAACAGGCTCCTCCAAAAACCAGTGGCACTTTTAAGTTTGTTTCTTAATGCCAATTCACCAGCAGCACCCAAAGATTGGCTAGGAATCATGAGAATGCATTTCTTAAAGCAAGCAACAAACTCAATTGACACTATATTATGCATTTTACAAGAATTCTGATTAAATATGGGTTATGAACAAATAAAACATTTTTGAATACCATACACATGAGTCATCAATCAAATACATAAAATTAAATATTGTTTTAATCGCACAAGATCAATGCAGATGTTATGTTTATTTGCAAGACATTTTTCATTTCTGTAATATATGCATTTTTCTAGTTTATAAAGTTTATTTAACAAATGTAGTCACTGAAACAAACTCATCTGCAAATCTAAACATGCTGTATGATCATATGTGCATTTATAATGAACGAACATATTGTACCATCTGTATGCTCAATAAAGAATATATAGAACCTCTACAGCATAATTCAGAAAAGGAAACAATCTGTGTGGTTTCATATTTACTCACTCACATAACGAATGGGGTACAAGGCAGATATAGGTTTGTTCACAAGCTTCAAGGATTAAAGGCCCTGGGTGATTATGTTAGGCACTTTTAACAAACTTTTCTATAGTCTATGATGGTGTAACTTATAATTAATAATTATGAGTGGATCATTTGGGGGATCTGGAGGGGCTAGAGACTTGATTATGAAGCTCTGTAGGCGAGATTCTTTTTTCCCTTACAGACTCCACTGCCACCCCAAGATAGGAGTTAGCCGAGAGAGGAAGCAGGGATAGAGACAATCTGTCATATTCCCTGTTTATCTCTATTAATATGCTGCTTTCAAACCTGGCTGAAACAAATTGAAGAGACCAAGCATTGCGAGTGCACAACAGCCAGGCAGAGGGGATATGAGAATACCACCAAACACCCAAAAGTGACAGGTGAAAAACATATAAATGTAAACATAAGTTATAAACAAGCAGCTTCCCCAGGTAGCCTTCCCAGATGTCAATGGGGCTTAGCTAAGTGGGGTTGGTGAGAGGTGCCCGGTGGACCCCAGGTAAGTTGCCATACCTTCCTTAAATGGTCTGACAACTAACCGTTCTAGAGCACTCCTGAAACCATAACCACTACAGAGGGCTATGGTGGTTATGGTGCTTAGAGTGCTTCTTTTAGAAAGATTTGTCACTTCTCTTTTTGTTTTCGTTTTTAGAAAAAAACATTCCTTGCTCTCACTCTCACTTTTATTTCACGTTGTCGGTTGATAGCCCCAGAGATTATTATTAAACTTAAAGCTGCTCTGTCACTACCCTGTCACTGTCGCACATTCCATCAAGATAATATCTTTACAAAATACTATACTACAAAATATATCGATCTTTGAAATTCCAACGCAATCAATAGATATTAAATATAAACCTTCTGTCTTGGGTTTGTTTAGATGTCTTACTTTTGTTTGTTCCAAGAAGCTCTGTAAATGTTCATGATTATATTATATATTATTATACTATATCCAGTTTTGTTGCACAAGATTAAAGGGACACTCTTGATCTAGCTGGCTTAAGTACTTCATGTGTGAATAGTGTGTCCTAGTTTTTCAATTTTGCAAAAAAAGGCAGATTTTAACACAAACTGGCACTTTTATAAAAAAACAATGACACACCCCCCTGGCTGTCAATCAGACACCAGTCCTGTTACTTCCTGGTTTGTTTAACTCAATGGAACTAAACTCAAGAGGTATCAATTACCCAGAACATCTGCCTTGCAAAGACTTCTCATTGAGCTGCATTAGGAAGTCTGTGATTGGTTGTCACAGAAAGTCTGGACTGGTTTAAAAGGGGATGGCTTACAAAGGCTGCAGACAAAAGAGGTGCAGCCTTTGCAAGCTGCTTTTAAATATAGAAATGCAGAATTAAATGCATGCATGTTTCATTGGGTTATATCTACTAAACAGTATTTATTTTTTAAATTTTTTTTGTATTTGGGCAGTGGAGTATCCCTTTAACATTTTATAAGGGCTAGTCCAAATCACCATGAGGGATGCACATTGTTTCGTTGATGTGTCTCCTACTTGCATACCTTCTGTTAATGTAGGGAACGCACTCAGAGGTACTGCAGCTCACATGGGGCTCACAATGCAAGTGCTCCTCAGCTGATTGAAAAGTGCAGATTTTTTTTCTAACTGATCTATCATATAATTATGATACACTAGTTGCCTGGAGTATCCTTTTACAAAAAGTCATTTTGTGTATTGAAATAAAAGTTAATTCTAAGTTTAAAAAAAATAAAGTTTTCCAATTTTAGTATCATTATAATATTACCCGGAAGAAATGTTATTTTTTATATGTCATTAATCACAGCTTATCGTCTAAGACCCGGTGTTCATTCGCAGCATCTGATAATAGAAACCGGCAAAGAGAGCGATTTGCATCCGATGTAGAGAATTTAAAGCTGAGCTGCTCCCCAAGGGCAGGTAAAGGCACAATGCAAAGTATTATATTGAAAATCAACACTATAATAGAATGCTGCTGGGAAGATATCATCGGAATATTTCAACATTTTCCAAAATAAAATAAGAAAATTCTGAAATGCAATGACATGTCAAGTATTTTATGTATGAAGATGCATTACGGTGATTTTTCAATGTTTATTAAATTGCCACAATGTTTAAAATGAAATAATTTCCTTAACTGCCCCTTTCTATTGCTTCATAGCTCAACAATAACAAAAATGTGTGAGATTTCTATATCTTTAACCATTTATATAATAGAGAGTTGGGGTTAAGAGGTTGAAATGGATTTGTTATTTAATGTTACAATAAATTAAAGGAAAACGCCAAACCCCGAAAGAACTTTCGCTTACTAAATCGTTTCCATGACTAAGAACGGGTCTCATGTGCCTTATATTACGCAAGAGAAATCCGCACTTTTACAAACTCCCTTGGGTAACACCTCCTGGGTCATCTAGGGATATAGGATGGTTTCCTTCATCACTCGACAGATACTCAAAGCAGAAGTGAGGGTATCTCATGGAGGAGCATTGCTGGAGGATCATAGCAATTGCTGTGAGTTGGCCAAAAGATCTTGAGTCCGCCAGTGTCTATGAGATACGAAGTCCAAGCTTGTTATCTCTCAATGATACCTAAAGCAGTTTACTTAGTAGGCATTATCTGCTAAGTTATAGCACCAACTAAACAATGAATAACAGTCATTTCTATAAGAGGGAGTTAAAAATAGAACTCTTATTCAGTAATTCAAATATTGACATACCAAGCAGTAAAGACTACAAACCTGAAGGCCCAAAGGCTGGACGTGGAGATCCAACTGATGCTACGGCCATCTCCACCCCCAATATGATTAACCTCATCAATGAAAATAATCTTTTAACAGTTGTTTTTCGCTTTCATACAGTCATTTTAAATTAGATAATTTGTGTGATGTTTCCCCTAGTATTCATCTACTTTAATATGATAACTCAGTGTCTGTTTCAACTGTACATTGACTGCTGTTTTCCATTTTCATTGTTGCTTCCAAATTTGAAACATAAAACCTGCAATCACAGCCTGGAATCCCTCATTAACCCCAAGACTTCCAGATTATTATAGTATGAAATGTAATTACCCATGTGTTCTAAGCTAATGGGACACACAATTTCACAAAACTGAGTTGACTGAGAATTTTTCCAGCTCTGTTGAAGTCGTTTTCAGATCACCAGCAACCTACCGTAGTGAATAGATTCTTCTAAATTTGGCACATTAATGCAAAACATTGTAATTCAATTGACTAATAATAGTTTTGTTTTATTATAAATACAAAAATAGTTGATTTGTTTTATATTGACCTAATGCACTTTTCTTACAAAACGCAAAGTTCTATTTATGAATTTGCAATTTGTCGATAATATTTAAGCATATTCGCTGTGTTTCCGAATTTCAAAATTCCAATCAAAAATGTATCTGAATTGTGAAAAAGCTGAATATCACAATAGCAAGGCTGATCTTCTGACCAGCCGCTTTCCCACTTACCCCCAACCTGCCTCTGCTCCCCTATGGATCTGTGGGTGTTAACCTCAATAAAAAAAGTAATTAACAAAAAAAATGTGTTAATGCATCTTTTTTAACCAGCTACTTTCTGAACATTTTTATTTTGTTATTTTAAATCATTACTTCTCATAGTATCACATTTTTATGTCACAGGTTTTTCGTGGTCAAAGTCTGAATATGGGATTAAAGTAAACATGTACTAACCAGAAATAACTGAAAATATGAAGATAAAAAAATGAATATAGTGTGAAAAAAATCCCAATATAGAGAATAAAATTGTGCTAGTGTAGTAAATGTAGAATTTACTAAAAATGTGCTCTCTTACTACTATTGTTAAACACAATGTGATCTTTTTTTCTGTTGCGGTTGATGAAAACACTCAGGGGAGATGTACAGCGGCTGTAATTAATTATTCAACTTTTGTCCTTATTTATCAATAATCTCCCACCTTTGACTACCTATCCATTCTAACACTTACATGACTTTGAAATTACTTTTATTCACATTTTGCAGTCATTTAAATCTAGTTCATTTTTATTTTTAATAAGCTAGATAAATAGCACTTAGTGTAGAAAAGTGATCAGAGACGTGAAGAATTGGGTCACACGTTGGTTGATAATATATATTATGTATATCAAGATATATTTACAGTCATAACATCTTTTTTTTTTAGAAAACTAACAAATGAAAGTTAATACTCTAAATCATTGATGGTAGGCTTTATACATTTCAAAAATATATATTAAGCTCTTTGGCAGAAAAAAAAATCAGTTTTTGTACAGTACAATAAAAATCAAGTTATTGGGAGTAGGTGGAGGTGATACTCCTGGTAGGTTCCATTGGCAGAATGAATGTCCACTTTTTTCAGATTCCTCTAAGAATGTCATTTTTTTGCAGGGGGTTTCTTTGCTGGAGCTTTTGGGGCACCTGCCCCTTTTCCATCAGATTTTGCCCCTCCTGTTGATTTTTGAGCTCCGGTATCTTTCCCACTTTTCTTTCCTGCTCCCTGTTTATCAGAAGCTCCCTTTTCTCCTTCTCTCTTTTTTGCATTATCTTTACCGCCTTTGTCCTCTCCTTTGGTTTTTCCATTTTTTCCGTCTCCTTTTCCTCCTTTGCCATCCCCTTTAACACCTTTTCCATCCCCTTTACCACCTTTTCCATCTCCTTTACCTTCTCCCTTTCCTTCTTTACCTTCACCTTTGGCTTTTTCTCCATCTTTTTTCTTTCCCCCTTTACCACCATCTTTCTTCGCATCTTCAGCTTCTACTTTCCCAGATACAGTTGGCACATCCTTCTTTTTTGGCTCTGTCTTTGGAGCTGCATATAATAAAAAAGAAACATTATTAAAAAGGAGGTCTACAGAAGCTTCCACATACCTAATTCGATGCAATAATACTATCTGTATTTTATCACTAAGGAAAGAGTAGAAAATCATAGAGAAAACATTACAAGAGTAACGAAGTGTCCTCTCTTCTATCCAAGTGCATTGAGCCATAAATACATATTGTACTTTGCTACAGCGCCACCTACTGTTCAGAAACTGAAATACGCATATTTGATCAATTAATCTTGTACTCATGCAGCAAGACATAACAGTGCTGTGTATGTGCAGTCTTAATTCGTCTGAGAGTGGCTCATGAGTTGGATTAAGCAGTTTGCTCACAGTTCTCTAACTTAGCTGCAGTCACAACTAATTTAGCAAATTTTTTATTTTTTCAATTTCCTAAAATACAGTGTTTTATTGAAAATATTCTCTGGAGAATAGTGTGCTGTTACACCAACACCAGCGAGTAGTTACAGGTTTTGGAATTAAACTGTTATCAGTTATAGAAGTTTCCATTCATTTGTAGCGTTTTCATATCATTTCGAGCCATGCTCACGTTATACTGCAGCTTATTGGGACCTACTGCCAATTCTGAGTTATCATAAAATAATAAACAATTGTTGTGTCATTTTCATAAGTTTTTAGAAAAGCTAATTTTCATTTTAATACAATACTTTATAAACTAGTTTATATTTTTAATGCAAGATTTTTTACCAATTTTATATTTGTATGCTTTGTTTTATAAACCATTTTATGATACAATGCTTTATTGACCCATATATTTCTGAAATAATGTTTTATACGTTTTGATCAGGGCCTCTCATTCCTGTCAGTCAAAATGACGTTCAAAAAGATTTGCTGCAATTACGTATAGATCGTGCTTACCAATGTTACAGTGCTGTGGGATATTCCCTGTATAAATCATAACAATTACAATCATTTCTTGATTTTTTTAATTGCTGCGTATGCTTTGCAAATCTCCCTGCTATTGTACTATTCTTGGACCATTAAATAGTGTTTCTAGAGGACTTTATATTTCTTATTGAAAAGTTAATCTACCATTTCTTCATTCTTTTAAAGATTACTAAATGCACAGAGACCACTTAATTTTAACAGCTACCAGGCGCCCAGACCACCGTATATCAACAGCCACTAGAAACATCCAGACCACTACATCTCAGCAATCATCAAAGGCGTATTGACCACTTCAACTCAACAGCCACCAGAGGCACCCAGATCACTTTATCTCAGCAGTCATCAGAGGAGTCCTGACCATTTCATCTCAGAAGTCACCAGAGTTGCCCAGACCACTCTCAACAGCCATCAGAGGCTTACAGACCAATTTATCTCACCAGTCATCAGAGGCGTACAGACCACTTAATCTCACCAGTCATCAGAGGCGCACAGACCACTTCATCTCACCAGTCATCAGAGGCGCCCAGACCACCTCAACTCAACAGCCACCAGAGGCACCAAGACCACTTCAATTAGAGAGCCACCAGAGGCGCCCAGACCAGTTCATCTCAGCAGTTGTCAGAGGCATCCAGACCACGTCATCTCAGCAGCCACCAGAGGAGCTTGCTCTGCAACTACCAAGTTTAACTCAGTCATGTGACAATCAACGTCCCCATGAGAAGCATTTGATTGGATACGTACAGCATATGCCGCATACACACAACCCGTCTCCAATGTCCTTCTATGAGAAGCATTGGATTGGTTGATCAGAGATTATTTGTTTTGTCTGAAGAAGCCGATGACTCGGCGAAACGCGTCATCTGACTAGGGTTAGATGTCATCACGCAAACTCCGCCTCCCGAAAAATATCCCGATCGAGAGTACAGCCAGCCCTGGAAAGTGTACAACACGAAACACAGAAAAGCCGGCGGTTACATTTATTCCACGACGGACTGTTACCATAAGGGATCCGGTTATATTTTACTTACAGCAGTATATTATTGGAAATAAAGACGGTGTTTACCTATCTACATTGGCTGCAGTGGAAGTCTGTGCTTTGGGCCATTACAGTTAGAGCAGACTTTTCTCTACGTTTGTGAGTTTATTTCCAATTACTTTGATGGACGCAAGTCTCTTTTCAGCTATGTAACTATGTAACTTTTGCATTTTAGTTATTTTTATCTTACAATATTATACTATATGCTATTTTGTTTCCTTTTTCTGTTCCTGATTTGGAGCTGTATTTTACCTTATCAATGTCTTTAGTGTAAGTTGTTACTAATTATACGCACTAAATCACGTTGAGTGTTTGTTGCCTTGCAGACTGCACTTTTATATATAAATATTTTGCACATATATGCCGATTGTCAGCATACACTTTGTCACTTTATGTGAGTAGGGTTGCAGGTTGCACTTTGTACTGTATATGTCGTGCTGCAAAATGACAGCCTATCTTTTTGAATATGCAATTTAATTTATAATATATAGCGCACCCTTTTTATCTGTTTTTATTGTATTCGGAGTGTTTTGGGCTAACAGCCGCTATAGGTGCTGCTTTATTCCTAAAAAGTTGCTGTTTATTGTTTTATGTATTGATCTAATTTAAGCGCCATTCTTTCACTTGTTTATTTTTATTTGTTTTGTGTTTATCTTTTTGTTTATTTTTTTATTATATTATAGCTGCTCAGTCCCAACCATAGTTTGAGCCATATTTAACTGTAATGAAAGTGAAAATACAATGTGAATGCTAAGTGAATTTCAAATTTAAGCTCAAAATAGAAAAGGTCAGATATACTTTGATTTCACCTACTCTGCCTTTAATTTGAAATTCACTTTAAAAAATAACCCTATATAGGCTAAGTGACACTTTACAATGTTTCTATAGGTGCCCAGCTGTCCCAGATATGATGGAATAGACACAATTTGGATTTTCTGTCCCACTATTTTAGGCCTGAACTTTAATATCCCATTTTTGGAATTCTTGAAAAAGTCTTCAATAAATGTAGTATGAGAGCATCATTCTTCTCGGATTTAACACAACTGTCAGTTCAGAGGCGGAAAATAGCTACGGAATGCATCAGCACTCAAACAGTTAATCTCTAACACTCTCTGCCATCTACATTATCACAGAACAGACCTAACACAGCATGACATACACTTTGGGAGCGTATAAAAAATAACCAGAATTTATTCCGGCAAAGTTATTTCTGAAGTCAGACTATTTTTAAAGCTCAGACAAGAAAGTCCTTTTACCTCTCATAACTATTTTTAGGCTGACATTTGCTTGCGCTTCTTAATAAACGAATTTAGTTTGGCAAAATCACATATTCCAAAGCGCAGTGGCCAATAGGACCAGACATAAGAGAATTCAGTGTTGTTGAAACTTCAAGCCTTTCACACGTTTTTAACCCTCCAAACGCCAAAAAGGATGATGGCATTTTCTCTTGCAGTAAGTTTTCCTGCCACGGTGAAATCTTTAGAGTTATTTCTAATAGATCCGATCTGCTGGAATGTCCATACAGTAAACTGTATGCAGGAAAACATGATACATTGCTGCATTATACATTAAGATCAACTAAGCACTCCATAATGTTTATTAATAAACTGGAAACTGACTAGGGGATTCAAATTATAGGACAAAATAGAAAAAAAAAACGTATTTTGCCCTAATTTTCGCAATTAACTGGCTAATTCCACACAATTTATTTAATAACCTGCTTGTATTTTTTTATGTAAATGATTAAAAGGCAGCAGCATACTAACTACCGAGGGCTGTGTACCATGGATTAAACAAGAAGTGCTAATATATTTACTATATTTCGTTAGCTGGGTAGTTATTTACTCCACTAATGAAGTAAAATCCTTGAATGAATTTGGCGGTGGGCGGCCCTGTTCTTCGCCTTGTACCTCTCCTTGTTTAAGACAGCTGGCTAGCTGAAACTGGCTTAAAACATATTTATTTCACTGGCTCAGGCTCTCGGGAACCTTGCCTGATCACTCGATTTTTGAGGGACAGTTATACATTGTGTGTTTTGTTGGGCAGGGAATGAAAGTACTGCCTGTCAGTATGTGGAATTCATCTGTGCTCGCTATGACATTCATGAATTAATTGATGTTAGAATCACAATGATTAACTCGATTTCCCCCAAGGGACTTATAAATTTTATATCCTGCAGGGCAGGACTTTGATGCCCTGAAGGCCACAATAAAATATTCTGCAAAAATATGATGTTTCAACAACCCTGATGGATATGTGAAGATAAAATGTGTCAGTCACTGCTAATAGCTGTTAAAAAGGAGCTCTGTTTACATTTTGTTTATTTATTCAAATATTTTGTGTTTATTTATACAGTCACCTATGAACACAAATTCTGCTTGTGGCAGGGAGGTTTGGCCAGGCACTTCCTCTGCTTATGGTATAAAAAAGAATCCTTGTAGTTAAATGGTTTTATCTTTGAAAAGTAAATTAAGTGACAAGAGGATGAATAAAATGAGATCCAAAGCAGGTTACAGGTTCTCTAAATTCAGCTCTGGAATAGAAGACGTCTGGCATTTTCTGTTTATTTTGCTGTGTCCCATGTCTGCACTGAATACTGTGATAAATAAAGCTGTGTGTTATCACCTCCATAATTCAAAAATACAAAATGCCCCCCCTTGCGGGTGCCAACTAAATAAATGCCTGGCATGTTATACATATAACATGGGTTTTATCATCTTTTACATGGAAATCTAATAGTTATTTTTCTATTTTATCAATATTTGCCAACTACGTTTTAATGTTTGTATGTGATCATTATCATATACTCAATATGTTTATACTGACTTTTCACCTTGCTTCCATGAGCGTCTGGCAAAAAATCGCTAATGAGATTGAGAGGGGTATCTTTCAAAACCCCTACATGCTTATAAACCCTTAATAACATGGGTTGGGGGGCGACATTGTAACATAGCTGTGAGATACAAAAGTGAACACAAATACAAAAAAAGGTCCTGCGCTCAAACTCTGTCCTACACTGACCTTTTACCTTGCTTCTTTGAGCTTCTAGCAAAAAATATCTCTAATTTATGGAAGAAGCTCAAGGAAGCAAGGTGAAAAGTCAGCGTAGGACCAGTGGCGGATCCAGAGCCTGATCTCGGGAGGGGCACTTGTAGATTATTTAAATAAATAATCCAGGCACAATAACCACTACAGCTCAGTGTAGTAGTTATGGTGTCAGTAGTGCCAGGATTCCACCCCAGAGTAAGTAGTCATACCGTTTAAGAACAGTTTGACAACTTACCTGGGGTCTGCTGGGATATAGGGTATAGGAGCAGTGGTGTGTGTTAAGGGTGAAGTGTGTGAGTGCGGCAGTGTATGTCAGGGACAGTGTTTGTGGGGCAGTGTGTGTATGGGGACAGTGTTTGTGGGGCAGTGTGTGCGTA
>OW240915.1:9140669-9155742 GCA_933207985.1 Pelobates cultripes
GGGGGGGCAGTGTATGTGTAGGGCAATGTGTGTATGTGGAGCAGTGTGTGTGTATGGGGCAGTGTGTGTATGGGGGTAGTGTGTGTATGGGGGCAGTGTGTGTAATGGGGGGCAGTGTGTGTAATGGGGGGCAGTGTGTGTAATGGGGGGGGCATGTGTGGTATGGGGGGGCAGTGTGTGTAATTGGGGGGGAAGGATGCTTTTAAATAATATTTTTTTTTATTTTATTTAATAAAATAAATATCCTATGTCCCCCCTCCCTTCTTACCTTTACTGGGGAGGAGGGGGGACATATTTCGATCCCTGGTGGTCCCAGTGGGATTCCCTGGTGGTCCAGTGTGGAGAGTGAACTCTAGCCCGCGCTCCCGGGCTAGAGTTCACTCTCGCGAGATTTGGAGCGTTGCCGTGGTAACCGCGGCAACGCTCCAAATCTCGAGCGAGGAGGACCCGGAGGAGCTGCAGCCTGAGCTCCGGGTCCTCTCTCTCACTCCCTCCCTCCGCCACCGGCTGTAAGCATGGTGCCTGCGGACCGGGGAGGGAGATCTCTGATCTTCCTCCCCGGTCCGCAGGCACATTGCACGGCTGGCAGGGGAGGGAGACCGGCGGATTTCTCGGGGGGGGCAATTGCCCCGTTGCCCCCCCCCTGGATCTGCCAATGCGTAGGACCCACCTGAGAGGTTTGCCTTGACCTGGCAGGTGGGCTAAAAACTCTCATGATGACCATTGGAGCAAAAATAACCTCAATTTGTTTAAATATGCATAAGGATTTGGGAAGAGCGCAGGTAACTTTTTTTCTATGGTTTTTACTGTATGTATTGGGGCTGATGTGGACTGTGGTCCTTGCTGCCGCCCAAGAGTAGTGGGAGTTTGAGCGCAGGACCTGTTTTTTTGTATTTGTATTCAATATATTTATAATTGCACTATGTTTATAAGATGATGTTGATAATAGGAATATTTTTAACACCTTCTCTAAAATGGCAGCAAAGTGCCAGGTTTCAGAATGGCTCAATGGTTTAGTTACCTTTTATCCTGATTCACATCTTCAGCAAAGGTCCAGAGCTGATGGACCCAATGCGTCTGTATTTTAGCCTGGAGTAGAGTATAAGTAGGTGAGTAAATGGGATGTTATCCTCACAAAAGAGTGGGAGAAGTCTCTAGTACAAAGAAAGAGAGTTTACCTCCATACTCCTTCCCATTGCTTGAGACATACATCCACATTAATACCCACAGAGAGATTTATACCCACCCACAGAGAGACTTATATCCATATTATAACCCCTTGGACAGATACTTACATCCATACTCCATACTGTATTCCAAGGAGTAACTTACATCCATACTGTATACCATGGAGAGACTTTCATCCATACTGTATCACATGGCAGATACTTACATCCATACTGTATCTCATGGAGAGACTTACATCCATATTGTATCCCATGGAGAGACTTACATCCATACTGTATCCCATGGCAGAGACTTACATCCATACTGTATCCCATATACTGTATCCCATGGAGAGACTTACATCCATACTGTATCCCATGGCAGAGACTTACATCCATTCTGTATTTCATGGCAGAGACTTACATCCATACTGTATCTCATGGAGAGACTTACATCCATACTGTATTCCATGGAGAGACTTACATCCATACTGTATCATATAGACTTAAATCTATATTGTATCTCATGGAGAGACTTACATCCATACTATGTCCCATGGAGAGACTTACATCCCTACTGTATGTCATGGACAGAGACTTACATCCATACTATATCCCACGGAGAGACTTACATGCATACTGTAGCTCATGGAGAGACTTACATTCATACAGTATCTCATGGAGAGACATACATCCATACTGTATCTCATGGAGAACCTTACAGCCATACTGTATCTCATGGAGAGCCTTACAGCCATACTGTATCCCATGGAGAGACTTATATCCATACTGTATCTCATGGAGAGACTTACATTCATACTGTATCCCATGGAGAGCCTTACAGCCATACTGTATCTCATGGAGAGCCTTACAGCCATACTGTATCCAAGGAGAGACTTACATCCATACTGTATCTCATGGACAGATACTTACATCCACACTGTATCCCATGGAGAGACTTACATCCATACTGTATTCCATGGAGAGACTTACATCCATACTGTATCATATAGACTTAAATCCATATTGTATCTAATGGAGAGACGTATATCCATATTGTATCTCAAGGCAGAGACTTACATCCATACTATACCTCATGGAGAGACTTACATCCATACTGTATCCCATGGAGAGACTTACATCCACACTGTATCCCATGGTAGAGACTTACATCCACACTGTATCCCATGGAGAGACTTACATCCATACTGTATTCCATGGAGAGACTTACATCCATACTGTATCATATAGACTTAAATCCATATTGTATCTAATGGAGAGACGTATATCCATACAGTATCCTATAGACTTACATCCATATTGTATCTCATGGACAGAGACTTACATCCATACTGTATTCCATGGAGAGACGTACATCCATACTGTATCATATAGACTTACATCCATATAGTATCTCATGGAGAGACTTATATCCATACTGTATCCCATTACTTACATCCATACTGTATCCTATAGACTTATATCTATATTGTATCTCATGGAGAGACTTACATCTATACTGTATTCCATGGAGATACTAACATCCATACTGTACCTCATGGAGAGACTTACATCCATACTGTAACCTATAGACTTACATCCATATTGTATCCCATGGAGATACTTACATCCATACTGCATCTCATGGAGAGACTTAGATCCATATTGTATCCCATGGCAGAGACTTACATCAATACTGTATCTCATGGCAGAGACTTTCATCCATGCTATATCCCACGTAGAGACTTACATCCACACATTATCCTATGGCAGAGACTTACCTCCATATTGTATCCCATGGAGAGACTTACATCCATACTATAGCCCATGGAGAGACTTACATCCCTACTGTATCTCATGGACAGAGACTTACATCCATACTGTAACCCATGGAGAGATTTACATCAATACTGTATCTCATGGAAAGACTTACATCCATATTGTATCCCATGGAGATACTTACATCCATACTCTATCCCATGGAGAGACTTACATCCATACTGTATCTCATGGAGAGACTTACATCCATACTGTATCCCATGGAGAGATTTACATCCATACTGTATCTCATGGCAGATACTTACATCCATATTGCATCCCATGGAGAGACTTACATCCATATTGTATTCCATGGCAGAAACTTACACCCATACTCTATCCCATGCAGAGACTTACATTCATACTGTATCTCATGGAGAGACTTACATCCATACTATGTCCCATGGAGAGACTTACATCCATACTTTATCTCATGGACAGAGACTTACAACCATACTGTATCCCATGGAGAGATTTACATCCATATTGTATCCCATGGAGAGACTTATATCCATATTGTATCTCATGGAGAGACTTATATCCATATTGTATCCCATGGAGAGACTTACATCCATACTTTATCCTATGGCAGAGACTTACCTCCATATTGTATCCCATGGAGAGACTTACATCCATACTGTATCCCATGGAGAGACTTACATCCATACTGAATCCCATGGCAGAGACATACATAAATACTGTATCTCATGGAGAGACTTACATCCATACTTTATCCCATGGCAGAGACTTACCTCCATATTGTATCCCATGGAGAGACTTACATCCATACTGTATCCAATGGAGAGACTTACATCCCTATTGTATCCAATGGCAGAGACTTACATCAATACTGTATTTCATGGCAGAGACTTATATCCATACTGTATCCCATGGAGAGACTTTAATCCATACAGTATCCCATGGAGAGACTTTAATCCATACTGTATCTCATGGAGAAACTTATCCATATCGTATGCCATTCACAGATACTTACATCCATACCATATCCCAAAGAGAGACTTACATCCATATTGTATCTTATGGAGATACTTACATCCATGCTGTATCCCATGAAGAGACTTACACCCATACTGTATCCCATGGATAGACTAACATCCATACTATATTCCATGGAGAGACTTTAATCCATACTGTATCTCATGGAGAAACTTATCCATATTGTATGTCATTCACAGATACTTACATCCATACCATATCCCAAAGAGAGACTTACATCCATATTGTATCTTATGGAGACACTTACATCCATGCTGTATCCCATGAAGAGACTTACATCCATACTGTAACCCATGGAGAGATTTACATCAATACTGTATCTCATGGAGAGACTTACATCCATATTGTATCCCATGGAGAGCCTTACAGCCATACTGTATCTCATGGAGAGCCTTAGAGCCCTTCTGTATCCCATGGAGAGACTTATATCCATACTGTATCTCATGGAGAGACTTACATTCATACTGTATACCATGGAGAGCCTTACAGCCATACTGTATCCCATGCAGAGACTTACATCCATACTGTATCTTATGGAGAGACTTACATCCATACTATGTCCCATGGAGAGACTTACATCCCTACTGTATCTCATGGACAGAGACTTACATCCATACTGTATCCCATGGAGAGATTTACATCAATACTGTATCTCATGGAGAGACTTACATCCATATTGTATCCCATGTAGAGACTTACATGCATACTGTATCTCATGGAGAAATTTACATTCATACAGTATCTCATGGAGAGACTTACATCCATACTGTATCCCATGGAGAGCCTTACAGCCATACTGTATCTCATGGAGAGCCTTACAGCCATACTGTATCCCATGGAGAGACTTATATCCATACTGTATCCCATGGAGAGACTTACATTCATACTGTATCCCATGGAGAGCCTTACAGTCATACTGTATTTCATGGAGAGCCTTACAGCCATACTGTATCCCACGGAGAGACTTATATCCATACTGTATCTCATGGAGAGACTTACATCCATATTGTATCCCATGGAGAGACTTACATCCATTCTGTATCCCATGCAGAGACTTACATCCATACTGTATCCCATGGATAGACTAACATCCATACTGTATTCCATGGAGAGACTTACATTCATACTGTATCTCATGGAGAGACTTACATCCATGCTGTGTCTCATGGAGAGACTTACATTTATACTGCATCTCATAGACATAGAAAGAGACACCTACCTCACGTTATGGCATATGAGCCTAATAAACCCCATGGATATAGGCTTACAACTGCACTTCATGATCTGAGACTTAAATCTACATGCTGTACGATACCCTATACAGCCTGTTACACCTTTATTAAAGTGGATAAATTATCATAATAATCAATGTATAAATGTAGTCTGAGCAAATCAACATGAGACTTCCAGATTTATACACTGTTAATGTAGGACAAATAAATAATCTCGATGTTGTAGACAAAATAATGCATTCAAATATATACAGTGTTTGTGATTTGTTAATACCCACTGTTTAAATGTTTCGAAACCATGTTGATTGATATACTAGATATTCTATTTTCTAAGAACATTTTTCTGAAGTTCATTTTGTACATAATGGACCCCGGCAAAGCTGTTTATTATTAAATCGACAAACATTTCACTGGAACCTAATTACACCTACGTAATAACATAAAGATTAATTAGTATTTAGGTCATTGCAGCTTCATTATAGAAAATGAACAGCAAGCAGAGTAATTATCTCACGTATTACCAGATTTAACTTCCTAACAAGCCGCATGCTAATCTGTGCGCTCTAACATTATCGTTTGACATTAAATACTGGATTAATCAGAGAGATAATGAAATAAGATACGGTATAGGAGCATCTATGAAGGTATAGTAGATTAGCATTCCTTATTTTTAAGTTAATGGTCAGGTAGGTGTGATCTGAGATTGAGCAAAGTTCTTTTGTTTGAAAAGATATGCCAAGTTGCAATGGAATGTACCAGTTTGTATATATGGTGATTGCGGCACTGTTTAGGTCAGGGGCAGTCAACCTGCTCACTACTGCCCACTATTGGCCGGTTTGGGAGTTCAGGTGGGCGGTGGTACATTCTGCAGAAAACGCCCAGTGGACCAAAGCTGGCAGGGAAGATGCAGAGGCAGCCTCTGTGTAAGCCCTCTCGGGCTGGTGAGGAGATCAAAGATCTCCCTTACTGGTCCCCTGGCACTTAATTCCAGCAGAGGGAAGGAAGGGCCTGGGAGGCTCTGTGTTTCGCCCGCAAGCAGCGTTGCTGCTCGTTACCATGGCATGCTGTGCTCGCAGGAGGACAGGAGAGTCAGCCTGCAGCCAGAGGAGCTGCAGGCTAAAGTGAACATGCCACCACTGGACCACCAGGGCTTGCAGCATTATGTCCCCCCTCCCACCCTAGTAAAAGTTAAGAAGAAGGAAGGTGGAGACATTAAGATAGTTTTTTTACATCTCACCCACCTACACACAGCATAGACCCTATGAATCCTTCACACACAAACACACACTACACCCCTCACACACACTGCCCACACTCACACACATACTGCCGCCTCACACACACACACAGACTGTCCCCCTCACACACACACAGACTGCCCCCTACACCCCTCACACACATACTGCCCCCTCACAGAGACTGCCCCCTCACAAAAATTGCCCCCTCACATACAAACTGCCACCCTCACACACACACACAGATTGCCCCCTCACAGACACACACACCCAGGCTGCCTCCTCACACACACACACACACACACACACACACACACACACAGACTGCCTCCATTACACACTCCAACCCTCACACACACACTGAACCTTTCACACACACACACACACACACACACAGACTGCCTCCCTTACACACTCCAACCCTCACACAAACTGCTCCCTTCACACACATACACACACAGAGCACCTCACAAACACACATAGAAAAATAAAATGAATAGAAAATAGGAAAACAATGGGGGGGAAAATAGATAAATGTAAGTACATATTTTTTTTTATTCTTATATTCTTTATGGTACAGCATACCATGTGTTTTGCAGGTGAACAAAAACATAGATTGTAACAATAGGTACACATTGCAGGTATCAACCCAATTTTAGTTTTAATGGGTGGAGGTGCCCTCTTCATCTAGACTTTGGTGTTGTCTTCATCATCTGAGGGGTGCTAATGTGGGGCTTCAGATGCCTGTGTGCTTACTATGGTGGCATAAGTAATCTTGGCATATTTAAGGCATGTATGGAGGTTTAAGTGCTGTGCCACCTTCACAAGCTTGGACTAACTCTGTGGTATACTGTTGACTACTCAGAAGGTCTGAAACCTATGCTGAACGTTTAACATAATTCCTATAGATATTAACTGGAAATAATAACTGTGCATGCTCCATAAAGAGGGGGAGGGGAGGGGAATAGGTCAGATAATAGGTTGGTAGCTTACAGAGCCAAGGTAGAGCAATCTACAATATCATAAACTTTTTAAAACATGTAGTGAGTACTATAATGAGTAATTTAACAAGTGGCAAGCCTGGAGATGCGCCACTGCAGGTATCAGGTAGGCAAGGTAGGTGCTGTAAGCGTTCTGCATCCCGGAACAAAAGTGTGATATGCGCAACATTCCAAGATGGCCACCACGTTATCAGTGGGTTTTCCACCTGTATGCCCAGGTTCTGGAGGAAGGTTGGTGCTTCCATGGGGTTAGATAGCAGGTGGGTCTTGTAGGCCTTTTCCGCTGGTAACCGATGCGGACCCCATTTGTAAGGGATTAAGTGCTCTTACAATAGCTGGGTAATTTGGTAATTTGAGAGACCTCCGCCACATAAGGGTGTATCTGAAGAAGTCCCTGTATAGTGCCAGCTGTGCCCCTGCGACACCATAGGATAGACTCTCACTGCTCCCATGAGCACCCCCTTGTCAGAGCCTCGTACAAGCTTTAGTAGGATGTCTCGGGTTGCGTCTTGGCGTGCTGTGGTAGCCCTGGTGAGTCAGTAGCAGGAGTCCACCGTCAGTTGCTTGGCTTGCTTGGGTGTTAGTAGCGTGGAAATAAGCCTCCTGCAATAGTGAGGGAGTCCAACTCCTGAAATCGTCTCTGGCACTCCTTGGATCCTCAGATTTCGGGCCCTTGCCCTATCCTCCATATTGGTCACTTGTGCCTGTTGGTTGGTGCATTGTTTTTGTAGAGCCCCCAGTGCAGCATCAATGGCCATTTGCACTAGACTGGTGCCCTCCATGCTTTCCTCCACTGCCAGCACACGTGGCAATCGTTGAGATCTCTTCGTGGACTGGTGCCATGTCCGCATTAAACATGGCCTTAATCTCCAGCATCAGTGCCTTGATGTCAGCCTTGGTAGACCGAGCTGCGTCTCCCAGCTCTGCAGGTGTCTGTGGCCCTGAACGTGTCCGAGATGGGGCTGGAGGCTTTGCATAAAAGCCGTCCTCTTCCGCCGATGGTGAGGCGCCATCTTTGAAGTTTCAGGCCGCGGGATTGTGCGCAGGAATTCCCTGATATCTTGGGAAACCGATCCCGGGTCTGCCTGTTGTTTTTGATTTTTTTTCCCCATAAATTTGGCCACCCGGCTGCCTCTTCCAGTGCTCAGGATAGGTGCCAGGTAAGGCAATATTCAGGCAGATTACGGTGAATAGGTAGAGCTGCCTCGAGGTGCATATTGCTTGGTCAGGCGCTGGCTCCGCCCCCCGTACATTTCCTTTTTTTTTTTTTTAAACCCTCCTTTCTAAAAAAAAAAAAATTTAAATTGCACTTGTGCTATAAAATTAGTTACTGAGGCACTGGTGGGTAAGGAAATTTTACCACCAACAAAGATAACAAAAGTGGGTGGTAGGTATTAAAAGGTTGACCACACCTGGTTTAGGTTATGCCTCTCTGCTAACTCTCCCCCTATATGGATACATTTAAATACAGTTACCTTCTTACCAAACAAGGGGCTTGTTTCCATGCTTGTCACAATAATATAGTGGCAGGTTGATAATTGCTAAAATTATGTTAGTAATTCTATTTCGCTGCTACAAAAATGTAACATTTAACAACTAATAATTGGTGGCTGCTCCACAACCCAAATACAAAATAAATTAAAATAAACTGTTTAGTAGATATACCCCAAATGAAAACTTGCACGCATTTAATTATTCCTCTGTTCATTAGGGGTATATATAAAAACAACTTGCAAAACCTAATGAATAAAAGCAAGAGAATATACTGGTACAGTCCAAAGGGCAGCTAGGTCACCAAATCCAGGGTCTCTCTTGTCTCGTAGAGAAGCAGATAAAAACAATGAGGGAGGTGCAGCGTCTGGAATGTGCTTGGCGTGTATATATAACCATAAAAATTAGGAAAAATATGAAGTACATAATACATACAGATAGTAAATAAAATGATATGCACTCACATGCTTTAGGAGCTTAGGTGCAGCTCCAACATAGATGCTTAGGTGGAATAATCCCCGCCTGAGAATATGGTGGAGTACAGACTCTATAGGAGGTGCTTGTGGATGCAGCTTCTGTGTTCTGGAGCCTATAAAGCGGCTCCACAGGTATGGCATGAAGTTGGATGATGCCCACTCTAGAATATAGGTGCTGGTGGTCTCGCTCCGATTATACAAGTAAAAGAGAAAATAAAACCACAATAGTGTAGACTGTAAAAAATGTGAAAAATAAAATGAAATAGGTAAAAACTATTCACATTTGATAGAGCAAATAGGGATTGCTCTGTCCAGCAGGCTTAAGTGATATTATCCCCACCAAGGATATGCAGTACAGGAAACCAGCAGCAAACAGGTTTAATAAAAAAGTATTTTTATTGATAAAAAACAATAAATGGTAAAAAAAAAATTAGGATAAAAGAACTTTATAAAGCAATATTTAAATATACCTAGTGCGTTTCACCATACAATGGCTTTCTCAAAAGTGTTCCATAGCCATTTTATGGCGAAACGAGTTAAGTGTATTTTTTTATTATTTATTGTTTTTGGACCTGTTTGTTGATGGATTCCTGTACTCCATATCCTTGATGGGGATAATACCACCTAAGCTTTTTGGACAGAGCAATCCCTATTTGCGCTATCAAATGTGAGTAGTTTTTATCTATTTCATTTTATGTATTACTTTTTACAGTCTACACTATTGTGGTCTTATTTTCTCTTTTACTTATATAATAATAAGAACTGTGGAATGGGTTAAAATGGGAGCAGGAGCTCTTAACCTGCCCTCACACGATGCCTGATGTGTGGACAGGGCCGGACTGGGGATACAAAGCAGCCCTGGAAAAAAAATATATGCCAGCCCCATAAGTCATATATGCCATATATTGTCGCGTGTAATATGTAAGGCTATGTCTTGCCATGACAGATGATTGAGTAATATATATATATATATATATTGCTTTTTCTAATATAAAATATTGGTCCTTTATTAGTAAAACGTTTAATTATACAGTAAGCATACTCACATGCAAACACAGACAACCTCACTGACACACACAAGTTCGTTGATACACAGCCTCATAGAAAAACAATCTCACTGATATACATAAGCTCATTGACATAAACACACAAGCTCACTCACTAGCAGACACACACATACATGCAAGCAAGCAAGCTCACTAGCAGGCGCGCACACACACACACACACACAGCTTAATGTAGTGGTTCTGGTGTCTATAGCCTGTCCTTGCAGGCTTTTCAATGTAAACACTGACTTTTCAGAGAAAAGGCAGTGTTTACATTGCTTCAGAGTGACACCTCTAGTGACAGTCACTCAGACGGTCACTAGAGGTGCTTCCTGTGTCAGTGCTGCACAGTGTGTAGCACCTACATTCAGGGCCTCCACGCTCTGGAGACGCTGAAGGTTCCACATAGAGATACATTGATTCAATGCATCTCTATGAGGAGATGCTGATTGGTGTAGCGTTTTGCAGCCAATCCTATGGCAAGCTTCAGGATCTCAGCCATAGAGGCAGGGCCAGTCCAGGGGAGACCAGCATGGCGTGGCAAAAAAAGAAAAAGGTGAGTAAAAACACACACCATGAAAGACACACACACACCATGAGACACACTCACACCACAACAGACACACGCATACCACGACAGACACACGCATACCACGACAGACAGTCCATGACACAGACAGACACACACACACCATGACACAGACAGACCATGCCAAACACACACACCATGACACACCGACACACACACACCCACCATGACACACCGACACACATACACCCACCATGACACACCGACACACCATGACCGACACACATATCATGATGCAGACACACATATCATGATGCAGACACACATATCATGACACACACACACCATGACAGAGACAGACACATACCATGACACACACACACACCATGACACACACAAACACCATGACAGAGACACACATACCATGACACACACACAAACACCATGACAGAGACACACATACCATGACACACACACACCATGACAGAGACACACATACCATGACACACACACATACCATGACACACACAAACACCATGACAGAGACACACATACCATGACACACACACATACCATGACACACACAAACACCATGACAGAGACACACATACCATGACACACACACCATGACAGAGACACACATACCATGACACACACACATACCATGACACACACACACACACACAGTATAACACATTACCTGTGGGCCAGGGGGGTCATGCAGGGCAGAGAGCAGGGATGGCGGCCGCTGGAGGAGCAGGGATGGCGGCCGCTGGAGGAGCTGTTCTGGCGGCCGCTGGAGGAGCAGGGATGGCGGCCGCTGGAGGGGCTGTTCTGGCGGCCGCTGGAGGAGCAGGGATGGCGGCCGCTGGAGGGGCTGTTCTGGCGGCCGCTGGAGGAGCAGGGATGGCGGCCGCTGGAGGAGGTGTGCTGTCTCTGCTCCCCCGCCCTCGCGCGCAACTGAATGAGACCGGAAAATGACGTCATTTTCCGGTCTCATTCAGTTGCGCGCGAGGGCGGAGGAGCAGAGACAGCACAGCTCCTCCAGCGGCCGCCATCCCTGCTCCTCCAGCGGCCGCCAGCAGACCCATGTGTCTGCCCGGCCCCAGGTGCCGATGGCCCACCGGGAAATTTCCCAGTATCCCGGTGGGCCAGTCCGGCCCTGTGTGTGGACCACAAAAATTAGGGGTGGGTGTACATTATGACTTTTGGGATGCCACCAAGTGACTTGGAGATGTAAGTCATGTTAAATTTTTGTTTTTTGAAGAAAATATTTTCTTCTATGTATTTGAACCCTCACCATTTTGAAAATACATCACAGATTAGATCACATAGCATTTTATATGAAGAAAATGAGAAAAAAAACTATTTTATTTCATATTTTCATCTCACCACATAAGAAAACATTACATAAAAACATATAATATCTCTCCCTGCACCGAGAAATGGTAACTATACAAGAGATCACTTTTAAACCTGCATTTAATAAATCATGACATTTAAACAATACCATACGTACAGAGAAATTAACATGAAAACAGAAAACAGATGTGAAAGAGGTCGGAAGAAGATTGGAAACGGAGTAAAAGATGTAACGTCTAATGTCCTTGCTGAACTATTTCATCTTCTTCTCTTAAAACAGGAAGAGACCTGTGAGATCGAGACTGGACCTGGCCAGAAAGAGTTTGGAGATTGTCAGGGGATCCTGGGATAACAAAAATCAAGACAAGGAAAGAATAGACAGTGGTTAGAAAAGGCAGGAAAGGAAATAAAGTGACAGTCATCCAAATCTATGACTTTGTAGAAAGTACTGAATAAAATAGAGGTCAAATATGTTATTGTGTCATTTTTTTCCTTCAAACACCAATGCACATTAACACAAATATTTTAAAATGTAAAATGCTGTATATTTTCCTAAATACCAATTATGTTGGTGAGGATATCCAGGTAAAAAATCCAGGTAACAGGTGGAGGTAACAGGTAGGACAAGGCTGCACAGAGCTCCCCTCCTATCCCGCCTCTCACTCTTTGTAGTCTGGTGTAATGGACCAAGTTAGAATATATTTTGTCCGCTATCCAGTCTGAGAAGGAGCTGCTTGTATGAGGGAGCGGGGAATACAATCCTCAAATTGGGATTAAAATATACAAAATGGGCAAAAGGTTAGATAAGAGGGGGGGTTTAAGAGACACACAGGCCTACGTAGACTAACACTAATATTTGGGAGTAGCAAAATGCGTCCTCGCTTTTATAGTCCAATATCTTTGCATCGACCCTGCCTGTAATGGCATAAACTAGCCATAAACCTGAGTTTCTCTCTAAGGGGAATTTTTTTCTTACTATTACTAGAATCACACAAATAAAATACTGCCATTTCTGCAGCGAATGCCTATCCTCTATCACTCATAGAGTTATACAAGTTAAATGTTAAAATAAAACTTTTTAAAAAACATTTTGGGGAAAGCAAGCAATATAATAACCCTAATGTCTAAAGAAATAACACAATTCTCTTTGTGACAATCTCCTTTATTTGTTTGTTTAAACTTTTCCTCGTTAAAACATCGATATTGCAGTTTTCCAATTATAACAACATGTCTGGTCTCACCATTTACAAGGGAAAATCTATTAGTCTAACTTCATTTCTAACAGTGTATAAACCAAGAACGAAGAAATAATGTACATATTTAATTAACTATGCAATGTCAAATTCATGGTGATCGCCACAAAAATTGCGTTATTTGAGATAATTTGTTGTTCTTTACTCAGGTCGATATTTTGTAGCACGTTTTTTAATTTCTTGCTTTTGCAAACAATAGAACTGGTTTCCGTGGATCCGTGTTAATGAAAACAATAACAGTGATTTTTTTTAAATACCTATTAGTTTCTTATTGTATACCTGTCATGGCATCACTAACCAAATTCATTTAAAACATAGTGTAAAATGGATTTGAAACGTGGTATCTATAACACATAAAGTGAGGACAAAACAGGAACTTCGTGCAAAAATTGGTGATAATGTATACCCCGAAAATATATTAACTTGCAGAATTTAAATGTCATTTATTTGTTCTTCCCTTAAGGAAATATTAGTGAGGGGTAAAGCTTTGCAGACTATATAACACACATTCTGGAATTATCATTAAAAAAACAACGATATAATTTCTGTAATATACAGTACATATGGCAAGTATGACATATACGTAAAAGAATGATCACATTTTTAAGAAACTGCATGGGAAGCATTCCTAATGTGGGCATAATGCACAAATACTGGCCAAGATCAAGTTTTTATTATGGATATTTTAGGCGGTTTTTGCAGCCTGTATCAAAGCCCTGCAGCATGTTCATATCACTGCTTCCTACTCTATTCCTGACTGCTACAATGAGTTAGAATGTTTGAACTACAACAACTTCTCTATAGCATGGAGAGGGCTGCATTTATTGTACTTCTGAGTGAACAAAAGTAAATGTAAAGGAGATATATGGGCTTAAACAATGGAGAGAACATGTGGAGTATGCATATACAGGGCTGGTAGGGTGATAGAGTAAGTGCGGTAGGTTATACGGTGTGATCTTTATTTGGGTAAGTGTGTGATCCAGACAGGGCTGGCGCTACCTGTAAGGCGGACTATGCAGCTGCCTAGGGCGCCCCTTGTGAAGGGGCGCTGCCAGGAGCGCCGGCCCCCATGCTGCAGCCGCCTGAGCGCTCTGTAGAGAGCCTCAGGCGGCTGCAGCTTTGCCCGGGCGATGCGTCCATGAGGGCGGACCGCACCGCCCGGGCGCAGCCTGAGGAGAGGGGCTGACAGGAGGGAAGCGCTCAGCGCTCCCTCCTGTCACTCCCTCCCTGTAGCGTGGCCGAGCCCTGTATCATGGTCCGCGGGTACAGGGAGCATCTGTCTCGGACACATTGAGTCAGTGTGCACTTCCTGTTAGTCCGGCCGGGTACAGGAAACAAAAGCTACCTGTACCCGCGGACCATACAGGGCTCGGCCATGCTACAACTGAGGTGGGGGGGGGAGAAATTGGGAGGGTGGGAGAAGAAATTGGGAGGGGAGGGGAGGAAG
>OW240915.1:9155842-9336504 GCA_933207985.1 Pelobates cultripes
CGGCCCCATCGCCTACCCTGGACACACAGCAACCACAAGGGGGTGAGTGGAGAGACATCTTGCCAAACTTACTCACAAAGGCTGATTTTGAAGCCCTCTCTGACAGATTAGGCCGGGTGGTCCGTGAAGAGGTGGCCCAGCTGCGTGCAGATGTGGCAAATATAGAGGCTCGCATGGCAGTAGCGGAGACGGAAACAAGGGCACTCAGGACAGATCTGGAACTCACAAATGAGACGGTCACGAAACAAGACGCCGACCTAGCCTTCCTCACCACATGGGTTGACGATCTAGACAACCGCGGCCGCAGGATGAACCTGCGCGTCCGTGGAGTGCGGGAAGGAGGCCACTCAGAAAACGTACCGGAAATACTGCGGCTGATCTTTGCCCAAGTACTGGGAGGCCAACCTGCACCCAGATTAGGCCTAATCCGTGCACACAGAGCGCTGAGACCCATACCAACACGTGAGGAACAACCAAGAGACATAATATGCGGCCTGGAAAATTACCACCTAAAAGAAGAAATACTACGCACAGCCAGACGCATGGGGACGATCCGAATGGAAGGTCAGACCGTATCTATCTACCAAGACCTTTCACGCTACACCCTGATGGCCAGGAAGGCCCTGCGACCGGTGACGTCAGCGCTGCAACAAGCCAACATACCGTACCGCTGGGGATACCCGTTCTCCCTCACAGCAAGACACGGACAAGACCAACTAACAATCCGGAAGCCAGATGATGTCCAAAGCTTTTTACGTGCCCTAGGCCTCCCGCCGCAACAGGTGCCAGACTGGCTGGCAAGATCGTTCCTCCAACAACCACCGGGCCCGCAACAACGACAACCGCGCGGACACATCGCGGACCAGCAAAGGCCCAGACCCCAACATCAACGCGAAAGGCACCAGGGCCAAGCGCAGAGGGAGCAGTAACAGAACACAGCACCGCACAACCAAGGCAAGGACATGGGGACTCCATTGATGAGAACTAGCTAAATCGTGAGTACCATCACAGGGGACACCGTGCGAGAACCACACAAGCACGCAGAAATTGGGGTGGGAACAGGGGGATAAAGGGTCACAAAGACACTATACCTCAACTATAATATGTCGGGGGGGGGGAACACGCAAAGCATGACCAGAGTCATGCCCCTTACCGCAAACTCCATCGGGAGGGCACCAGGACATTTGGGGCGGGGAACAAGGGAAGGGGATAGGATGAGAACGACCACATGGGGAATGCAAGACACAAACGGACACAAAGACAATGCAACCACGCTGCACCGCCTGTAGAGGCGCATCTCCGAAGGCCTCCAGGGCCGTGCAAACCCACAGCGCAAAAAGGAACTTGGCAGGAGGAAGGGGGAGTTGGGGGCAGGGAGAGAAGCGGGAGGGTAGAGTAGCCGGAGGGGAGTTAAGGGGCCCCTGATCAATGAGGGAAAGACGGAAGCGCAAGAAACTAAAAAAAAAAAAAAAAGTGGGAGCAAAGATAAATAACGGAAAACGGGAGAATACAGGGTGGGAATACTAACAGAAGGGGAGAGGGGACCGTATTAAAAGGTTAGGGGAGGGAGGGGGAGACGTGGCTATATACGGAGGCAGCGATGATAGTACACGAAATCCCTGTACCATGTTATATTAATAGTTATAAATAAAAAAAATTAAAAAAAAAGATACGCCCTTTACACGGCGCATACGGCTCAACGCGCAACGTTAGGCGCATACATGAAACCCATACCAATTGGCCCGAACCTGCCTCCGGGCGGATCCAGAGCCACTCAGAGCTTAAGACCAGTCCAAGGCTAATAAATGACAACGAAATAGTTACTACAGGCGACTGGAAGACGGAGGTGCCCCCCCCAGACATTACCAACGCCCCTAGACAGTGCAGAGACAGCAGACAAACCTTAGACCAGAGACTCAAAGCTCCACCCAAAACAAAGGATTAACCCGAACAAAGGAACCCCACAGGCCTGATCAGACCCACGAGGCACCCCATACCACAGGGTCCCCACCTCGCGAAATAGCTAGACCCATTCCAAGCTGGCCCCAAACAATCCAAAACACACACGTGAGCAGATGACGGACAAACAGTAACGACTCAGATGCAAACAGACGAGACACACACTCATAAACGAACCCATAATCGACACAAACTAAGAAACGGAGCGGGCGCTCCGAGTAAATAGCCACCCGGGAGACAGACTAAGGACTGCGTACAGTACTAATACATACACGTAGACCTTCTAGGAACCCAGAAGCGGACTACGCCGTCGCAGACGGTAAGCCCGATTCCCCCACAGGCATAGGACATAGGGATCCCCACTTATAGGGGGATACACTAATCCCGGAATAGACCCAGCCCCCTCTTGCAGGCCGGGTTACGCGGCCGAATACCCGGGACGATTGTCCATTACCCTACAGTAATACAGAGGCCATATAGGCGTCGTGAATAGACGCAACACCGATTACACACTCAACGATACACCACCACACACTCACACACTCCCCAACCGAACCACGCAACAGACTCACTCACCCCTGTGGCCGTCCGGAGGATGCCGGACCCAGGCCCTGGCGGGTACGCCAGGGAAGACCTAACCATTCTCTCATATAATGTACACGGCTTAAACGTCAGAGAAAAACGCACAAGACTTCTGCGGGATCTGAAACACTACAGGGCGTCAATAGCGTTTCTCCAAGAAACGCACTTTCAAGAAGGCAGAGCACCGGCACTGCGAGACCGCAATTTTAGAACGGGATATTTTAGCAACAACCCGGACAGACGCACGCTGGGAGTAGGTATCATATTCTCCAGCAGAACCCCATACACGGAACAAGCCACAGTAAGATGCAAACAGGGCAGGTATATCTTCACTAAAGGCACGATCCTCGAACAAACCTACACGTTCGCCAATATATACGCCCCGAACACGAAACAATTCCCTTTCCTTCGGAACGCACTGAACACCCTGATGAAGTTCGCGGAAGGCACTCTGATCGTGGGGGGAGATTTGAACCTGACTATGCACCCAGACCAAGACTCCACATCGGCACTCGGCAGAACCCCGCATAATCGACACGCGAACACACTCCGTCTACTGCACCAACACCAATTGGCGGATTGCTGGAGAGCGCTGAACCCAACAACGCGGGACTACACGTTTTACTCACAAACCCATGCAACATACACGAGGCTAGACTACTTCTTACTAGCACACCACGATTTGGCCCTACTCAAGGCGGCAGACATACTGCCGATGACGTGGTCGGACCATTGCCCGATCCGCATACGGATGACATCACCGTTATTTAAACCCAGACAGATGTCCTGGAGACTGAACGAATCAATCCTATCGGATGTGACAGTGGCTGATAAAATAGGCCAAACCATACGAGACTACTTCCAAGATAATGAAACGGAGGACGTGACACCAATGACATGCTGGGAAGCACACAAGACGGTAACAAGAGGCCAGATTATAGCAATATGCGCGAACCGCAAAAAGACGGCGGTACGGGAAATAACCAGGCTGAGCAGCGAAATTGCGACCCTGGAAGCCAGACATAAAAGAACCTTAGAAACAACAATATACAGAGAGCTAACAGATAAACGCAACCAGCTCACAGCGCACCTTAACAGGAGGATCCAACGCGCATACGAACACTACAGACACATGATACATGAACACGGAGACAAGTGCGGGAGACTGCTGGCGAACCTCCTGAGACAACGTAAGACACAACTGTATATACCGAAAATAAAAAACGCACAGCAGCAAATCAGACACCTCCCAGACCAAATAGCAACGGAGTTCCAACGATACTACCAGGACCTTTACCACCTCCGCAAAGAAGCACAGGACGACCAGAGACATCAGAAAACGGCAGACATACGCCAGTACCTGAACTCAGCAAACATGCCAGATATAACGGGAGCAGAGAAAGACGCGCTAGAAGCACCTATAACACCCGAAGAGTTGGCATACGCCATCAAGAAAGCTAAAACGGGGAAGGCACCGGGGCCGGATGGACTGCCCCTCCAATACTACAAGGTCTTCACGCAAGAGCTTCAGCCGAAACTACTTAAAGCCCTGAACTCCATACAGGACGGAGCTGCACCTACGGCCCAGTTCACCTCAGCAAACATTACCCTGCTACCAAAGGAGGGCAAAGACCCGACATTGTGCCCAAACTACCGCCCGATTTCGGTACTCAATACAGACATCAAACTTCTGGCAAGCATCCTGGCAGCGAGACTAGCGCCGCTGCTGCCAGGCTTAATACACCTGGACCAAACAGGGTTTATCCCGGGCAGAGAGGTGCGTGACAACACCATCAGAGCCCTGAACATCATCGCACACGCTAGAGCACTCGGGACACAGACCCTCCTCCTGTCCACAGACGCGGAAAAGGCGTTCGACAGGGTGGACTGGGATATGATGTTCGAGACCCTCCAAGCCTATGGGATGGGACCTCACTACCTTACATGGGTACGGGCCCTCTACACCAACCCGACGGCACGAATCCGGATAAACGGGGCACTGACGGACCCGTTCCAGATATACAATGGAACCAGACAGGGGTGCCCACTTTCTCCCCTAATCTTCGCGTTGACGCTGGAGCCGTTTCTGCGGAGGATCAGACAGAACGTAAACATACAGGGCCTCACAGTTGGACAGGTACAACACAAAACACTAGCATATGCGGACGACCTGCTGTTCGTGGTCACACGTCCAGAGACCACCTTACAGGAGATACAGGCAGAATTTAAAGAATATGGGCTGATCTCCAACCTCCAGATAAACTACGCTAAGTCGGAGATCCTCAACCTCACCATAGATCAAGCCCACAAACGGACACTTCAAAGACTGCACCCATACCGCTGGTGCGACCTCCGTATGCGGTACCTAGGGGTGTGGCTCACTCCCACCCCGGGAGACCTTTACCTCTACAACTACCTCCCTATACTTAAAAAAGCAACGGAGGAACTAAATAAATGGAGCTCCCTCTACGCATCGTGGCTAGGAAGAGTAAACGCCGTAAAGATGACGCTACTACCGAAACTTCTCTTCGTGTTCCAAACGGTGCCAATTCTAGTCCCACAAGCCTTCTTTAAGACGATACGGGCGGAGGTCCGCAAGTTCGTATGGAAGGGCAAATCCCCACGCATAGCACACGCTCAACTAACCCTGCCTAAACTCCGAGGAGGCCTGGCGCTCCCTGATTTCGAAAAGTACTACCAGGCAGCGCACCTCACCAGAATAGTCAGCTGGTCGGTTGCCAGCGGAACGAAACCATGGACCCAGCTAGAATCCGACATCACGGACTGTGACCTTCGCACGCTACCGTGGATACCCAGAGCCACTTACAAACATAAACATATCACCAACCCATTCGTGGCGGCGACCATGAATGTATGGCACAGGGAAGGCACGAAGCAATACCTCACGACGGATCCAGGCCCGCTACTGCCATTGAGAGGAAACCCAGACTTCCCAGCAGGAGACCACGGCCCTATGCCAGGCCCGAGGGGACGCACAACGACTCCCCGCATGATGGATGTCCTCAAACGCCCATTTGAAGTCCGCGGCGTCACAGACCTCTTTCCTGATCGAACGCTCACCTTTGCACACACACTGGCGAGAGCACAAATAGTAGGGTATGCTCGGTCTATCCCGCAAAAACCATCACTACTGAGAGACCCCACACAATTCGAACTACTCTGTACGCAAGAAACCGAAACCCCACGTGCCATTTCACAGATATACGCAATGCTGGTTACAGGAAGGTATATACTGGCACCCCCTTGCATGAGAAACTGGGAGGAAGACCTGGAAGAACCCATGACAGAAGCAGCCTGGGACAAAAACATCACCCTGATACAAAAAACACCTAGCTCGGCAAGGCTGCAAGAAAACTCATACAAAATATACACCAGGTGGTACCTGACACCGACGGCGATCCACGCCAGGAATCCGGAAGCCACAGACTCCTGTTGGAGATGTGGAAAAGAGAGAGGAACATTCATACACACCTGGTGGACGTGCTCCCGACTCCGACCATTCTGGAACACGATCAGAGAGGTAATACATGAAGTAACAGACGAAATGCTCCCGAGTTCCCCAGCAACGTTCCTCCTACACCACACGGAGATGCCTATACCGACATACAGTAAATCTGTCATCCCACGACTACTAAACGCAGCCAAAGCAACGGTCCCAATATACTGGAAGCAGGCCACCACACCCTCCATCGCAAGATGGGTGGAAGAGGTGGAAGCAACTAGGAAATTCGAAGACGTGAAGGCAACTACCCCGAACCTTAGAGATCGCTACACCAAACGCTGGTTTCACTGGCTCAGACTAACCACCACTGACGCTTTCCGTAACCGCATGGCGACGCAGTAGACGAAGGAGGAGAGTATTAAGCCAAAATAAATACGGCACGAATATGAGAAGCTGGGGACCGACGAACCGAGACGGCGACAGGGGTCGGAAACACCCACCATCACCAACCCACAACATCCACATGCACATACACAACACACAACTTGCCGACACATATAGTCGCACACCCAAAGGACAACAGGAGGCGGGACAATGAGCAGGTCAGTCAGGAACATACACAAGTAAACACACAACACATACGAGCGACAGCATGCCAAGACTTTAAACTACACAACCTGAACCAAGACCCACTACAAACACACGGACAGCCAAGACATAGAACAAACGGCCACTACAGTCAGATAATAACAGACGAGAGTTGCGAAACCACATGATCTGAGAGCCACACACATCCACAGCCCAAACACAGACCTTGGCGATCTAACCCAAAACCCACAGAACAACACCACATCCACGCACACAGGTGAACCCACCTCAACGCGACGACACCAAGACACACAGACGGTGACTCAGACACACAAACCGGAACCACAAAGACGCAACAATAGAGGCAGACACACAGAGCTCCAGAATAAAGCAACACTACATAGACATAACCATGGAAACACGCAATAGAGGTGACACAGACTTACCGCAGAAGGTTTCACCATCACCAGTAGAGGGGAAGGACACGAAACACACAAAACAAATACAACCCCAATATGCACGAGCGGGTAGCCACGAGACACACTAGAACTCAGGGCTACAGACAAAAGATCAGAACGCGTAAACACCAACTCACTTTCGCAAGATGGGCCTTCACTGCAGTTTACGGCAACAGGGATAAATACGCAATCACTGGCATCTCAGAAGAATACAGTGTATCATTAACGAACCACACTAACACCATTTAATGAGCCGATAGCTGAACACATGATACTAACTGCCACCCCAAATAGCCACCACATACCTGACGAAAACGCCCTAACAACGCAATACCACGCAAGCTCACCACCTTTTGCATGTCTAGCCCTGCAAGGCTTATAAATGTCTAATATTTGTCATTGCATGTCTATATTGACCTATACGCCTCTGCGCAGGCAACTATGTGTTACTCTGAGTTAACTGGAATATGTCGGCCTCACATTATATACACTTTCAACGTGCACGCCTCTGCGTAGGCAATTATATGCATGAATGTTACCAAGTTCAACACCCGTGTTTATATTGCTGACAATAAACATATTTAAAACAACCCTTACACACAATGCATCCCTTACACACACAGAAATACACAATGCATTCCTTACACACACTCAATGCACCCCCTACACACACTCAATGCACCCCTTACACACGCACACACTGCATCCTGTACATACACAGAAACACACCTTGCAGCCCTTACACATACAAACACAGATTCACACAATGCAGTCCTTACACACATATCAGGACATCCCCTACACACTCCATCCTCTGTGAACAAACTCATTGATGGAACATGAAGGTGGACCCTGGGACCCAGACCTTGAGCTGTGTAAAGGACCCCCAAAAAATGGAGCTGCTTCCCGTTCTCCCAGAACATTGAATTTTGTGACCACAGTTACAAACAGCCTCCAGAGAGCCTGTTCTGCACCAGACCAGTGGAGCCAGACTGGAGCTAGAGCCCATCATCATCCTCATCTCGTTGTAAGTAGGCAATCTAGTATATTATTAGTGACACTAATCTCTAATTTACCTCACATTAAAGGGACACTAAAGTCCCCAGAACCACTGCAGCTTAATGTAGTTGTTCTGGTGTCTATAGCCTGTCCCTGCAGGCCTTTTAATGTAAACACGGCGGCACTGCAGCACTGGCGTTAGTTAACATGGCAGATCATATGGGTGGAGCATTGTGATGTCACATGGGGGGAGCGGCAAACTTTACTTTTGCCTAGGGCGGCAAAAATCCTTGCACCGGCCCTGGATCCAGACAGACGATAAAAGCAGTGTATGGGGAGAGAATGTCAGTATTCCTTTAACAAGTCTCACTGTCGGTCATTCTGTAATGCTGCAGTTAGAGCTACAATCACTGAGCTATCGCACTACCTACTCGCCTTGCCAGTGTACCCTTTAAATGTGTCTCTGTCACCAGCTGGGGTTCTATCAGATTCTAAGACTGCATGCGTCCTCGGCTGACTGAAAAATATCGTTTTAATGAATGTCTAATACTTATGCTGTCAATAGCTGGTATTATTACATTAACCTGGCCTGACACCACATGATGTAATCTGATTTGTGTACCGCTCCCGTGGTTAATGTACTCTGTGACAGTACTGTCAATGCACTCATTGATTCCTGGATTATTACTAATCTGTGCAGCGTACCCTGGGTAATAGGGGACCTTCATAAGGAATAAATCGGTCACCATCTGCTTTTTGGGGGGTTAGGATATGGGTTTTTATTTTCTATTTGAGCATCTTCTATTTAGTGACATCACCAATCAATACATCAATCTATAAAAGGGAGAATGAAAACTGCAGATTTAGTGAGAGACACAATATATTGATTGTAACACTTCTTTTTAGTCCTGTCATTCAATAGATTTGTTATTATGAAGGTAGAGGGCGAGCCTCCCTGTTGTTATTAAAGCGGTGACATGCTATAGGAAGCTATGATAATCTTAGTAGATTCTAATCCATTACGCCAGCTGTGAGAGAAAGTCGATTGGAGATATTGTAGCATGTTGGGTGTCCTGTGCGCGCTGGGTTCAGATGCTAAAGTTGCTCAATACTAACGCTGAGAGCCAATTTTATGCTTCTGGTAAAATGCACAATGCAGTGAGTTGGATCACATGACACCAATAGCACTGGCAAATTGTAATGGTAATACTTCATATATTACTGTAAATATTGCTTTGTTCAGTTAATGCAATACAGAAAGAAAAGTGCTCAACGCAAAGAGTTGGAGTCCTAATGCACCTGAGGAAGACGCCATTTATAGCGTTGAAACGCGTTGTGCTTTGAATGGAAGATACGTCAGAAATTGTTATGTAAGATTTTTATATTATCTTTGTAATAAATACTGTGATTTTATTTAAATTGGTTGTTATCTTCCTTGCAACTCTCCATTTGAGGAAAATTTATCAACCCACCTGGATGTACATACTGAGTATAAAGTGATACTACCTGAGCCAGTTTGTGACATAAACAGGCTCTAATAAATGTGAGTTAGACCATATAGAGATTGTATTGGCCTTATTCCTGTTACAGTATTATCCTATGAGTTTTTTTATTTTATATTACATAGGAATATCTGTGGTTTTCACCACCAAATTTGGAGAAGACATTTTTATATAAGGTATATCCACATGCACCTTTTTTTGCACACTTTGGGTGATGTTAACATTATTCGGAGTTAGAGCATTAAAAGGACTCGTGTGCTGAGCACATTTCTTTCTGTATTCTTGATTATTGGTGGAATTTGTGTGATTAGTTCCCCAGTACTTACAGCTGCATGTCTTAACCGCTCACATTATTACACTATTCGCTGTACTTTATTTGTTCAGTTAATGGAGCTAACATTGATATTATTAATGTTAACTGAATGGAACATTACAACTACCATAACAATCACAGCTTTCTGCTGTGGTTATGGTACTAAAAATGCCCTGGTGCCATTCTCTGCCTCTGATACTAATTCTGTAGAAACTTTCGCTAGCTCTCCAGGGACATTAAGAAACACACGGGCCATGATTGCAATCCAGCTGACATTTCTAAGCAGTATATCGGCTCCCATAAACCTTTTATTTATTTTATTTATTTATTTTATTTATTACTGGTATTTATAAATTGCCAACATAATTTTATCAGTTCAAAATGATTCCACTACTGTTGCTAAAGGATTATACGAGCCGATACATTTCTGTTAGAATAATCTAGATTTTCAGAATATATATAGAAAATCAATATTATAGTCAGCATTGAAAATTATGAATTTGGTGATTCAAGGTCATTTATCGAGGACGTAATCCTGGATCGGAAATATTGACTGCTAAAAGTAGTTGATAAATGCTTTTTTATTTTCTGTTGGCAGGGCTAGCAGCCAGTAGACAACTAGTTCAAAATGCTTTTTAGGGTCAATACCATCCCCCATTAGTAAAAGCATGGTTTATTACCACCCCCATGCCTTCACTCACCATCCCACAAGGGAGGCCATGTTCACTAAACAGCAAGTAGCCAGTGGGACTGGTCCACCTGTGGGGAGGGGTGTGACATGGACTCCATTTAGGGGGATGTGGGCAATGGCATGTCCACCTTCTATATTTAGTTTAAAGTCTTCCCAATTAGTGGGGAATCGGGAGACACTATTATTTATTTATTTAGTTATTTATTTATAAAATATTTTACCAGGATGGATACATTGAGATTTTATTAATTTATTATTATTTTATTATTTATATAGCGCCATCAGATTCCGTAGCGCTGTACAATGGGGATTTCTCTCGTTTTCAAGCATGTCCTGGGTCCACAAAACATTGAATTGTTACAATAGGATACAATATTACAAAAATACAATATACAGACACACATATATAAATTTAACACATAACAGGTGATAAATATATTCAACCATAACAGGTGCATTCTATGCTGCTGTATATTGCCATAGATCTCTTAAAAGATTTTAGATTGAATAAAGATTTGACACTGTCTCTGAGGTTACATCTGGGAACAGCTGGGGAGAGCATTCTATTCAGGTAGGGTGGGAGCTTCCCAGAAATGCTGTTATGCACAAGGGTGGAAAGATGAAGAGTGCGTCAGGATTCAAGCGACAGCCAGTTTAGCTCTTTTAACATGTCACAGAGGAGGGTAAAGTAATTACATCCTAGTACAAAGTAATAGAATGAATTATATAACGTATTAAAGGATCACTATAGTGCCCTAAGGGTGCCCCCACCCTCAGGGTCTCCCTCCCGTGGCGCTGAAGGGGTTAAAACCCCTTCAGCAGCTTACCTTAATCCAGCGCTGGGCTCCCTCGGTGCTGATGACCTCTCCTCCCCCGCCAACGTCAGCTCCCAAGTGGAGCGGAATGCGAATGCGCGGCAAGTGCTGCGATCGCATTCAAACAGTCCACAGGAAAGCATTCCTCAATGCTTTCCTATGGACGCTCTGCACGCTGGATGCGAATTTCGCATCCAGCGTTGCAGATGCGCCTTTAGCGGCTCTCAGGAAGACAGCCACTAAAGGTTGGATTACCCTGCAATGTAAACATAGCAGTTTTTATGAAACTGCTATGTTTACATCTGAAGGGTTAAAACCTGAGGGACCTGGCTCCCAGACCACTTCATTGAGCTGTGGCTATAGTGACCCTTTAAGTTTATTAAGGTGGGTTTGTGGTGCGGGTGCATTCACTACATCCCCATAATCATTGACCGGCATTAGTATTTTTTTCCTGTATCTGTTTCCTTACTGTAGGGCTTAGGCAGGATTTGTTTCTGTACAGGGCACCTAGTTTTGAGTAAAGTTTGAAGAGATTTTGTTTAATGTGAAGGCCAAAGGGTAGATTGGGGTCTTACAACATACCTAGATATTTGAAAGAACAGGCTGCTGTTAGTGTGCTATTTGAATTTTTTTCTGATACACAGTTGTTGATTTTGTAGTTTACGTAATTTCGGTACAGTTCCAAAGATCATTGTGACAGTTTTGTCAGTTTAGGAAGAGTTTGTTATCAGCTATCCACTTTTTTTGGAGCACGGCCTCAAGCTGCAGTAGATTGGGTTTACTAGCGTAGATTACAGTGTCGTCTGCGTACATGTGTACAGTTGAGGATTTGCAGACCTTAGGCAGATCATTTAAAAATAATGTGAATAGCAGGGGGCCGAGTATGGAGCCTTGGGGATCACCACATGTGACTGGAAGATGGAGGAAAGCACTAATAGAAATGGCCACATATTGCAATCGGTCTGAAACATACGATCAAAACCAGGTTAGCGGACGATCGCCAATGCCTGATTTTTTAGGTTTTTGCAACAGAATGTCATGGTCTACTGTGTCAACGGCCTTGGCAAAGTCAAGGAAGATAGCTCCAGTTAGGGCTCCTTGGTCCATGCCGATTTGGATGTCATTGCAAACTTTTAAGAGGGCAGTCGAAGTTGAGTGATTTGGATGAAAGCCTAATTGATTACGGGTCAGATAATTTGATTAATGGTAATATTCACATTTTTGCGTGTGGACGCATTTTTCCAAGATTTTTAACAATACTGGGAGCAATGATATCGGGCGATAGTTAGATACCAAAGTATTGTCACCACTTTTATGGGTAGGTAGAACATTTGCAGTCTTCCAAAGTTTGGGTATGTATCCAGGTGACAGGTTTAGTAATTGCTGTCGCACTGAGCTTCAGCACTATTTCTGGGATTTGATCTGGTCCACACAGGTTTTTAATTTTTACATTATTAAGATGTTCATTAACCACACTAACAGGCACAGGTCTAAATTTTAATTTCTCTATATGAGGATTTTGAAGATTTTGCAGGGCCTGATCTTTATTTGCGGTCTGAAAATGAGTGTCATATGTTATCTTAGCAACCAGGGTGGTTGCACATCCAACAAAATAATTATGAAAGGCATTTGCTACATCTAGGGGGTGTTGCAGTGTTGGGTTGTCCATTTTGACAGTGGAGGGTTGGGAGAGGATTGTGGGGATTTGTATGCTATTTTGATAGGTTATTGTTCAAATTGTCACAGAAATATTGGGCCATTGCCATTTTTGTTTTGTGCATCCATTTCGCTATTGTCTGTAAGTACAGTGATCGTTCATGGAGCCAGTACTCTTGAACTTTGACCACAGTGAATCTCTAAACTGGTACATTTGAATGAGGTCAGCTGTAACCCAGGGCAGGTGTGTCCCTTTTAGTCGCACTTTACACAGAGGGACATGCAAATTCCAAAAACGCAAGAGCTCGGACTGAAAAAATGCAATTGCAGAGTTTAGATCTGGGATTAGGCTTAATGTGTCCCATGGTATGTTCTTGAGATCGTTTAAAAAGGATTCAAGATTAAATTACACCATGGCTAATAATTAATTATGACTAATTAATTATTAATTTTATTAATATAATTAATTATAATAGTTTTAGCTCCCACACACTGACAATGGGTAGGGTAGGGGGTGGACACTAAGCCCCCCCTCTGTATTATTTTATTAATTGGCTCCACCATGATGGCAGGAAAAGGCACTGGGATATCCCCTCCACATTTTATTTTAATAGAGTCCCTACCTGCTGGCCACAGGTGGGTGCATGGTAGGACAGTGATCTGTTTATGCCAAGTTCTAGAATCCCCACTTTTTGCCCATGGGTGGAGTATTACTAATGGCTGGGCAGCAATAGCCTATCAAGGGCAAGCGTGTTATTACAGTAATTGGTACCTCCCGTATACTAACATGGGATTCATATATTAGTCATTAAAAAAGGCTATTGAACAATATTTCTTGAACAGCCAACCTGTTTTTTCTTTAATGTTTAGTATCAAGGCCCTCAACCCCCTCTGATCCTGTGCATTCAACTCGTCTGGCTACAGATACTTGCCTGTTAGTCCACCCATTGTACAGCGCTGTGGAATTTGTTGGCGCTTTATAAATATTAATAATAATAATGCATTAAAAAGAGACCCAGCATCATTCTGGAGTATTCTTTCTTTTTAAATGAATAAAATATAAAATGACAAAAAAATAAAGGTCACAATTTCTCTTTAATCTTCTGGTAAGAATCTACACTAAAGATGACATTATGACAGTAAGCCTCCGTCTACTTTATAAACCGTTTCATTATTCTGCACTCATCTGTTTATTCATATGAGTGAATCTGTGACAAATGTAGTGAATGTTATACATCTCGTACAGAGATTCTGAATGTCGGGATAGTAATGTCCCCACAGCATAACCATTTTGTTTACCAGCACAAATTATAAATGCGGAAGCTCATTAGTAACACAGAATAGAAGAAATTGAGACGTGGTCTGAATCCCACTCTGCTTTTCTATTAATTTGTCAGAATTAAACAAATCCTGCATTAATTCGCCACCAGAATGAGCCTATAATAACAAGCAAATTAAAATAGTCAAATGGAAAATGATTGTGGCTGGATTGAGATGCTAATTTATTAAATACTTTATTCTTGAAAATGTAACCTCACGATTATTATTCTGTTTGTTTGCATTAACGTTGGGTGAAGCAGATTGATCACACACGTACCTCCTTTCAGGGATTAGTATTAATTGCTAATTACCCACTTACATAATTCAGAGCCTCTTGATTGATTACTATATGATTCTTTGAACCGCAGTAAATATATGTGTGTGAGCATCTGTATGTGTGCATGTATTTTATTAGGTACTTTTTGAAATGCATGCAGTCATTTCATCTAATGTCGTAAACCTTCTCAACGCAATAAACAAACATATTACCATCGAATTACTTATCTGACAGTCTGCCACGACATTCATAACAAACCACCTCCACAACTAGCTACGTAACGCCAAATATATTAATAAATAAATTAGTTCAATCCCAAAAAAAAGTCAAGAACCAGAGTTCAAGACAGGCTCCCTGGTTTCAATAAGTACAGCTATTGTAGAACATTGATTTGACCTCTTTAGTAAGGTACAGCATATACGACTCCAGGCACAATAAGCGAAGTTCGTTTTAACAATAAAAGGGATTTCAGACTCATTGAGGCTTTCTAACTGTTCGATTTCCCATAAATTGAGTCAACAATTATATTTTTAGTTTTCAGTACATGTCTCTTATACTTTATTTTTTGGCCTGTTTGCAGGGTCAAGAATGCCCCGAGGGGACCTACTGTATTCTGGCTACTTTCAAGTAAATAAAATGTAATTGAGAATGTAAAAATGTTACCTCCAGGGATTTCTGTCAACTCGTTTAATGGAGGAACACTCTCGAGTTTGTCAGCGTATTCTTTGCCCGCTTGGCGCTGAGCGTACCGCGCTTCAATCTCCTTCTTGGTCCTCGGAATCCGGCATTTAAAAATGCAGCATAGTGTGATGACTTTGTGGAAGAGAGTTGACAAAATAAACAAAAAAAACAAATATGCATAAAAAAAAAAATTAATGTTCAAATATTAGGGAAATTAAGTAAAGCATGCACATACAATATTATTTGCATGTATAATTAGACAGTATGTTAAACAGTAGATAATGTAAGCCAAGTTTTACTGTATAATACCCGTCTTCTCCTTTTTGTTATAGAGTTCATTAATTAAACACCAAATTATGCCTCTGTCCCTATTTTCTATTCTAATGTCCCTCTTTTATAGGAGCTCCATATTGTTGGTGTGTCTGAGTGTATAACAGAGCTGCACAGCGATAATACTCCCAGTAATGGATCCCCTATACTACGGCTGAGTATATCCGTTATAAATCCCCCGAGTCCCAAGCGCAATAGTGATTATAGCCCCAAGTTCCCCAAACATCAGCCCAGACTTGATGAAGGGTAGAACCGAATGTGTTTATCGTGGCCAACTGGCCCACTTATATACAAAATCAGGAGGCAGTAAAACACGCCCAGAATACTCCCACAAAATGGCTACAATTTTCTGTGTCAGAGTGACTCAGCATAAAAACATAAAATATTAAAATACATAGAAATTACATACAAAACATATAGAAACCCCCACAAATATTATATCCCCGGATAGCCTGGATCTGAGCGCCCAGGTTGTCCAAATAGCGCTCAGTTCCCATGAATACAGCCAAACTGCACCCGGGGTAAAGCGCCTCATGGGGTTAGCGGTCGGTCCATTTCAGGAGTTCCAAAACGTACAAAAAGTCAAACGGTTCCCCTGGCTCAAAGGTGGTGTTTGTTCAACTTGTTCGTGCAAACAACCCTACCGAACAGCGCTCTCCTGGCTTGTCTCTGAAAGAAGCAGGCATTTGTATACTTTCACCAGTGTTTGTGCGGTCGAGTATTTGCAGTTTACTCTAGCATGTGGCGTTGGGTTATATGAACGCCGGCCACACAGAGAGAGCACTTAATTCTGTGGTTTTCCTTGATGTTTAATGATCCAGAGGTGGTCAATGTTCAGGGGATGGTAGTTCCCAAACATGGAAAACATGAATGAGGTTCAGGAACCGGGTATAGAACTATAGAATATAGGAGGAGGATATTGGGCAGACTAGATGGCCTGAATGGTTCTCATCTGCCGTCACATTCTATGTTTCTATGTTTCTAAATGCAGGCAAAATAGTGGGTTTTGTCACACTTCAAGTAATGTGTTTGAGTGTATAACAGAGCTCCACAGCAATAATACTCCCAGTAATGTGTCTGAGTGTATAACAGAGCTCCACAGCAATAATACTCCCAGTAATGTGTCTGAGTGTATAACAGAGCTCCACAGCAATAATACTCCCAGTAATGTGTCTGAGTGTATAACAGAGCTCCACAGCAATAATACTCCCAGTAATGTGTCTGAGTGTATAACAGAGCTCCACAGCAATAATACTCCCAGTAATGTGTCTGAGTGTATAACAGAGCTCCCCACCAATAATACTCCCTGTACGGTGTCTATTAATTACAATAAATGTGTTTAGAAATCAGTCTGTGTAAATAAGACACAGTCTTCTTGTTCTAGAATACATTTTTATTAGTAAGTCACCTACATTTTTCAGTACAGCCCTGCCCCTGGCAACACTCCCACTCACAACCCTAAAATTGAAGGGCACTGTGCTTCCCAAATACAAAAACATCAGTCTTTAGTAAATATACCCCCAATGTATCTAAAGACTAATTGAAAAAGCTGCTGTTCTCTTGTCTGCTGCCTTTGCAAACCCTCCCCTTCTAACCCCGCCCAGACTTTCTGTGGCTGTCCAATCACAGACTTCCCAATGTAGGTCAATGAGAAGTCTTTGCAAGGTAGGTGCTCTGGGCAAATGCTTTCTTTTGAGTTCAGTGAAAATAAGCTTATCAAACCAGGAAGTAGCAGGGCAGGTTGTCTGATTGAAAGCCAGGGGGTGTACCAAGGTTAATTTATAAAAGAGACAATTGTATTGAAATCTGCACTTTTTGTAACATAAAAAGGAGGACACATTCTTCACACATAAACAACTTCAGCGAGGTAAGGTGTTGAAGCTTTGAAGTGTCCCTTTAACCCCTTAAGGACACATGACATGTGTGACATGTCATGATTCCCTTTTATTCCAGAAGTTTGGTCCTTAAGGGGTTAAAATGTCCCTTTTTGGCTCCGATGTATTTAAAACGTATGAGTTATACTTAATACAATGAATGATGTCTCTTTCACAAATGTATCTATACATTCCTTCAGTTTAACCAACAGTTAGAGAATTAAGTCGTAGATCTAATTCACACAGAGAAGTGCTGGCAAGGGATGTAGGGGCGCTATTACCTGGCAGGCTGCTGGTTTAGAGAGGATCTTGGACTGCTGCTTTACAGTTCAAAACCAAACTATATTATGTAATTGTATTATTTTATTATTATTGTAGTCTCGTTCTGGTAGTATAAATATAAAACATTTGATGTAAAATTAATAAAGGGAGTGCAGTTTTCTGATTTGGACTCAAACTGGGCTATTTATTTACAGTTTCCCCCAGACCAAATGTGAATTCACGAAATGATTACATGGTGAGAGGGAATACCAAACTAGATGTTTTTCTTTTTATTATCTATTTAATTGAATTGAGCAGAGCCTGCTGAGTGCTCCATCGCAAAAAAACAAATCCCTGCCCATTGGAACAGACTTTAAAATCAATAATTAAAGAACAAAGTAACACGGAAAGTAAAATGAGCCTGACAGAGGAACTAGAATCACCTGGAGACCTTTTAATGTGATACATGCTTAATGCGTGCTGTTACTATGCAGCGTGTGTAAATTTTCTTTGCTGTTGGTGGTTATTTTTTTATACGGACACAGCTCTAAATAATTCTGTTGCGTTGATTCCAAATAAAATGACGCACTCTCTATCATGGAGGTAAAAGTGTGACAACTTTGGCATCTGATTGGCTGTGGCATGGGTAATGGTGAGCACAAAACTTGGGTTTATTCTGTGGAATGGAGTTGTGGCAAATTGTCTGGGGGATTGTAACTTTCATGACAATATGGAAGACGAGTTAGAGAACAAGACTAAATAAATTGGCATTTGTGGCCCAAAATATGCAATCCCTTTCCACATTCTCTGTGGTTTAGGGAAAAAAACCTGTTGGGTACCTGGAAAGATTCAATTTCATTTTACACTGCTCGGATTAGTTTAACTTTTAGCTTTATTTACAATAATTAAGATTAAAGCTTAACATCGCCTACAGCAGTCATATGGAGGAAATGGAACTGAGCAATAAATGCACATTAGAATTTGGTTTCAAGGTACAGAATATGGGATTTACAGATTACTAAGGATGGCAGATTCTCACAAAATTCATGGCTTTATCCTAAAACACTAGAGGCATACACCCTCGGGATTTTCCTTTCCGACAGTGTGATGCCTCCAGGTTTATCACTGCTGCCCTATCTTCCACAATCTTTCAAGCTCTCTCTAACCCTAACATCTGCTAAAACATTAATATGTCATAGAAACAGTGGTCTTCGTGTATAGAGCTCTTTTCTTGGAAAATCACAATATTTACGATTTTTATTTTAAGAATTTGGTTCGGCTAATGCCTGGCTTATTTCTTTATTATTTATTTCAGATGTTAAAAAGATGAAATTAGTATCTTGTAATACATTTTTTTTTTATTGGACTAAAAAAATGTGTAATTACAATTTTGGGGGGCGAATTTCCTTTTTACAAGTCAAAAGAATTTTTGAGCTGTATTTCTTTTGTGGCCATCTTGTAGATTTATTTTATTAATTTCAACTGTTGGCTGCCCATTAATCATCAATCATCTATTTTTTGGCACCATGTAAATAATTTCAAATCACCAGCCAAACAAACCTGTTAGCCCATTGTCCGTGTCGTTTTGTGATACATCCATATGGCACTTTGGAGTTACAGAATTTGGATGACCAACCTATCGCCCAATATTCTGACAAACTGCAATTTGTTTGAAACCGAAAGTACGAGTCTATTGTTTACAGTATGAAAAAGATCTAATGGAAGAGAAAGCTAATTGAATGTTTATATATTGTACAATGTTTGTTCTGTTTCAGCCTGTTTTGGCTCATTTGTGCATGAATGAAAGACTGGACCTCTTCCAAACTACAGTGAAAGTTCAAACTATAAAATTGCCTAATTTAAAACAGAAAAAAATAATCATTAAACTGTTATTTGTGAATTCATGCCGTGTTATGGCCGTTGCAATGAAATAACAAAACAAACGTCTGGAAAAGATTTAACGAAGGGAAAACAAATCACTGAAATTTCATCTGTGAATAAATAATTAAGCAATATGGCATTTTTCATAACAGCAAAGGTAAAAGGCATCTGATCATTAAAAGAATGGCTGATGATCAACAGAACATGTTTCTAAAGGATTTATTGAATATCGGTGCAGATTCCCTAACAGAAATGAAATATGCTATGCATAGATGCGTAGAAATATTCTTCCTAAAACATCAAAAACGTTCATATATTTAATTAGCCTTACATTGCCCATAATTGTGGTAACAAGGGGCTGTTACTAAGAAGAAAGTCAAAAAATGTGTCAGAGAGAACAACACACATGGGTTAACCATCACATGATTATTTCATCTACATGGGACAGTTGAGGTGGTGGCATCATAAATGGAAGTGCCATTTTAAACTTTTCAACAGAGTATCACCCACTGGTCAGTACATGGACCCAACACCATGTATTGGTTTATCAGTCAGTATGAGCTCAGAAGCAATCTAAGGATGCTTGCAATATATTCTACTCTGGTGTCAAGGAGGAATGGTAGTCCAGAATGTGATGGTGGAATAATGGGACGCGAATCCCCAATCCCCCCCTAATGTGCTGCAGTTAGAATGTGTGCAATATGTGCTAATCAGCCACATTTACGAAGCAGATACAGGCCTTCGAAGAAACCCAGAAATGATTTACCAGATGAGCCGCACCATATTGTACCATGTTGTGAGATGGGATGGACAAAATAGGGTTACCAACTTTAGAAATGCAAACTGTAGGGCTGTATTACCAATATATGTTATAACATACTGCAGGGCTGTATTACCAATATATGTTATAACAAACTTCAGGGCTGTATTACCAATATATGGTATAACACACTGCAGGCCTGTATTACCAATATATGGTATAACACACTGCAGGCCTGTATTACCAATATATGTGTATAACAAACTGCAGGCCTGTATTACCAATATATGCGTATAACAAACTGCATGGCTCTATTACCAATATATGTAATAACAAACTGCAGGCCTGTATTACCAATATATGTTATAACAAACTGCAGGCCTGTATTACCAATATATGTGTATAACTGCAATTACCTGCAGGGCTGTATTACCAATATATGTGTATAACAAACTGCAGGCCTGTATTACCAATATATGTGTATAACAAACTGCAGGCCTGTATTACCTATATATGTGTATAACAAACTGCAGGCCTGTATTACCAATATATGTGTATAACAAACTGCAGGCCTGTATTACCTATATATGTGTATAACATGTATATTTTATGAAGCATTTTTAACAAAAATCACAGTCTGACAACCCTTGGACTAAGATAGTCACAACACAAACAAAGTCTGAAATTGATATGTAGATACTGGTATCGTGCCTTAACCTGCACACTAGTTAATTCTGCCATTCTGAGGACTGTCTGACTGCCTGCATGTATGGAGTGTTCTAGACAACGTTTTGCAAAACAAATGGAGTACTAGGCAGGATCTGATCAAAAGTAACCACTTTGTCAGAGCTCAATTCTTATTTTTCTACTTAAAGGAACACTGTACTCATTTTCCTGACACTATAGCATCCTTAGGACCCCGCCACCCTCAGGGTCCCCCTCCCTTTTCTCAATGCTTTCCTATGGACGTTCTGCACGCTGGATGCGAATTTCGCATCCAGCTTTGCAGAGGCGCCATTAGCGGCTGTCAGGAAGACAGCCACTAGAGGTTGGATTAACCCTGCAATGTAAACATAGCAATTTCTCAGAAACTGCCATGTTTACATCTGAAGGGTTAAAACCTGGGGGACCTGGCACCCAGACCACTTCATTAAGCTGAAGTTGTCTGGGTGACTATAGTGTCCCTTTAAAAAAAAAAATATGTAAAAATGATGGCCTAACTTACTGGAGTGAGCTGTATCAATATTTAAATATGTGTTCATTTCATTGACTTGAGTTTGTGTACTTTGAAGACATTGTTTAGTTAATTGTAGACAACTGTGGATGGCTGACCTGTCCACGGCCTCCATATAGCGGTAACAGTGTTTGTGTTTTGCTATCAGTCATCATGGGTTAGTGAAGCTACACACATTGAATAACGTGTTCCATCCTGAATTCCTAGATGTATGTAGGCCCAGGACAGGGATATTCGGGTTTTCTTAACAGGCAGAATGACCCACTTAACTCGGAGATAAGCCCACTTATATAGGTGAGACTGACTGGGAGGGGCTACAAGGAAGGACTAAGCTACTTGGGAGGGGAACTTCGTGGAAGGTAACACTGGTAGGAGGAATTGAAAAAATATAACTAATGCAGGAAACTGAAACAAAATGTTGAAATAAATCATGTAGATATTACCTGCCATAGACAATGTTGCAATATATCTGTGTCTTGATTATTCATTTTATATTTAAAGGGACACTACAGCTCAATGAAGTGGTCTGGGTGCCAGGTCCCTCTAGGGTTAACCCTTCAGATGCAAACATAGCAGTTTCAGAGAAACTGCTATTTTTACATTTGGGGTTAAGCCAGCCTCTAGTGGCTGTCTTCCGGACAGCCACTAGAGGCGCATCTGCGACGCTGGAGTCATATGATGCCTCCATCACGCAGAGCGTCCATAGGAAAGCATTGAAAAAAATATTTCCTATGGACACTTTGAATGCGCGCGCAGCACTGCCGTGCATATGCATTCCGCTCCGCTGAAGTCAGACGGGGGAACTGACGTCGGCAGAGGAGGAGAGGTAAGAGAGCCCGGCGGTGGAATAAGGTGAGTAACTGAAGGGGCACCCTCAGGGTACTATCGTGTCAGGAAAACCGATTTGTTTTGATGACACTATAGTAATCCTTTAAGTTCACAGATATTAGGGACCAAAGAAAACCCCACACTGTTATTTGGCTTCATGAACGATTCGAAGTGCCAACAAACAATGCTGTAGCTAAACTTATACGTTAAAATAACATCCATTTTAAAAGCAGATTTTGTTCAACTTACAGTACTTCTATTTTAATGCAAAATGTTTAATGGGGTTTTGTTAAAAATAGCTAATTGTGTTGTAGTTATTACTGAGCAAATTATACCATAATTAAAATATTATTTGAATGTGTCTCTCTGTTGCCATCTAGTGGTACACCTTCAAAATACAACCGCAAATGTTACTATTTTGCAAATCAGCGATGAGTTAAACTTGGCACTGCAGGTTTCTGACTGTGAATTACGTTTACCAGGATACTCAGGGAGAAATATAGCTCACAAAGATCTGCTGTTCTACGGCCCGTGATGTACATAATCATATTTGATTACATTTGCTGGATTATTTATTTTAATGTGTTTTTCTCTATATCTAAAACCAAAGGTTATGTATCTTATTTTATCTTATGATCCTCAGTCTCATTGTACAATGGTGGGTATCATGTCATATCCCATTAACGTCACCGCACCCCTTGGTGGCACACTGCATTGTGCGGATCTGTAGCAATGACCGCACTGACCCAAGTAGCGTTTGCAGATTACCGTGAGACCTTCAAAATAGATAATGCAGCATGGAACACAGAATATATTACACATTGGTTTAACTAAACGCTGTGAAAGCCCAGTGTAACTGAATAGATGCTAAACGTATAGCTAGGTATGAAGTTCAGCCAGCTGATTAAAAATGAAGAAAAGTACAAATCCTATTGTAGAAATGCCTAAAAACATATGTAGAGTCCATTCCATTAAAGGAACACTCCACTCCCCAAATAGGAAGACATAAAATCCCTGTTTAGTGGATATGCTCCCATTGAAAACGTGCATGTATTTAATTATTCATTTTTTAAATTGTGGTATATCTAAAAAAACAGTGTGCAAATGTTGAAGTTCTCTGCAACCTTTGCAAGCCCTCCCATTCTAACCCCGCCCAGAATTTCTGTGGCTGTCCAATCAAAGACTTACCAAAGACTTTTCTATGAGAAGTACACTGCTCAAAAAAAATAAAGGGAACACAAAAATAACACATCCTAGATCTGAATGAATTAAATATTCTTCTGAAATACTTTGTTCTTTACATAGTTGATTGTGCTGACAACAAAATCACACAAAAATAAAAAATGGAAATCAAATTTTTCAACCCATGGAGGTCTGGATTTGGAGTCACACTCAAAATTAAAGTGGAAAAACACACTACAGGCTGATCCAACTTTGATGTAATGTCCTTAAAACAAGTCAAAATGAGGCTCAATAGTGTGTGTGGCCTCCATGTGCCTGTATGACTTCCCTACATTGCCTGTGCATGCTCCTGCTGAGGTGGCGGATGGTCTCCTGAGGGATCTCCTCCCAGACCTGGACTAAAGCATCTGCCAACTCCTGGACAGTCTGTGGTGCAATGTGAGGTTGGTGGATGGAGCGAGACATGATGTCCCAGATGTGCTCAATTGGATTCAGGTCTGGGGAACGGGCGGGCCAGTCCATAGCATCAATGCCTTCGTCTTGCAGGAACTGCTGACACACTCCAGCCACATGAGGTCTAACATTGTCTTGCATTAGGAGAAACCCAGGGCCAACCGCACCAGCATATGGTCTCACAAGGGGTCTGAGTATCTCATCTCGGTACCTAATGGCAGTCAGGCTACCTTTGGTGAGCACATGGAGAGCTGTGCGGCCCCCCAAAGAAATGCCACCGCACACCATTACTGACCCACTGCCAAACCGGTCATGCTGGAGGATGTTGCAGGCAGCAGAACGTTCTCCACGGCATCTCCAGACTCTGTCACGTCTGTCACATGTGCTCAGTGTGAACCTGCTTTCATCTGTGAAGAGCACAGGGTGCCAGTGGCGAATTTGCCAATCTTGGTGTTCTCTGGCAAATGTCAAATGTCCTGCATGGTGTTGGGCTGTAAGCACAACCCCCACCTGTGGACGTCGGGCCCTCATACCACCCTCATGGAGTCTGTTTCTGACTGTTTGAGCAGACACATGCACATTTGTGGCCTTCTGGAGGTCCTTTTGCAGGGCTCTGGCAGTGTTCCTTCTGTTCCTCCTTGCACAAAGGCTGAGGTCCTGCTGCTGGGTTGGTGCCCTCCTACGGCCTCCTCCACGTCTCCTGATGTACTTGCCTGTCTCCTGGTAGCACCTCCATGCTCTGGACACTACGCTGACAGACACAGCAAACCTTCTTGCCACAGCACGCATTGATGTGCCATCCTGGATGAGCTGCACTACCTGAGCCACTTGTGTGGGTTGTAGACTCCGTCTCATGCTACCACTAGAGTGAAAGCACCGCCAGCATTCAAAAGTGACCAAAACATCAGCCAGGAAGCATAGGAACTGAGAAGTGGTCTGTGGTCACCACCTGCAGAACCACTCCTTTATTGGGGGTGTCTTGCTAATTGCCTGTAATTTCCACCTGTTGTCTATCCCATTTGCACAACAGCATGTGAAATTGATTGTCAATCAGTGTTGCTTCATAAATGGACAGTTTGATTTCACAGAAGTGTGATTGACTTGGAGTTACATTGTGTTGTTTAAGTTTCCCTTTATTTTTTTGAGCAGTGTATTTGCAAGGCATCTGCTCTGGATAATTGATGCCTCCTGAGTTTATCTCCACTGAGCTAAACAAACCAGGAATTTCCTTAACCAGTTGTATGATTGACAGCCAGGTGGGTGTAACAAGGTTAATTTATAATTAAATTTTCTATTAATTTCTATTGAAATCTGAACTTTTTGCAAAATGAAAAAAGGCCCACACTTCACACATAAAGCATTTCAGTAATGTCCCCCACTGTATTGTTTGTTTTAAAGGTTTCATAGTACTTTACAAACCCTACAGGTCTTCTGTACCAATGCCTCCATTCCTGTAAAACTGTATAATTAAATGCATGCATGGTTATTGTTAAGTATTTTAAGCAAACTTTTATCACGCCAGTTAAAAATACAACCAATAGGTTAAAAAGCTTAATGTTCATGTCATTTACTTTCTGATAAACACCAAATGAGAGTTTTTAATCAAACAAGCTCAACCCTTTTCAATTTGGATACGATTTTAGATCTAATTCTACAAATTAATTCCACAGTTGGCAAACAAGTGACTGAACTTATCTTGTCCTGAACGTATTTTCCCCTGTGTGCTGCAAATTACAATCCATATTAATTATACAAGTTGCAGAAATTCCCATCAGTCTCATTAGCAGTAGGCATTGTAATTATTGCCAGTAAAACAATCAGACATAAAATTCAACTTACTGACTCCGAGCACAAAAATGGAAAAGACGCCAATAACCTGCCACAGTCTAAGCCCCCAGAATACCACTGTTTCCGATGTCACTGGGTCTGGCTTCTGTTTTGGTGGGTCAGTTGGTGCCTGGAAGAAACCGTAAAAATGTTAATCACATGATTAAACAGTCGCTACCTCCATCAGAAAATACACACTCGGTTTACAAAAAAAAGAAAACTGTGAAGCATTTTTCTGTTGGAAGATTTGTCCCCTAACACATGGCAGACTGTTCATTGGTGTCATTGGTGTCACTGTTCATTGGTGTCACTGTCATTGCTGCCGATAACTACCAGGGCTAACAGAGAGGTCAAAGAGCAGAGACAACCCAGGGACATTCCTGCCATTTTAAATAGGAAATTGGAAACATGTTATTGCCTTGGATGGCACCAGAGGGACTCAAAGCATTATAATCACTTCAATGAGATGAAGTGGTTATGGTGCTTAATGTCCCTTTAACCATACTTCTAACTGCAGGCCTGATTTACAATGTAGAATACTTAGCAAAGAGAATTACTGTGTAAAACTGGAGTGTGACACTCTCAGGATATGGACAGAGCTTTTTCTCTGTAGATATTTCTGAAATATTTTTTTTTGCATTAACAGTCTTTTTCATCCCTGCTGCTCTGCAACGTAAAATCCAACACTTCAAACTTTGTGTGAATTTGTGGTCAAAGGAAAGCCATGCATTGATCAGTTGTTAAATCTTGTTGTTGGCATTGTTCACTGTTACAAAACATGTTTTCAGCACTGGAATGACACATTGCGTTGTGAATCTGGCCACAAGTAAGCCTTATTAATCATGTTTTTCTTCCATTGAATGTTGAAACAGAACTTCTCAAATGTCCGCTCCAAAACCCGTGCTGTAATATCTACACATTAGGAATTTTGTTTTTTTAATCAAACACACATTTCTCCATGAATGAGTTTGTGGATGTTCAAAATAAGGAAGTTATAAAACTTTATTCAGAATAAGTGTAAGTTTAACAAGTTATTGTCGTAAATTACTGTGCTGAGACCGGTGATGGCAAACAATTAGGTTAGCTGAGGATTATTGTCAATACAGTTCACAGAACTACTGCTACACCAAATTACTAAAATGGATACATTGACATCTTACACCAGATCGAGGGTCCCAGACTGAACTCATAATGCCTGGCAAACATGGCCAATGCTGAATTCCTTTTCGCAGAGTGGGGATGTATTTTCACAACACTTAAAGAGCTATCTTTGTCCCCCTGCCATACTTGTATTTAATACATGTGACAATCAACTAGAGCCCAATATTTTGAGGTGCCACAGGTTACAAAAACTAGACAATGTATGCCATCCCACAATTATTCTTCTAAGAACCGTTCGGCCTACACTCATAACTAGGACCATCATAATCCAATCTGGGATTATTCACTAATGACAAGATTATGCCACTATCTGTGAACCCTAAACTGAGTATTTCACCTATCAGTATTATCTAATTAATCTCTGTAATTTGAGAGTAGAAAATCCGTTATTAGTTATAAGGCATTGCTTTCAGACAAGCTGGGGTTAATGATTCAATGTGTTATAAAATGCGTTGGAAGCTCAATGCCTTGGTAGGGTTAACATTAAGCGTGGCACATGCAACACGCCCGGGACAACCTGCCAAGTCCAGAAACAGCCATTCTCTGAAACTGGATTTAGTCATTTCAGGACGGGGCCGGAGCAAATTCCCCATTTCAACATTCGTGGACTGAAACCAATTTCCAGTCCAATAATCTATATTCAGGGCACGCCTTAATCTGGCTCCACATAGCAGCCCAGCTTGAGGTGTGTGTTTATAGAACATCTCCTGTCTAACATTAACACTGTTTACATGTTCAGCGGTAGCCTGGCTGACCTCTATGATTTATACAGAGTTTATCCTCAGTCCTTGCTGTTTTATTTACAGAGGAAGTAGAATAATGTATCTCGTACTATTTCATTGGACCTTATACAATGAAACTGTTTGTTAGTATAGTATTCGTATATACAGTGTTAGACGACAGATACATAATAAAGAAATACAGAGATATTGAGTATAGTTCATTCCATCCACAACCTTTATACAAGACAGTATTCCACAGCTGCTGCATTGATGTATTGTGTATTGTGGGATCACAGGACGAGCTCCACATTGAAAATTACACATTTTTCAATTATTAAGAAACTCTGTTAAAAGGCAACCCTTTCCAAAAACACACAATGTCATGTCTTTGATGTCGTGTGACTGCCACCTACTGGCAGAATAAATGAGCGTCTGTATAAAGAGCTCCTTCCTGAGTATAGTATGAAGACACGAATGATGCTTTCTAGTTTGTTGTTATAATAATGAGAGGAATTGCATTGAGTTGTTCTGCTGGAAGTGATAAAAATTCAATTCAATTAAAATATTGGTTGGATTCCATTCCGTGAGCTCAGGAGGAATACCAGCTATTCCGATATGGCAGTAGAACGGTGAGAGCTAAGAAATGGAGCAGTGAACATAGACATGTGGCTTGTGGAGCCCGGGGCCTAATTCTCCCCACACGCATGTGGAACCTTCAGAAAAAAAATCAATCAGCAGATGTTTTCAAGATTCCTTAGTAACCAGTAAAAACTGATTTTTATCCAAGTCTTCTGACTAAAAATGCACCGTCACTGGGTCTGTTGGAGTCTCCTCCTCAACCTTGTACTTTCTGGCCAAAATGTCTATACTCCTTCACTAAGCAATACAAAAACATGCTCCTTGACCAAGGAATACAAGACATGCTCCTTGACCAAGGAATACAAGACATGCTCCTTGACCAAGGAATACAAGACATGCTCCTTGACCAAGGAATACAAGACATGCTCCTTGACCAAAGAATACAAGACATGCTCCTTGGCCAAGGAATACAAGACATGCTCCTTGACCAAGGAACACAAGACATGCTCCTTGACCAAGGAATACAAGACATGCTCCTTGACCAAAGAATACAAGACATGCTCCTTGACCAAGGAATACAAGACATACTCCTTGACCAAAGAATACAAGACATGCTCCTTGACCAAGGAATATAAGACATGCTCCTTGTCATAATCACCAGGGAAACCTAAGCACACGGACAGGACACAACACATAGAATTGCAATACCGGTCCTTAGAATGGCCGGGCTATGCAAAATGAAATAGTCAAAGTACAAGCCAAAGTCAAAGGGAAACAGAGAGACAGAATAAACATAAGAAAAGCCAAAGTTCGGAAACCAAATAAGCAGACAGAGTATAACGCGCTATTGGGCTAAACACAGACCACAACAGGGCACTGAGGTAAGGGGGAGGTTAGCTTATAAACACACAGGGTGTGTCTGATTGGCTAACATCCAATTATTGTTAACCACAACGTGTTTCTTCCTCCCCTTGTGGTGTTTGAGGTCATCACTGTGTGCCGGGTAACATGACCGGGTCTGGCATACATATAAGGATGCTGCCCTGGAGCGTGCAGGGTCAGAAACACTGTCGGTCTGGAGCATGGCGACGGGGACAGCCAGACACCACAGACAGGGACCAGATAGCGCTGCTTGTGGTGACGGGGTAAGCAAGGCACAAAGGCAGGAGACCTGACACTCCTTGACCAAGGAATACAAGACATGCTCCTTGACCAAGGAATACAAAACATGGGAATCTCCCGCAGGTGGTCTTAAGGGAAGCCCCTCACACTAACAAGGGTATTCACTAAAGTGAGCATTGTTGGGAATGCAAAGTAAATAAAAAATTCAGGTTAAAGTAGCTTAACTGATAACTTAGCTGACATGGAGAAGGGAACATTTTAAGACCAGGGATTCGCTTGCCCTTGTGTTCTATTTAATAGATTATGGCGGCTTGAAGACTCCCAAACCCATCTTCGTATATCGTCTGATTTGTCATCCATCCAGGAGTATTTACAGCTGTTACAGGAACAACACATTAAACAAATGGCATTTTATTTACTATTAAGCCCAAACTCTTTGTATTAAAATAGATTTGCCATGTATTGAGAAGGTACACTATAAGAGAAGACCAGCAAAATAAGATATTATGCAATGTTCCTCACTCTTGCTCCATGAGAATTGTTGTATCCTATTTTTCTGGTGTTTTAAACAAAAAAATCCATATGTGATGGTCTTGATTAGTTGATGTTTATAAGATAGAGTGCGCAGACTCAAAATAAAATAAAATACAAAATAATATAAGTGCTTTTCTTTGAATCCATTGTAGAGTCTAGTATGTTTAAGGGAACCTATAGCTCTGAAGATTACAATTGTTTTCTCTCATAGAGAAGCAATGGATTGGAGATAGCCATGCACAGCTAAACAAAGTGCTACTCCAATCAAATGCTGCTATCAGCAGTATTACCATCCCAGGACCAAGTTTCACTCTGGAGGAGGAAGTGTCTCTAGTGGCAGTCAGGAAAACAGACGCTAGAGGTGAGTTTCCCAAAAATTGCCATGTTTTATATTGCAGGGTTAAAATGACAGAACCACGACACCCAGACCACTTCATTGAGAAGAAATGACCTGAGTGACTTTAGTGATCCTTTATAAATGTTACACTGACTATAATAAAATACATTTGTTTTTAATAATGCTAAACTAGCCCTCTTATCCTATAATATGATTGACAGCTAGTTTAGTTAGTCTATATACAACCAGGTGTCAAAACACAATTTTTCTTATTCAAAGCCCCATAGCAAACTCCAGAGCAAAGAAGATTGTCAAATATACAAGATGTATCTGCTGGGATAGTCGACTAGTTTCATCTTAAGTTACCGCATGGGTAACAATACAGTAAAGGTTACTGTAAGGGCAGAGAGCCAGTACCTCATCGATCAAAAAGGTAAACATACCGAAGAACAGTCCGAAGTGTCACCCTGCATCAATAATCTATTGGGTATGGTTGGAAAATCAGTTATCAAGAAGGTATAAGTTTATGAAGTGTTAGCCCACCAGTTTCACCATATGTCAAAAAAGTCAACTAAAATCACAAAGTGTAAAGCATGTGGTTTACGAAAGATAGTAAACTAATCATCGAGATAGTTCAGTGCAATAATGTTGTAGAGGAAAATTTTCCAGAATACAGTTTCAATACTTTTGAGAATATACCCAAAGTACAAGAGATAAAGGTAAAATCTACATTCCACTTGCAAATAAACTCTACTCAGTCCAAATTATTGTACAGGCACATGCTCTAGGTTATACCTGACCCATTTTGGGTCAGTTCTGTTTATGTTTGTTACTAGAATAAATGCATTTTTATCAGAACTGCCTCTTACTTCACTTTTAGTGCAGATTGCTGAAATATTGAAATTTGCAGACATAGATTCTATAGGGAACTGCAAAAGAACATTACAATGTTTATTAGAGAAAATTCAGCTCCGGCCAAACCATTTCCCCCAAATATAGAAACATTTTCGGCACACTCGAATTTCGATTCGGCTTGGCAGAAAGGTATCAATTCGGAAACTGAATCAGAAGAACAAGATTTGAAAATGGGCCAGTCAATGTACTGCAAAATATATGCGTAATATATTATTATGTATAGTTAGCAATACACTGATATGAGCATTTTCCTGCCATTTAGTTCACATATCACGTGAGAAAAAGTAACCACTAGAGAGAGATTTATTTTCCTTTTCTTTTTCCCTCCATCGAACACTTTCCACTTGACCTCTAGCCATCAATCTATTTTCTGCCTCCATGGGCAGAATTTGGAATATCAGCCCAAAACCGAATATGGTAAATGATTGGGCACATTTCCACTCGGGATTACAGCTGATCAGCCAATTGGCCCAAATTCTTCTGAGTTGCAGTTTGACTCAGAACAAATCTCCAAGTCTAGCATAGACTGGACAGCAGTGAAAGGCATGAGTCCATGTGGTGACCTGGATAATCCTTGGGTCAGCCCAGCCTGCAGTCCAGACATGGCCCTTGTATACATGTATATAGACACTGCACTCACGCTTTCCAGCTCGTTCAAAAGAGACAAAAATATTCTCACCCTAAAATTTCAGGGTGCTTAATAAAGTTTATTTTAAATAAGCTTTGAATGAGCTTTGAATACATTATCCTCCAAAGAGACATTTTCAGACAGTTTGCCAAAAATATTTAAATATCTAAGAAAATCTCTATGTTAGAGAGGCAGAAAATCAGGATATAACAAAGGTCAGAAAGAGAGCTTTTATATAAAAATACAAATATATAACAATTCTAGCTCTGTATTAGTATTTAGAAGTTTTTTTTGTCCGGTTCCATACAGTTTCCACGTTCATTTTAAAGATTTCTTTGTAATTTTTTTTAAGCCTGGCCGCCGCTTGGAAATCACATTTTCAATCACAATTGTACAGCTGATACGAATAAGACTGTTCTCAGTCAATATTCGAGTGATTCCCTTTTTCGGAGCCAAAAGAGAAATACTTTGGAAATTCTCATCCCACAATGTCTCTCTTATGCATCTCTCCCAACTAAACATTTTACAGATGTTTGTAAACCTTGGAAACATGCTTGCTGGTCAGACATACAAAGATAAGTACTGTTGTAATGAGAGATTTAATTTGGCTCAGATCCCTGCCTGGCAAAGAAACTGTCTTCCAACCAGATGAAACATAGTGTAAATATTCACGGGAGAAAAAGTAAACAGTGTAAATAGTTAACCCTCTGTCATATCATTGTATTGTAAAATAAAATAAAATTTAAAAAAATACATTTTATTTGATCATTTATTAGTTAATACAAAGACCTACAAACATCAGCCGGATAACTGTGACAAACTAATGCAACCGTGCAAAAATGAGTGGCTACCATTTATTTAAAACCTATAAAGGGTATTAAAAAAAAGTATGGCAAATAATCTTAACACGAAAGTGAATCATTCAAAAATGTTTCCTACAGATACTATTAAAAGGAGTAGGAAATGTGAATATTTGTTTAGATTTTTTTTTTTTTTACCGCTCTAGATTTTGCAGCACCCAATGTTTAAGCTGAATTTTAAAGGAACACTCCAGGCACAATAACCACTACATTGCCAAACAATTAGGAGAAGCAGCAAACATGCGTTATTTTATATAAATTAAATTACTGGAAATTTCTCCCACACAAGGGCAAATAACAGGCATGTGAAAGTGTAAAGGTACTTACAGTTAGACCATCTGTGATGTAATGAAGTGATGCCAGACCATCAGGGGGTGGAGCGGACAAGTTGGGACAAAACTTTTTTTATGATTTACTGCCGTGGCAGAAAACAAAATCTTGTAATACTAATTCCAATGTGAGTGTCTGATATTTTAATGATTTAAAACAATTCCTAATTTTCAAAGTAAAATGTGCCGAGTGTCCATTTAATCCATGTTGAATCTCCTGATTCGATGTAAAATGCAAAAATAGTTTAAATATATGCTGGGTCCGAGGGTCCATGGAGAGACCCATCCAGACCTCTCAACATTCACAATTTAGCAGGACAGTCCCTATTTCATGTTCCGGCATGCTGTTTGTTTTCTGATGTTCGTCTTTTGAAGACACCATGGAACTGACCCTCAGAAAGTGTAGTGTATTACTAGACACGCTCACACTACTCTATGAGCTCTCAGATGACACAGAGCTCAGAAACCACGGTCTTAGCATGGTCCGTCCTTAATGGGCCAACCTGTGTGATTGGCAGGAAGCCTGCCATGACTGCATCATGTCTCTGGCCCACACTCTTTTACCCTGTCCATCAGTGTGCTGCTTCACAGGGCACCGATGTTGGGGTCATGCATATGTCTCATGACATATGTGGCCCTCTGTTTTCTTCATGCTACTGGAAAGTTCCATTTTACAAATGGGATCATGTGATATGATGTCATAGTTGGGAGAGAGGAGGGAAGAGAGAGCTATGTTACAGAGAACACTCATTGACTCGCTAGCCTAGTAGAGAAAAGAAAGATTTTGGGTTGAACTGCTCTAACACACCGGGGACATGACCTCTATTGCTATTCTAGAGCATGCCATTATAAATATTTGAGTCATAACCACCAAGTTATCAATTAAGCATGTTTTTTTTTAATTTGGGTAATACAATTACCTGCACGTTTTGGATTAAGTATTTAATAATAGTAATACGATGAAAAAAAAGTATTAAATTATAATGCAATGTGATGTCAGGCAGTAAAACAGTAAAACATTATCATGAAAACTGGCAGACTCTTGCATGAAGAGAAAATTTAGCTCGGCCAGACCATTTTACAGTGCTGGGCCAATCATATGGTCTCCATGAGGCAAGGTGAATGAAATAGTCACGTTTCATTGGGTTATTTCTGCGAAAGCGCCTCTAGTGGTTGTCAGTATAACATGGCACCCAGACCACTTCATTGAGTTGAAGTAGTCTGGGTGCCTATAGTGTCCCACTAATTTAATGCCCCCCAAATTCTCAGTCAGTGACGTGTATTCTGGTTGAGCATTGAGAGAAGTCAGGAGAGATACAGTTCCCTTGGGTTCCAAGAACATTCATCAATTTGCTAGGACATAAAGTCAAATTTACTAAACACAAAAATATATTTTCAAGAAAAATTCTCTGTAATGTAACCCACATTTAAAAACGTGTCTGCAGACGGCAAGCTGAGCATAGAAGGTAACCGAGGAAATGTTTACGAAAAACAGAGAAGGATCCAGATTTTCAATCAGATTTTGGAACCTTACTCTCTTCAACAAGAGGGTATATTTATAACAATCTGAAAGTGATACTTCGAGTCAATGCACAGGGTGGGTTCTGGTCCAATAAATTTCAAAGGCTTCTTGTGGCGCCTTTCACGGATAGGAATCATGAAAAACATACTAACGCTATACAGAAATATATGAATATGTTATGATTTTAATGGCGTGTTTTTAAACATGACTAGTTTTCTGCCTCTGTGTTCTTGTCTTAAGTCATATTCCAATATAAAATGCAGGATGTGTTTACAGAATATCAAATCTATTTCCCTTACAAATTTAAAGTTAATTTGGCATTCTTTGACTGCAGTTTGACCTTTACATCTGTAAGCCAGAGTATGTGATCGTGTATTCGGGTAGCATCAAAAATTGGTTTTATTATGGCTTGAGTGTTGTTAATCTGTGCAGTGCAGCGGGAGCTTGTTGGCTGTTTGTGTTGGCCTGGCTATGCCTGGCTAAGAAGGTTCTGCTTTGTTCGTATAGTAGGGCACATTGACACAACACATTGGCTTGAGATGCTATCATAACATCTGGATAATTCTCTTCATATGAAATAACTGAGTCGTATCTGTTTTCGGTTTTGCTGAAATGTATTATTCATGGAGACTTAGAGAGATTGACACATTAGAAAAAAACTGTTTAAATGTGTTTTTGTCTTAAGAAAATAAAAATAAAAGAAGTATGCATGGATTGAACACTACTTTTGGCAACTTTATGAGAAGTAAGAGATAAAACCAATTTGTTGGTTGTTGGTAAACCATAATTTTTTAGATCGTGGAACAGGGAGGTATGAAGGCGATTGGATAGATCCCATAGATATCCTTTTGCTCCCAGTAATTGTATGCAACTGTTTATCTCTATCTAGAAGCTTTGATAATGTGAGATGAGACCTCAGTCTGTAGTGCTTCCCCCCAGAGGTACAGATTAGAAGGGAGACTTGTTTTGTTTTGCCTGTTAATTGACAATCGTGCACTAAAAATGACCTACATTTTGGCTCACTTCTTTTCTGGACAAAAAGTCCACGAGAGCCATCTGCCACTTGTAATGAAACTGTTGAAAGAGCAGAGAAATGATGACAATTATTCAAAGAGAAACTCAATCTAGAACTGTGTGTCAGCCTTCACTGCTGCTTAACACAGAGGACTCAATTTATTACAAGTAAATATTACGTTTATGGTTTCCTTGGTACATTCAGTGTAGAGCAAAAGAATTGCACTTGTCCCACATAGTCAGACAGTAACTCATAACTATAGCAGTGTTTTATTCTTTTTGTGTCATCCACCGAGTCCAGCTTGTGCATACAGTATTCACCATTTACATTCATCACAGTCATCAAACATGATGACCAAGCTGCATATCCCATAAAACCCCACTGGGAACCCCACTGGAACATGTTGACATTACTCTTTAGATGGGAATGAAAATAATGATTGCAATTAAAATGGTGTAGGATCTGCACGGAAAGGACACAGCACTATTCCAAGAATGGAAGTATCAGCTGGCAGAGACACAAAGCACGAGGACAGAGTGAACCACCTCTCCCATTGGCCTGGAGAACGAGCTATACTCAGGAGGTTTAGCAAATAACCACAAAAACACTCCTGGGACAACTCCAGCTCTTTCCAGACAAGATTCAAGCTCATATTTGGTTAACACGTTTGACTTGTTTTATGAAGAAATAAATAGTTATTTACTACAGCACACTACGTGGTTATAGTCACATAGCTAAATATAGTTACACTTCATTTGCACTACAATCCACCCACCTCTCCTCACCCCCACACTGGTTCCTAAGTTTGCAGCATGTTTCTCCATCTGCTTGAGATCTTTTAGTACCTCCTCATTCCTCTACATGTTAAGAGTACATGCAATTATCCTTTAATTCTGTCTGGCCATCACCTCCATATCCCCCAGCTATATATTGTCTCAACTCACTATTTTAACCTTTAGATTGTAAGCTCATGGTCTATCTAGCTTAGTACTTCCACAGCCAGAGCTCAACTCACAGGCAGGGCCCTCAATACCTCTGGTATTGGTCTGTGCATGCTGTCTTGTTCCCCAGTTGTACAACTCTACGTAATATGTTGGTGCTTTGTAAATGCTAGTATTAATAATAGTGTTTGGATATGTACTGCTGCGAAGCTGGTATGAGTTCACCATATGTATGGTGTGCCTTAAAATAAAAAACCAAGCAAATCAAACATTCAATTTAAAAAAGGAAATGCTATAGACATAAAACCATTTTTTTTTTGTCTTAGGGAAATATGTTAAAAAAAATAACAATATCGCTCATAGTTCTTACAGTGCTATAATAGCATTATATCATGGAAATTTTACCCATAATGGCTGGTTTTAAATAACACAAGACTCCAGAAAGCTTTTTAGCTCCATTTATATAATGATCTGTCTACTTGTTTTGTCTACTTCACAGATTATAAAACAATTGTATAAAATATCTTAAAAGGACCAGGCAGCATGCTTTCATATTATCATAAAAACCATTAACAGTTTAAAAAAAGCATACAGATTAATTCACTAAAGTGTAAATTGTGGGGCATTCAACGTGAATTTCAAATTTGGTATAACAGCCAAAATGGAAAAAATCCTCTTAAAGGGACACTCAACTGCCCAAATACAAAATAAATAAAAATCAATGCTTAGGAGAAATAGCCCAAAACAAAACTTGCATGCATTTAATTACACATTGTTTCATTTGAGGTATATCTAAAAACAGCTTACAAAACCTCTCTTTTCTGCAGCCTTTGCAAGCCCTCCCCTTCTATCCCCGCCCAGACTTTCTGTGGCTGTCCAATCACAGACTTCCCAATGTAGGTCAATGAGAAGTCTTTGCAAGGCAGGTGCTCTGGGCAATTACTTTCTTTTGAGTTCAGTGCAAATAAGCTTATCAAACCAGGGAGTAACAGGGCCGGTTGTCTGATTGAAAGCCAGGGGGTGTACCAAGGTTAATTTATAAAAGAGAAAATTGTATTGAAATCTGCACTTTTTGTAACATAAAAAGGAGGACACATTCTTCACACATAAACAACTTCAGCGAGGTAAGGTGTTGAAGCTTTGCAGTGTCCCTTTAACCCCTTAAGGACACATGACATGTGTGACATGTCATGATTCCCTTTTATTGCAGAAGTTTGGTCCTTAAGGGGTTAAAATGTCCCTTTTTGTCTCCGATGTATTCAAAACTTATGAGTTATACTTAATACAATGAATGATGTCTCTTTCACAAATGTATCTATACATTCCTTCAGTTTAACCAACAGTTAGAGAATTAAGTCGTAGATCTAATTCACACAGAGAAGTGCTGGCAAGGGATGTAGGGGCGCTATTACCTGGCAGGCTGCTGGTTTAGAGAGGATCTTGGACTGCTGCTTTACAGTTCAAAACCAAACTATATTATGTAATTGTATTATTTTATTATTATTGTAGTCTCGTTCTGGTAGTATAAATATAAAACATTTGATGTAAAATAAATAAAGGTCAGATGCATTTAGCTAACCGAACCAGGAAGTAACAGGACCTGTTGTCTGATTGAAAGCAAAGGGGGTGTAACCAGGTGAATTTATAAAAGTGTCAATTTCTATTGGAATCTGCATTTGTTGCAACATGAAACACTCTTCACACATAATGCTTTTCACCAAACTAAAGTACTTTAAGGGTCTGGAGTGTCCCTTCAAGTTGACTATGTTTTAGCTAGTGAGAACTGTTTGGGAATTTACAGTGAATTCGAAATGATTTTCAAATTTAAGGCCAAAATAAGCCAAACTAGAACATAATTGACTGGAGAATATTTCTAATTTGGCTTATCTGTTAATTCACTCCAAATTCCAAGCAATTTGATTTGAAAAACTCTGTTTACATTCACTTTGAATTCTAAAATCCCACTTTAGTAATTGACCCATTAGTTTTCAAGTGTTGTATATGTTCCGTATCTACATGGTGACATCTGTCCTTCCATAAAAATTAACTTCCCTCTGGAAAATACACAGGCTAGCTCTCAGCCCACAAAGCCCCATTTACATTTCGGTTTCTGCAACACTGGCTTTGCATCCCTTTGTATCTCTGCAGAGAGGCTGTAAACTGCAGAAATTTTTCCTCATACCGCAATCAGCAACCTTTGTAGGGCAAACTTCACGGGCGAGTGGAGAACGGGGGCTGCAATTTCTTATATAGTGTAGATACTTTGTACAACCGTACTTCGTGTACATGATCCTTATGACCAGGTACAGTTATTTTACATTCTGGTGGCATTCCTTGGAAGCTGCGTTCACAGAAATGCAATCAAGTTCTTTCAAATGAAATAGCTATTGGTAGAATATTTGATCATTTTATTTGTCTATTTTTTCCACACCTACTGTATATGCCACAGATTACAGTTATGCTTTTATGTTATGTCAGATATTTCATGTCAAGAAAATATTAAAATTATTGTATCAAACACACTGCTGGTCATAATTAGGAAAAACAGTATCAATGCCATTTTGTAGCTGTTAAACAGACAACTTTTTTTCTGCCATAGAGTAAAGCTGAAATAGCATGTAGTTGATACTCAAATACCTTATTAGACAATGGTCTGATGTAATTTTTGACTTAAATCACTTTAACGAAGACAGAAAACAATTAAATTTTGTTGGTTTGCCGAGTTATAATATGAGTATGTTTTAACAACAGAGAGACTTCTATGTCATGGTGCAAAACAAGAACTCTTGTCAGAAACATAAGTGGGGGGTAAATATTGGATAGTCTAAATGGCTGATTATGTTAGAAGGGTATACATTTCAAAGTATAATCATTATATTAATCTTGATATAATCTTGTAGTGTAGCATGTTTAGATATTTTTAGACATATATATATAAAATATATATCTACGTTTCCTGGCTAATAAATATTATCCATTGTACAGCTCTACAGAGGCTGATGGCGCTATATAAATAATATAATAATAATAATAATGTAGTTATAGAAAACATAATTAGATATATTTAGAAGTGTTGGTACCTAATTCAGAATCTATGTTTTGAATGAATGACATGTCATATGTTTTTAGGTCATTTATGGTTATAAACTTCGGAACTTAAGCATGGATACGTTACCAGGGATTATATGCAGAGACAGGCTAAATGTAGTCTGGAATAAAACACATATGATTCACCTTATCTATATGTCCAATGACTAATATAAATATCATCGGACACATGTCAGCCTAACTTTAACAATTCCAGAAAATATGAATACATTTAAATCATTCATAAAACAATGGTCACACTTTGTGGTGAAAATTTGATAAAAGATGGTACATTTTAAGTAATCAATGACAGATTCTTAATTATCATATGCTACACCCACCAAATCTAATTGGAGAATGTAAAATCCATAGGTGTGAGTTACCTGTGATAAGAAAACATTTATAATGGTATAGAGAATAGAGGAAAGGATTGCATTAATCGCTTTATTTATCACACTCTCTTTATTAATCACTCAGTCACTCACTCTTAAATGATCTCTGTCTCTTAAATCATAATTCTCTTATCTTGAATTTATTTCCCCTAATATTCTCCTGACAATCTGAACTTATAATAAGTTATTTAGCCATTTTCCTTTTAACTTATCTATTCAAGAATTATTTTATGTTTATAGCTTGCATAGTAGACCGAGAGAAACAAGTAAACAAAGGCGCTATCCAGACGTCTAAAGTGATATTTTGTATGTACGTTAAAAAAACAACACCTTCTGTGTGAATAAAAGCAGCTCCCTTAAAAAGTGCAAGGGAGTAGTAGTTAAGAATATTACAAAACACTTAAAATAACACAAATTCATTTAAAAAAAGGTGCGCTGTGTCTTTAAGACAAGAAGAGCTATAATTAATAATACTCACAATTAGTGGTACTAAAACTTCTTATAAAGTGCAGACTTACGTATAGAGACTCTTTTGTATAAGGTTTTGGACTAATAACCAATGATTTTAAGACTGTTTAAGTTCAGACGCCCATTTAGCAAGAAAGAAGTGTAATCTGAGGAAGCCGATCCCTGGCGAAACGCGTCATCACACACGTCCTGTCATTACGTCACGTACGAAGCTCCGCCTCCAGGAAGTACTTTGAAATTGGAACCCGCGGTAACGCCAAGCTGGCGGCGATACCGAACGGACAATATTCCAGTCAGAAGGGTGGCAGACGGGGTGGGGGGTGATGTGCCAAGCAGTCTTTTAATTTTGAAGATTTTCTAATAAAGATTATATCTTACTTGCTGCTGCGATAACGTCTCTGATTAAGGAGATACCAAAAGTGCTAACAGTTAGAGCAGACTTCACTTTTCAGGCATTTAGTGGATATTCCCTAAACTGTATTACACTATATATCCTTTTTCTTGTTTATATTTTATGTATATTGTGAATATTGGAGCAAATTACCCAAGCTCAATCAAGTGCGTCTATCAGTGGAAGTGCTCTTTTATTTTACTGAGAGCATGAATATTTTTTGCACATTAAGTGAGATAACACACTTTTGCATGTATTTTGTGCACAGTAAAAATTCTTGCTCTGCACTTTAATAAGAGGTTTTAGTATCACTAATTGTGAATGTTATTAATTATAGCACTTCTTGTCTTAAAGACACAGCGCACCTTTTTTTTAAATTAATTTGTATAGCTTGCACAAGTATAAAAAATATCCGAGTCAATAAATTAAGTCATTTTTCCATTTTGGGGAAAATAGCCTCTGTGTATTTAAACTCTATGTCTACCGCTCAGATTGAAAATATGTAATAATTCTCACGGTATTAATCCTAAAGGTATTAATCCTGTAATTATTGATTCGTTTGTTGAATTCAGATATTAATCAATACCTATTATCTTGTGAGTACATAGAGATTTTCTTAGGGGCTACCTAAAAGTTTCTAAGTAATTATCTTGAATACTTGTTGATATTATTTTATTGATTTGTTCTACATAATAATATTGCAACCAATACAGTGAGATATAGTTATTGTTATTGCTATTACTATCGTTTTAATACGCTATTTTCAGTTCCAAACTGAGAGTGTCTGAGTGGATTGGAGAAAGTTCATTTAGTTTGCAACCATTTGTGGAAATAGTTGGTTATTATCAGATATCGTCTATGCTTCTTTATTGCAGGAGATGTTGTAATATGATACCCTGTCATATTGTAGTTAAGAATATTAAATGTCAATGCAAGTATTATGTTGAGTTATTGTGTGCGTTAGTGATACATTCTTTGAGCCAGTAGCTACATTGCTCATTACCCAAATTTTCATTGTCTACTCTAGAAATTATCTTTTGACATAGGTGAAGCAATTGTTCTGTGTTACATTTGTATGATCACTGATTATGTTATTATTGCATAGATTGTTGTCACAATAAATTATATATTAAGTAATATAATTATTGTACGTTATATTGTATTGAAATATAATTTAGAATCAGAGATAAAATAGTAGGTATCTCGATAAATCAAAATTGTGGGCATGGCCTTAAAAAAATTAATATTGCCACCATTATGGCACCATAATTCCCTTATCAAACCCTTCTTCTACTGAGAGCTGGAAGCTCCTGCTAGGAGCTTCCATAAGCCCTCCTGCACTCAGTCTTGTAGACAGGACCTCATTGGCTGAGAGTGTCAGTTGATCTCTCTCAGCAACCCAAGGCGTAGCTCATACATGTGTTATACGACATACATGTGTTATACGACATACATGTCATACGACATACATGTGTTTGTGCAAATGTGGATTATTACAGCACCGTCTGCATCTTCCAAGATGTACATATTGCCAGGTTATCGCATTGGCTGTCAATGACACGTGATGCAATCACTAAATCTATTTATCATAAAACTCAAGCTCTTCATATTTATATTGAGATCATATAATTAATGACCATTACATGAGTTAAACTGATATGACGTTGATATTGCTTCCTACCTTCAATAACAAACCAGCATGAAACATCTAGTGCACAATGTACTGGCTGAGACTGAGAAAGAATTATGACATGAAACCAAACTGATTGAGCCATAGAATTCTTCAAAGGATAGATTGATAAAAAGAAATCACAGTGTCAACATAATGTCAATTTATAACAGCAGCCTATGGAAAATATGAGTTATTTACTCTAATGTTTATGTGCTACCTATATATCCCTTGTTTCAAAAAAATATTATATTATTTATTTATTTATTAAACAAAAATAACTAGTTTATAAATGGCTTCAGTGTGACTTTTCTTAAATGATATACAGGTGATTGGTTTAAATCCTCTCACTACTGAATTTTTAATTCAATATAACATGTTTTATTTTTTCATATGTATTGACCACTGTTCAAGAATACTAAAAGATTTTTTTAATTTACAGATTTTTTAATTTTATTCATCTTTTGCAAAAATACTGGTAGAGCAGGGGCAGGCAACCTTTGGCACTCCAGATGTTGTGAACTACATCTCCCATAATGAACTTACAGCCATAATGCAGGCAAAGTGTCAGGGGAGATATAGTCCACAACATCTGGATGCCAAAGGTTGTATACCTCTGTGGTAGAGTATAGAGATATTGGAGGTTTTATGGTATCCCTTGACTTTTAATATACTCAACATGTTTAGAAAAAAAATAAGAAAATTATAAAGTTGTACCATCATGCAGCCTGGCACTTGCTTATTGGTATTTGTAAGAAATATGCAGACATTTTGGGGAATTTAGTAATAAAGGCCAGAGTTATGTTAAAGGACCACTATAGTGCCAGGAAAACATACTCGTTTTCCTGGCACTATAGTGCCCTGAGGGTGCCCCCACCCTCAGGGACCCTTTCCCGCCCGGCTCTGGAAGGGGGAAAGGGGTAAAAACTTACCTTTTTCCAGCGCTGGGCGGAGAGCTCTCCTCCTCCTCTCCGCCTCCGTTCCGCCCCGCCGGCTGAATGCGCACGCGCGGCAAGAGCTGCGCGCGCATTCAGCCGGTCTCATAGGAAAGCATTTACAATGCTTTCCTATGGACGCTGGCGTGCTCTCACTGTGAAAATCACAGTGAGAAGCACGCAAGCGCCTCTAGTGGCTGTCAATGAGACAGCCACTAGAGGATTAGGGGGAAGGCTTAACCCATTCATAATTATAGAAGTTTCTCTGAAACTGCTATAATTATGAAAAAATGGGTTAACCCTAGAAGGACCTGGCACCCAGACCACTTCATTAAGCTGAAGTGGTCTGGGTGCCTAGAGTGGTCCTTTAATGGTAGGGAATTCTATGGATACACGTTATTCTGGTGTTTGTTTGTGTTTTTGTTAGATTTTTTCGGATGCATTTTATTTGTAGATTCAATAGTATCAACAGAACTCTATTAAATTAAAAAGCACTTCTAGGAAACATTATGAAGTAAAAGACCCCTTTTTCACACATACTTTGTGACTGATGTTTTTCAGTTTGACATTTGTCTTTCAAAGAACAATTCTACTTTTGATATCATTGGACTCCACATTATACATAGTGTAACTTGAAACATGTTCATCCGTTTAGGCCACTGTCACGCCTGTTTTTCTCACATCCCCAGGCCTTTATTTTCATCATGTCCCGTCCGTTTTACATATGATTCATTGGCATAGTTTCACTATATTTTGACACCCTGGAGGTGTAGCTTGTATTTGTACACCACGTAGATGTCTGATACATACGGACATGATGACACCGATGCTAGTGAGCGTTCCTTAATGGCGAAACCCTGCCTCCCCTTGGGGGAAGGCGGTTCAAAGAGTACTGCTGCCTTTCCCATCCCCTCTCATTTGAGAGGGGGGCGTGACAAGTTTAGTGTTCTTGGACTGATTGTGGAGTGTAAGTGGGGTGGTCTTGTTAAACAGGTGTACACAGTTGAGATGAGTTTCTAATCAATCCATTATGCATTTCTGATTGACTATTGACTTACATAGGAGGGAGTTACATTATTTTTTATACCAGCTTTTTGGTCAGTACCATTTCTTCCCCTGACGTCTGTGCACTAAAACGCACATTGGGAATTTTGAATTTTTCACTTCTCATCTAGAACTTTTTTGAGCACCCTTATTATGGCCCCTATGTAGTCCTCTAGTTTAGTAGTAGTGTGACCCTCTCAGCTCAGTTCAGTTATAGGCGGTAGTAGGTTGCTGTTACCTGGGCAACCGAGGTATTCTCTGACCTTCCCTTATTTAATTACTTTTATTTATCTCTCCTCATCCCCCTGTCTTTTCCTAATACTGTAGTGCCTTGAGATTTATGGTTCCTTTTGGAACACCTCTAGACACCGGTTTATCACCAGTGAGTGTGAAACTCTAACGTCAGTGAGGAGGGCTCACTGCTCTACATATACTACCCCCTCTACTATTTACAGGATTATCTGAGGAAATTGGTATTCATCTACTTTTAATACCCTGTGTACTACTTACCTATTTGAATACGGGTCTCTTCCACAATGCAACGTTATTTAGTCATTGTTACCGTGTACATTTGACCACATTTAATAAAGTCTGAATAGTGCATTGTAACTATTTTTGGGAATCTCCTCTATACCTTTATCTAATCTCACAACTTTTAGACACCTTTCGAGAGTATGAGTGTCTGTAATTTCTCATCTACCAGCTAGGGGGCTCTGTCTTTGGATAGAGCTGTTTCCAGTATTTTTTCCAATTCTATATTTGGGTTCATGCTCTGGCTAGACTGGTACTACCCACATTGACAGTGTCCCATTGAGAGTGACGCTCCTCTTTTGTTGAGTGCCGGCTCTCGGTGAGACATCATACTTTATTTCAAGGATTTACTTGCAACTGCAGGCAGATCCACTGCAGATCCACTGCATCATGGTGCATCATGGAACACTTTCAAAGTAATTAGCTTTTTTTAATGTTTTATTGTTTAATGTATTATTTAAGGTGAGTTAAAAAGGAAGGATTATATATTTTTTTCTAGACAATCCCTTTAACACTGTTACTGTGTAAGGGGTATGCCACATCTTGCGTCAGACTTCTCCTTAGAGGAATCTGTGCTGTTATCTCAATAATCTGTTCAGGAATGGACGATGAGATCACTGGGTTTGGAGAATTATCATGTGATTTTATTGTGGGGAAATACCCAGCAATGCCAAGCACAACAGGACAATCTGCTTCACCCAGCAGCCATGCATTAAAAGGGACAGATTATTCTAGTGGTTATGGTACAAGGAGGCTTTGTGTGGGGCTTTTCTCTGTTTTCCTTTTTTGTCAAAACTACAGCATGGTTGTTCTGCTGAACTCGCACACTGTCTGTGCAATGCCATCTAACCTTGGACCTTAAACTGTATCATGGAATGGAATGATACAATGAGCTGTAATTACACAACAATCTGTAATGATGCAATGAGATATAATAATACAATGAGCTATACAAATACAATGAGCTATAATAATACAATGAGCTGCAATGATACAATGAACTGTAATAATACAATGAGCTATAAAAATAAAATGAGCTATAATAATACAATGAGGTATAAAAATACAATGAGCTATAATAATACAATGAGCTGCAATGATACAATGAACTGTAATAATACAATGAGCTATAAAAATACAATGAGCTATAATAATACAATGAGCTGTAATGATGCAATGAACTATAATAATACAATGAGCTATAAAAATACAATGAGCTGTAATGATACAATAAGCTGTAATGATACAATATGCTGTAATAATACAATGAGCTGTAATTACACAATGGTCTGTAATGATACAATGATCTATAATAATACAATAATCAATAATAATACAATAAGCTGTTATGACACAATAAGTTGTAATGATACAATATGCTGTAATAATACAATTGGCTGCAATGATACAATGAGCTGTAATGATACAATATGCTGTAATAGTACAATATTATTCTTCAATGATACAATAAGCTGTAATAATACAATGAGCTGTAATGATTGAATGAGCTGTAATGATACCATATGCTGTAATAGTACAATATTATTCTTCAATGATACAATAAGCTGTATATACTGTATGTGTGTTTAGCACATTTCATTACACTGTGCACAATTGCTCACAATAATTAATGGAGAGGTAAAAGCACTATCCACTGACCTGACACTAAACTAAATAGTCTCTACTTAAAGGACAACTGTCACTCGAAAACTATTTTTAATATAACAATACTTTCATCAAGCTTTTAAAGAAAATCAATTTCTTTAAATTAAATATATTTTTAAAAAAAACACTAAAAATTAGAAAAACGCATCCCCACCTTGACAGGTATTTGACAAGATCCTTCATGCACCTTGTGTCAGACAGTGTTTAAAAAAACTGACAGTTAGTCTCTACGGTTAGTCTCTATGGTTAGTCTCTATGGTTAGTCTCTATGGTTAGTCTCTTTGGTTAGTCTCTATAGTTAGTCTCTATGGTTAGTCTCTACGGTTAGTCTCTACGGTTAGTCTCTATAGTTAGTCTCTATGGTTAGTCTCTACAGTTAGTCTCTACGGTTAGTCTCTATAGTTAGTCTCTATAGTTAGTCTCTACAGTTAGTCTCTACGGTTAGTCTCTACGGTTAGTCTCTACAGTTAGTCTCTACAGTTAGTCTCTACGGTTAGTCTCTATGGTTAGTCTCTATAGTTAGTCTCTACGGTTAGTCTCTATGGTTAGTCTCTATAGTTAGTCTCTATGGTTAGTCTCTATGGTTAGTCTCTATAGTTAGTTTCTACGGTTAGTCTCTACTGTTAGTCTCTACGGTTAGTCTCTATAGTTAGTCACTACGGTTAGTCTCTATGGTTAGTCTCTATAGTTAGTCTCTATAGTTAGTCTCTACGGTTAGTCTCTATAGTTAGTCTCTTTGGTTAGTCTCTACGGTTAGTCTTTACGGTTAGTCTCTTTGGTTAGTCTCTACGGTTAGTATCTATGGTTTTTCCGGCTTCACTCGCTACACAGAAGTAGGGAAGACCATAGAGACTAACTATTGGATGTCCAACACGTTGACAAGATGTATGTATATGGCTGAAGGATCCTGCTATAAACTAAAATTAGGGATATGTTTTTCTCATTCTCTACATGTACTTAATATAAAAAGATAATATATTTCCTTTCAAAACTTGATGAAACAAATACTATATTAAAAAACAGTTGTCCTTTAATTCAATAAATTGGCTTTTCTGGCCACCAGACCAGACCCTGCACCTCCCATGGCTTCGTTAGAGGAACTTTCGCAAACCAGAAATGTCAATATTCTGTTTACTTAACACTAAATTTACAAAAAATAGGTAATTAGGAGGTGTAAAGAACTAAATTAAATATAGAAAGTAGCATAGTTACAAATAAACATGTGTAACATAGGTGCAAATAGCAGATATGTGTAATTGTAAAGCAATTAGCTCACTGTGAAACCCGGGGTTTCATTTCACGTGCAATGCTGGGATACTGGCAGAGAAAGACTAATTAAATAGGATTTTAACAGTCGGATTATAAGGCTCGAATCCACAGTGCTCTCTAATGTAATTCACTTTGTATCTTATTACGCATACTGGCTTTTCTCAGCTTAGTAAATGGCTTTTATAAATAAAAAAAAATATTAATTGCTTTAGATTTAGGCTGGTGAAAAGCTTGAAATTGTATCAGAAAAGAGAAAATAGCCTGTCAAATTCGCAGTGTTAAATGTCAGCAACCATTATCCCGTGATACGCATAGAGAAGTTCCACTTTGATTGGAAAAAAACTCACTATGTTCAGTCGAATTATTATCGACAGCGAGGTGATATATAGATTAATACATTTCCAGCACCTGGAATTATTGCTGAAGTGGCCATAGCTGTAATTGGTGTTATAAGGATTGTTACAGAGCATTAATGTTTATATGAAGAGTATAAGAGAATAGAAATATTCAAGGTTTGGAATCAATGTCTATGACACAACGAGGATGGAGACTGTAATGGACAGCGATAGAAAATCCACTGGGTGGGTTTGCAGTATTAATCTTCAAACTAATTATCCAAAATTATAAAGAGGATAGAGGCGGTAACACCATCATCCTTTCTGTCAAACACTGGAGGGATTGTTTATTAAATCATTAAATGACAAATGAATGAGAAAGTACAGGACATGACATTATTCACATATAATTTTTTTACTCACTTCCTAATTTTGGAGCAAACTGGAGGTGATAATTTAGAGAAAATGATCTGAATTATTATTATTATATTTACCAAAAATTAAGCAAGAGCATTCTGAAATTATCCCCTCTTCTTGTGTATCCAAAATACTACTCGGTAATTCCCTGACCTGCACTGGAATCGCTGAGGAATGATTTTTTTTTTTTAGGATTCCAAAAAATACTGAGAAACACAAACGCAATTTAATCGCTGAGAAAATGATGGAGTATTGTCCTTTACGCTGAATGCTTCCAGGTCACAGAATGAGAAATATGAGCCATTTAAGATCATCATCAGGGAAAAGACTTTAAACTGATTCTGTCACATGTGATAAAAACATCATTTAAAGCTATGAAAATAGCTGTGCTGTTACTGTTGTTATGTCTATGATTTTGGTACAGACAAGCTTTTCATGCATATTTGATTACAAGGCTGAGAATCTTGTGTTTGCAATACGTTTCTTTTCTCTCAGCAACAAAAAAAATAAAACTATCTTCAACAATGACAAAGCCAGCAAATCAGAGCTCAAGTCTTCTCCCAATGCACGGCGTCAGATCTGATCAGAATAGCTTCTTCTTTTAATAATATGATTTGGGGGTCACTTTCTCTCTAGGTCTGGGACAGTTTTGAAGTGTATAATGACATTAAAGTGGTTTATGGAGAGATTGTTATACCAATGGTATTTATTGTATATTTGTATACAGTTGTAGCCTTAGGGAACAGAGGAACTTTTCTATTTTTCATTTTTTTTAATATAAAATCCATAGATATCCAATATGGGGTCTTTTTACTCCCAAATAACTTCTATTAACAGGTCACTAACAGGACTGTACACTGTCAGGTCTAATATCACATGGAGGACTTGTTTCTTCCCCATGTCATTGAGCTAACAGATTGCAGCTACTTTCTATGTGTGTGATAACAGACAGGGATCAGACATCAATCTCCAGGCTGAGACTGGTATCTTATAACACAGTGAGCAGTACTGGGAGACCCAATGCTGGGGTTCACCATAAAAACCAGGTGACATCTTTGAGAGGATGTCAGCTCTCATTGACCAGCATGAGGTTGTTAAATTTGGCCCGGCTTTCATTAAATGATGTGAAATTGATTATTAGTCCCCAGACAGACAGTACACACCAGCAGACATGTTTAGGAAAGTCATTGAAAAAAAAAAGTATTAAAAATATAAATTTATCATCGATCATTGAACCTGGTCTTGTCAACTAGGTTCCACCAGAAACTATTCACTAAACAGCTCATCATGGCAAGTTTGCAATATTGCCAGCTATAAGATTTATGCTTAGCGTTTCCTATTCTGATAAATTGAGAAATTATTTTTCTAGCACCACTATTGTGCTAGTTTTTAAATCAATTCGCTGTCTATTGGATAAACTAATATATGTAAATATGTTTGCAATAGATTGCATGATATTAGGTCAATGCATTTCTCGTGTAATTTATCTTTGTTGAAAACTCTGGAATCCTTAACCCGAAGGTTCCAAAACAATTTGATTTCAGCAGTGAAAATGTTAATAAATACAGGTAGTAGCTCTCATGTCAAAATTGTTTCTAAAGACCAGTGTAGTCTCCAATACTTCCCAATATCCGGAGGTAGGAAGATGAGGTGTGAGGTGGCTGGAATCGGAGTAAGGAGTGTCGGTAATGCAAATGGTGTCAAACATGATGCCCAAGCCATGACAGGCAGTACAGGGCGCAGGTACCACAGACTGACTTCCGACACTGCCAGTCTGCTTCCACCACAGGGCTCCCATTATGTAAGTTCTGCTGAAGCACCAGGGACCTATTTATAGGGACATTCCACTGCCCAAATACAAAATTAATAAATAAAAAATCACTGTTTAGTGGATATACCCCAACTAAACCATGCATGTATTTAATACTGCATTTTTCATTGGGGTATATTTCTAAAAACACCTTGCAAAACCTGCAGATCTCTTGTCTGAAGTCTTTGGAAGCCCTCACGTCTAACCCTGCCCAGACTTTCTGTGGCTGTCCAATCACAGACCTCAGAATGCAGCTCTTTGCATGGAAGGTTCTCTGGGCAGTTGCTCTTATGCTAAACAACCCAGGAAGTAACAGGACCAGATGTCTGATTGACAGCCAGGGTGGTGTAGTAAGGTCAATTTATATTGAAATCTGAACTTTTTTTTAAATAAAAAGAGAGGATACACTCTTCACACATAAAGCACTTCGGCAAGATTAACTGTTTTAGGTGTCTGGGGTGTCCACTTAACAATAGATCTACTATACCTTCTCCTACCCCCTAGTGTTGCTTAGTGATTAAAATGTGCTGGGCAGCAAGAGGTTAATTCTGTGCCAGCACCTGACATCAGACACAGCAGGAGGGTCGCTATTCAGTAACATTAACAGGCAGTGTATGTCGGATATAAAGCTATTTTCTGGAAACCCCTGGCTGGACCTGCGCAGGAATCCTCTGCTTGACTCCCTACCAGACCAGGAGATGCTCTCTGTTCACTACTGCTCCCTCACGGCTGATACGGGTGAGCTGGGGATGGAGAGAGAGCTAATCCGGTGAATTTGCAGCAAAATCTGAACTTAAATTTTATAATAATATTGTTGATATGTTTATCTTGCAATTTGTTTTTGCATATGGACTTTTCAATACAATGCATTCAAAAGGATACCTCTAAGAATGTGGTTATGCAAGAAATTTTAAGTTGCGTATTCAATAATTCATTAATTTAATTTATTTTCTTTCATTCATTCACTCATTCATTTATTCTTTAATTTTTTATAATTCTATGCAACATAAATTGCTAATAAATGCTTAATATGCACCTGAGTGTTTATTTACAAAATTTTTCAGTATTTCAGTAATTAAAAAGACACTATATAAATTAAGCAATTTTAACTTAATGAAGCAGTTTTGAATCAGATGTTGTTGAAATAAACTTGTTTTAGAGTAAAGTTTATTTCTCCTGCTTTGTAAATTGAACTTTAATCAAATACAGGAGGCTCCTGCATGCTCTAGAAGGCTACTAACCGAGCAGGAGATAAGAAACTCTAAATTAAACAGAATGTGCAATAAAGGAAATGTAAACATTAGATGTCTTGTTACAAGAAGTGTTAATTAATACTATAGACACCAACATTTAACACTATTGGCACCAAAACAACTTAAGCTTACTGAAGACGTTTTTGGTGTATAGGTCATCCGGGTCATTAGGCGACTTTGCTATGAATGAGACATCCAGTGCCACCAGAAACCCCATAGAAAAGCATTATACAATGCTTTCCTATGGGTAAGTTCTAAATAAAGCGCGGCCATTGTCACTCATGTGCATTAGGTCCCCTTGCTGGCTGACGTTGGCGGGGAAGAGCGAAGGCGGTGCGGAGCCAGATAAGTGACCTAAGGGATTTTGAACCTTTCTGCACCATAGGGGGCGGGGGCGGCACAAGGTAGGGGATACTATAGGGAGCTATGGTGCCAGTTTTCCTAGTATCATAGATTCTCTTTAAACATTAGATATCTCTTTACAGGAAGTGTTAAAGGGACAATATAGGCACCAAAATAACTTTAGGTTAATGAAACAATTTTAGTGCATATATCATGCTCCTGCAGTCTATTTGCCATTTAGGAGTTAAATCACTTTTGTTTCTGTCCATGGAGCCCTATCCACACCTCCCCTGGTTGTGATTCACCATCCATCAGATGTTAAATTACCTTAGAAAGTTTTATCTCCTGCTTTGTAAATTGAACTTTAATAACAGACATGAGTATCATGCACAGCCTAGAAAGCTATTAACAGATTAGATAAGACCTTCTAAATTAAACAGAATGTGCAGTAAAGGACGTTTAAACATTAGATCTCTCTTTACAGGAAGTACTTAGGAAGGTTGTGCAAGTCACGTCCAGGGAGGTGTGGCTAGAGCTGTATAAACAAAGTGATTTAAATCCTAAATGGCAACGATTGAAAGATTAAACAGTGAAACTGCATGGGGCATGACCTATACACCAAAACTGCTTCAGTAAGCTTAAGTTGTTTTTGTGCCATAGTGTTAATTAACACTTCCTGTAAAAATACATCTATTTGTATGCTTACATTTCCTTTATTGCACATTCTGTTTAATTTTGAATGCCTTATCTCCTGCTCTGTTAGTAGCCTTCTAGAGCATGCATGACCCTCCTGTATTTGATTAAAGTTCAATTTACAAAGCAGGAGAAATAAACTTCTAAAACAAGTTAACATCTGATTGAAAATTAAACCATTTTTTTAATGCAGGGTGTGTGAGTCACAGCCATGTGAGGTTTGGCTAGGTCTGCATAAACAGAAACAAATGTGATTTAACTCATAAACGGCTGAGAATTGAGCAGTGTAAGAGCAGGGGCATGATCTGTGCACCAAAACTGCTTCCTTAAGCTAATGTTGTTTTGGTGCCTATAGTGTTGCTTTAAATTCTGAAATACTGCACAATTTAGCGAACACTCACTCAAGTGCAAATCAAGCAATTATTGGCAGTCTATATTGTTTAGACTGAATACATAAATTAATAAAAGAGTGAATGAATGAAAGAAAATAAATGAATGAATATGCAACTTAAAGATAGAAACATAGAAACATAGAATGTGACGGCAGATAAGAACCATTTGGCCCATCTAGTCTGCCCAATTTTCTAAATACTTTCATTAGTCCCTGGCCTTATCTTATAGTTAGGATAGCCTTATGCCTATCCCACGCATGCTTAAACTCCTTTACTGTGTTAACCTCTACCACTTCAGCTGGAAGGCTATTCCATGCATCCACTACCCTCTCAGTAAAGCAATACTTCCTGATATTATTTTTAAACCTTTGCCCCTCTAATTTAAGACTATGTCCTCTTGTTGTGGTAGTTTTTCTTCTTTTAAATATAGTCTCCTCCTTTACTGTGTTGATTCCCTTTATATATTTAAATGTTTTGCACAACTTCATTAATTTAGGAGGATTAAAGCTTCTTTTACTTTGGTATATGATCTAAAGCACTATACAATATCAAACTATAGATCTATAAAGCCTCTTTGTTCTGTACATATACAGGAAGGAGATTTCATGTCAAACAGATTTTGCTAGTCTTGCAATATCTTTTCTCGCACTATAAACAGCATCTTTTTTGCATATGAGAGCTCACTAAATTCTGAATTGAAATAGTTAATGTAGTACCATCTATCTAGGAAGTCAGTAACACACTATGCTATACGTAACCCGTCCTGAGAAAGTCCAGAGCAGAAAACAGCCAGAATTCCAGAGATCATTCATTATATAATGTGATCTGCTTCTATTCAGGAATCGGTGAAGATCCTCTGCTAGTGTAACTTATTATAAAACATAGAAATCGATTAAAGATTTATCAGTTCATACTCCAGAGCTGAGAGCTAACTTTGCAAGGAATCCCGTGTTACTAGCGATGTATCACTCCCCAAACTAACATTGATACATTAAGCAAATTAACAGGATGTCATCCCACAAATTGTCCCTAATTGGTCCAGCTTCCTGGAGGAAGAAGGACGACAGACAGGATCCTGAGTAGCCTGTCACATCCCCAGCTACATCTAACCCTGAGCATTTCCAGAATACAGACAGACGATGTGGCTTACCTCCACCAGCTGGGAATGAGCACATCTCATAGACACAAGGATCAGAAATAGAAAGCCCCTTGGAGATAGGAATAAAAGACAGAAACAGGAATCGCACGCCATCTTATAACCTCTGTATCAGAGCCTCTGCCTCTGTCCCCGGTCACTTAGAAATGACCAAGAAGGCCCGCTGATTGATAGCCAACTGGTCGCTGCTGCTTGCTCCTCTAGCATTTGCCTGTATATCTTCTTGCAGCAGTAATTTCTAGACTAGCAGTCACAGTGAGATACTTCCCATGGGAATAATTAATTAATGAGACTGGTGTCATTTACACTCAGTGCATGGGAGCAGGGGGTGGGGGATACTTCAACACAAAATATAGATCTCACATGGCAATATGCCTCGGAAAAAAGGAGCTTTGAAAAAACTGGAAAATGAAAAAAATGGCTACTTTGTGTTTTCATTTTATTCCTACATTGTATCACAATAAATCCCAGTAAAAATGTAGGTTTGTTCTAGACAAAAACAAATTAATCCGTACAAAATGATGTCATATGTTTATATGAAATAACAATTTTAACTAAGACAAGGATTTTAACATTAAAGTTAAGTTGTTTTATAATGGGCAAAGGATTGGTAAGTGTTACTATTTGGAATAGAATACAGAAGGCGATAGCATTTTGTTGTACACCAATTTTACCAGCTGATTCTTTAAGACATTTATTAAATATAAAGAATCTAAGTGGTAACAAATAGATATTTATTTTAACAGACAAATTAGTAATAAAAAACTGAGTTTGGCTTTTCCTGAATATATACAGTTAGGCATTGCCTGATGGACTGCTGCGAAACTGTCACGCTCATTATAGTTTATTAATCCACTGTATCACTATATCACTGTGTCTAGTCATTCAATTAGAGAGGTTTTCTAATTTGTAGCCAAATAAGTGCTTTGTGCATAAAGTCATAGGTGCACCTGTCGTCATGTCATGCCATCCATTTGAATGCACACAGGCAAGGCCGCAAGCCAGCAGTGTGAGCACTGAATGCAGTCCTATTAAACACAATAAAATGTGCATGAATGTCTGTACGTAATACATAACACATAATGCATGTTATATAAAATGTTACATCACACATGATAAATAATGCATGATATATTCTATTATAATTTATATAGTGCCAGCAGTAGATGTAGTACATTGTACAGGATAGAACCTAGTTAAATGTCAGGGACCCGTGTCCAGGGGCCTGCGTACCTTGCACCACCATGTTTCATTGTGACACATATATTCTATGTAGCCCCAGAGGTGCCAGAGAAATATATATATTTTTTACAGTGTGCACACAATGTACTATCACAGTTTAGTAGATCATGCCTACAAGATAGTTAACCCATGGGAACATTTAAACAAATTCAGGCAAAGTAAATATTTGGGGCTTATGCTAGTCTAGATGACCTAATAATCAGCATTTTATATAAGACAGAAGATGAATATTAGCTTTTACCCTCCTTACTGCACGTCCCAGCCGGGGCCATCGTTAACGTGGAGCAAACGGGGCAGCTGCCCCAGGCCCAACTACTCCTGGAAGGTCCCAAAGCAGCTGCCCCATGGTCCCACCGCCTGCAACAATTTCTTCTTTTTTTTTCCGGTCGCCTGGTGCAGATAGTGCAGCTGCACCTGGGCCTGCTCACTGCAATGCAATGCCCATGCACTTAGGGCCACCTAGTGGGCACTTGTCAGCTGGGGCCTGGTTGAGCACTGTGGCCCTTTAACACCGCAACCAAGCCACTTTCTTTTCAGCAGGCAAGAAGTCACAGCCACAAGTCACTTCCTCACAGATAGGCTGGAGTGTCGGCCCCCATGGGAGAGAGGAGGAGAGGGCAGAGAGGACAGGGGCTAGGTAGGGAGAGCCATACCCCAACTCCCAACAACCTCAGTCACCCCACTAGACCCATAGGAAGCCACCTTCCTGCACTCAAAAGGTAGGAAACTGGAGGGTGACTATTAAAGAGTAAATTTTGTGTGTCAGTTTGTCTGTGTGTGTGTGTGTGTCAGTATTTATGTTTCTGTCAATGTGTATGTTTGGGTGTGTCAGTGTATGTGTCTGTGTCAGTATGTCTGTCCTTGTATGTGTCTGGGTGTGTCAGTATGTCTGTCAGTGTATGTGTCTGTTTGTATCAGTATGTTTGTAAGCAGTAAGTTTTTGTATCTGTGTATCTACATGTGTGTCAATGTTTGTGTCTGTGTGTATGTGTATCTGCATATGTGTTAGCGTTTGTATATTTGTGTATGTGTATCTGCATGTGTGTCTATGTTTGTATCTGTGTGTCTGTATGTGTGCCAGCGTGTCTATCTGTATGTTGTCATTGTGTGTGTCTGTATGTTGTCAATTTGTGCATCTGTGTATCTGTATGTTGTCAGTGTATGTATTTGTGTGTGTATCTGTATGTAGTCAGTGTATCTGTGTCAGTGTGTGTATCTTTGTGTCTGAATATCTGCTTGTGTGCCAGGTTGTGTATCTGTTTGTCTGTATGTGTGTCCATGTGTGTGAATCTTTGTGTCTGTATATTTGTCAGTCTGTGTATCTGTATATGTATGTGTATCAGTCTGTGTATATGTGTCTGTATATTTGTGTATTTTTGTATATGTGTGTCAGTGTGTAAATCTGTGTGTCTGCATGTGTTTAAGTGTGGGTGTGTGTGTTTGTTTGTGTATCTGTATATATGTGCATACATCTCTGCATTTAAATGCCAACACTATACACAAATACACTCCTGCATTCAAACATCAACACTACATACAAACCCAAACCTGCACTGAAACATTAACACTACATCAAAACGCAACTCTGTATTAAACACCAAAATGATATATAAATACACACCCCTCCATTAAAAAAAACAACACTACACATAAATGCATGCTTGCATTCAAACGCCAGCACCACATACAAACACCCCTACATTCACTCACACATACTCCATACAAAAACATGCTTACATTCAAACACACAAACACTGCTCACTGCTAAATACGACCCTGCAAGCATGGGAAAATAGTAGAGCCCCAGCTATCAAAGCATTGTTGGAGTTGCATAACAGATGGGGATCACGTTTTTGACCACCTTTGTGACAGGGGACCCAAAAAGATTCTTGCACCAGGGCCCTCTCTAGTTCAGTTCCGCCACTGCGTTAGTGGGGGCATCATTGCATATCAGGGAGTGGGGGGGGAGTGGTGACACGGTCCAGGGGGCCTATTCAAATGCTTGCCCAGGGTCCAATCGTTTTTAAAGACTGCCCTGCTCCCAGCAGCAAAGAAACAGTTAACAGAAATATAGAAAAAAACAGCCTATCACATAACAGTACAAAGGCTTAGTGCAACACCTGCCAACTCCTCTTTCTTGATGCTGTAACCAAAAAAATATGGAGAAAAATGGACTTGGACAAAGGTTTGCTGTATCAAGAAATGGAACATGTACTCCTTGTAGTGAAAAAAAAAAATGTACGTTGAAAGCTTTTCCAAAGAAATCACAGGCATAAAAATAATGCAAGTTTAGCTGATAGTTGTAGAGAGAGGTGTGTGTTGTCTGGTTAAGGATTTGAGAAAACAGAGAACTGAAGGGACATCCCAGAATTGAGAATATTTTGAAGAAGGAGGTCTAGCAGGTCTGATCCCACATAGTAGCCAAATCAATTGATTGTTACTGATGCAAGATCCATCCAGCGGTATGGATATTTTTTCGATAATATTTCCATTGTTCATATAAGAATGCCTACCACGGGTGCTGGAAAGAGGTCAAGCAATCCCAGAATCTCCAAGCAGCAAAGTAGGATTTGCAGGTGGGCCTCCAGGCCATTGTTGGAGGAATGCGTCTACTGCCAGGCAAAAGGGATTTGGAAGCCAGTTGAAGAATACATCTGTTTGGCAATTGAGTCTGGAAGCAAAAAGTGATAGAGAGCCCTGAACAGTGAATAATCTGGGGTTCCAGGTGTCGATCGCTGTAATTTCTCTGTAATCTCTAGCGAGAACCAGTCCGCTACTAGGTTGTCTAAACCAGGAAGGTACACCACTAGAATGGAATGGTATCTGTACAGGCAGAACAAGTATAATTCTTTCATCACATATGAAAGCAGTTTGAAACGCGAACCACTCAGTCAGTTTACGTAACGGACAGGGGGGATGACGTTCATGCAAAGACAGCAATCTGACAAGTCTGACGTGTTAAAACTGTGAAGGGTAAAGGGGCCTGTTATTGATTGTAAGCAATGGATATGGTCCCCACATGCTACCTGTGTTGCTTCCCGCGCAAGTATCTCCCAATCCCTGCGTGCTGATGTCTGATTCCAAGATAAAATCTGGTTTGACCCAAAAAAGTGCTTTTTCGTTACATGCCTTCACCACTGTAGCTCGAGATGTACCTTGTCTATAGGGTTGACCAATTGTTTTTATATGGGTGATATCCTGAGATATTTAATTTTCAGTCTTTACATTGCACAATAATGAAGAGGACTGGGGAAGATAGCTTGTATAGAGGAGGAAAGGAGTTTAATGATTCATGTGAGATCTCGGTGGTGCACCTGCAGCAACTGAATGACTTGATTTTGGACAGGGGACGTTTGAGAACCGATGATATTAAGTCAATTGAGAAAACAAGGAATTTATTGACTTGGGAACATTGAAGTTCTCATTGATGATTATTTCCAGGCAAATTGGAGAGATTTCAGAAAGTTTGGATGAATGGGAATCGTAAAATTGGCATCCTTGAGGTCCAAGCGAGAAAACCAGTTGCCCAGTTGCAATTAACAGAAGTGGCCCCGTTTCTGATCACAGCTTAACACCACAATTAGAGAAGAAGCAAATCAGCTTTTTTTGATGTAGTGCCTGTGATTTAATGCATCTAACTAAACTGCATCCCTGGCAGTATAATGTGAGGCTAAGAATGGTAGGAGTTCTGCCGGTGTAGTCCAATAGTGTCGTAGAATGATTTGGATAGGCCAGGAAATATGGTAGTATTTAAATTGAGATTTGTAGCATTTTCCATGCAATTTTTGATTTATTTGATTTTCCATAGAAAGAGCTTGTGTTAAGCATGCAGAGTATACTGCTTGCTGGGCATGTACCTGAGACTCCTGGTTTGGATTCTGATGGTGCCTGAATGTGCTTTGTAAGTGGTGATCAGTGTCACACACGTCACTTCTAAGTCATCCATGTAGTAATTATGGCTGCCCCGTTGGCTCTGCCTAATTTTGGGATTGGTAATGCCTACATGTCAATTAATTCTTTTTCATGTCCAGAAAATAGGCATACATTTGAGTAAAAAAATACAATTCTTGGCAGGGATACATAAATTCTAAAAGGTCTTATTCACTAATCAGTGAGGTGTTGTCGGTTGGTTAATGACTTGCAAAACTGAGACCAAAATAGCAAAACATGAGAACACTGAATTCTTTTTTTTTCCTAGTAAGTGCCAACAAAGTGCTAGTTTAGTGAATAAATCCCCCTTAGCATTGCAAAGATAAATGATTAGTTTAACAAAGAGAAATAAAATATTTTATAAATAAATAAATCAAATGCGAAGCTTGCCCATTTCATGCTGATTGCAAATAATCAGTTGGCACGACTTTAATTATGGTATATTGTTATAAAACATTAAGGTCGTAAAGTTCCAAAGGCAATCAATCTACAGAGGGTGTTTTCGATAAAAGCACTGCGCTGAGTTAACACTTATCTTGGTAAGACACATTGATAACCAAATTATTTCTATCCAGGTTAATTATACGGCTAGTATGGAGTGTGTCTCATCTGCGTCTTCATTTTCAAGTGCACAAGGCTGTTCCCTCTGCCCAAACATAATTGAGTTCCCATCAAAGCAATAGAGAATGAAAGCTTGTGTGCCTTCCACTGATTACGTAGCCGCAGTTCTAATCAGCCAGTGTTAATATAGGTTAATGTTCAATAATATTTTAATAGAAATGCCATGACCCTTCGTTTAACTGGACAACATGGCAATCTTGTTAGAAGCTCATTCCATTACAGCGTGATATTCTATTAAAGCATGCACGGACAGGTAAAAATAGCAGACCGTCCAGGGATCTTCTGGGAACTGCTAAATTGTGATAAATGTTTATTCAACCTTTTTATTTTACCAGACTATAGAATTACTGGTTTCCTGAGCTCATCACAGGCAGCAGTCATGCTGGGCAATTATTTTATTCACATTTGGATTCCACGAAAATAAAACATTTACTAACAAAATTTACTAAAGCCAAATACGAGCTGGAATTCGGTCAGTCCCGAGAGAATCTGCAGCAATCGCTCGGATGTATTCGATGTTTGGATTAAAATAGATCCGTATCCTATACATAGTAACAAATCACCGATTTAACACTGAATAGGGACTGATTGCATCCAGTGGGCAAACAATTCAAAATCCTTGGCACTGCAAGGGCTAATTATGTAGAGACCGGAACAACGCTTGCTAGCCAGCAGTCACATTAAAAAAGTAAAAACAAAATATTTAAGAAAGATTATTAAATTGTAAAAAAAAAATGGCAGGGCATCCAAATGTCTGCCCCTTCCCCCATGCGTGATAAGCGGCTAAGGGATACTAACTGATGGTGGGTGGATCTCAAGTAATATGTTCCCACGGCACATTTCAAGAAAAGTGCGACTTGCCTGTCAGAGCATGGAGGCCGTACGGGGCGGAGATGGATTTTTGCTATTTTTTTTTCACTTATTTCTTATTTTACTTTCAAGAGTTGTCATGTATTACCAGGGCTGTCTTTAACAAGAGGCAAATGGGGCAGCTGCCCCGGGCCCAATAACTCCTGGGGGACCCAAAACAGCTGCCCCGTGGGCCCCCTGCCGCAACCAAGACAGAACAGCCCACTGGGATGCTGAGAATTCTCCTGATTGGCTGTGGCAGGTGAAGTAATCAGGGCCCCCCGGCCCTTTAAGAGTGCTCCAGACCGGGCCCCTGTATTCCTGCCTGCTGGGAGGAAGTGAGGTAAGATCACTTCCTCCCAAGTAACAGAGTGCCGCTGGAGAGGAGTAGACACACATGGAAATGGAGAAGAAGGACACACAGGAGAGGGAAGCCACCCTTCTATAAAGGTAAGGAGACAGGATGGTGGCTAAATTTAAATTGATATAAATGTGTGTGTATCTGACCGTATGTGTGTGTATCTAGCTGTGTTTGTGTCAGTGTATGTGTACCTGCGTGTCTGTGTATGTGTACCTGTGTGTATGTATATGAGTGTCAATTTGTGTAAGTGTGGTAAATGTGGTACATTCCATCATTCCAGTACCAACACTGCCCACATACACACTACTACATTCCAACGCTAACACTGCATACAAATACACCACTGCAAGCAGGGCCGGACTGGGGATTCCAAAGCAGCCCTGGAAAAAAAATCTATGCCAGCCCCATAAGTCATTGCGCCATATATTGTCGCATGTAATATGTAAGGCTATGTCTTGCCGTCCTAGATGATTGATATATATATATATATATATATATATTGCTTTTTCCAATTTAAAATATTGGTCCTTTCAGAGTAAAATTTTTAATTATACAGTAAGCATACTCACATGCAGACACAGACAATCTCACTGACACAAGCTGATTGATACACAGCCTCATAAACAAACAATCTCACTGATATACATAAGGTCATTGACATAAAAACACAAGCTCACTCAGTAGCACACACACACACACACACACAAGCAAGCCCACTCACTAGCAGGCGCGCACACACACACACAGCTTAATGTAGTGGCTCTGGTGTCTATAGCTTGTCCCTGCAGGCTTTTCAATGTAAACACTGACTTTTCATATAAAAGGCAGTGTTTACATTGCTTCCTAGTGACAGACACTCAGACGGTCACTAGAGGTGCTTCCTGTGTCAGTGTGGATTGGCTGAGATCATCAAGCTTGATGATCTCAGCCGTAGAGGCAGGGCCAGTTGAGGGGAGAGCAGCCCGATATGGGGGGAACAAAAAAAGAGAGTAAAAACACACATACATACCATGACAGACACACACCATGACACAGACAGAAACACACACACACCATGACAGACAGACACACCATGACACAGACAGACACACACACACATCATGACAGAGACACACACACCATAACAGACACACACATACCATGACAGACACACACACACATACCATGACAGACACACACATAACATGACAGACACACACCTTAAAAAAGATACACACATACACCTTGACACACACACACCATAACACAGACAGAGTGTGACACAGACACACACACTGACACAGACACACATTACATGACACAGACACACACACACCATGACACACAGACACACACACCACGACACAGAGAGACCATGACACAGACAGACACACATTCCATGACAGACACACACACACAATGACACAGACACACAGTGCATGACACAGACAGACGCACACACACCATGACACAGACAGACACACACAATGACACAGACACACACCGCATGACACAGACACACACCGCATGACAGACACACACTTCATGACATAGACAGACACACACACCATGACACAGACAGAGACACACACACACCATGACACAGACAGACACACAATGACACAGACACACACACCATGACACAGACAGACACACAATGACACAGACACACACACCATGACACAGACAGACACACCATGACACAGACAGACACACCATGACACAGACAGACACACCATGACAGACACACACACAAATGACACACATACACTCACACTGACACACATAATTGCTACCTGTGTGCTGGCATGGGGAGCTTTGATGGCTGCCGCATGGGGAGCTGGCTCTTTTGGCGGCTGCAGAGGGAGCACTTCTGGTGGCTGCAGGGGGAGCTGGCTGTTTTGTCTCTGCTCCCCCTCCCCAGCACACTGCTTAATGAGACTGGTGCCGGAATATGATGTCATATTCCAGCCCCGGTCTCTTTCTAGCGCGCTGGGGAGAAGGAGCAGAGACAGAACAGCCAGCTCCCCCTGCGGCCGCCAGAAAAGCTCCCTCTGCCGCCGCAGGTGAGCCAGCTGCCTGCCCGGCCCCAGGTCCCGACGGCCCACTGGGAAATTTCCCGGTATCCCAGTGGGCCAGTCACACACAATGACACAGACACACAGTGCATGACACAGACAGACGCACACACACCATGACACAGACAGACACACACAATGACACAGACACACACCGCATGACACAGACACACACCGCATGACAGACACACACTGCATGACATAGACAGACACACACACCATGACACAGACAGAGACACACACACACCATGACACAGACAGACACACAATGACACAGACACACACACCATGACACAGACAGACACACAATGACACAGACACACACACCATGACACAGACAGACACACCATGACACAGACAGACACACCATGACAGACACACACACAAATGACACACATACACTCACACTGACACATAATTGCTACCTGTGTGCTGGCATGGGGAGTTTTGATGGCTGCCGCATGGGGAGCTGGCTCTTTTGGCGGCTGCAGAGGGAGCACTTCTGGTGGCTGCAGGGGGAGCTGGCTGTTTTGTCTCTGCTCCCCCTCCCCAGCACACTGCTTAATGAGACTGGGGCCGGAATATGATGTCATATTCCAGCCCCGGTCTCTTTCTAGCGCGCTGGGGAGGAGGAGCAGAGACAGAACAGCCAGCTCCCCCTGCGGCCGCCAGAAAAGCTCCCTCTGCCGCCGCAGGTGAGCCAGCTGCCTGCCCGGCCCCAGGTCCTGACGGCCCACCGGGAAATTTCCCGGTATCCCGGTGGGCCAGTCCGGCCCTGACTGCATGTGTATCTGTGTTCCTGTGTGTATCTCAGTGTTTGTGTAAGTGTGCATCTGTGTGGTAATGCATACATCCCAGAATTCCTACGCCAACACTGCACACAAATACACCCCTGCATGTGTACCCGTGTGTCTGTGTGTATCTTAGTGTGTGTACATATCTGTGTCAGTGTGTGTAAGTGTGTATCTCTGTGTGTGGATGTGCCAGTGTTTTTATCTGTGTGTGTGTGTGTGTGTATGTATGTGTGTATAAGCCAGTCTGTTTGTGTCAGTCTGTGCATGTGTCCAGATGTGTGCATGTATCAGTGTGCTAATGTGTATGGATATCTGTGAATGTATGTCATACATCCCAGCAATCAAACACAACATGCAAACACACCCCTGCAAACACAAACATCACATACAAACACACCCCTGCAAACATTACATAAAAACACACCCCTGAATTCAAACTCAAAAAGTATATAGACACACTTCACTCTAAGACCAATACTACATCCTACATGCACACACATACTCTATACAACAACATGCTCACATTCAAATGTACAAACACTGCACACAAATACACCCCTGCAAGAATGGCCAAATGGTAGATTCCCAGGTGGCATAGCATTGTGGGAATTGTACAACAGATGAGGATCTATCTTTTCTCCATTCTTGTGTTAGAGGGGAGGGCCAAAAAATGTCTTGCACCAGGGCCTTCTCTACATTAGTTCTGCCACTGTGTTGGGGTGGAGGGCATGAAGGCATGCCAGGGGGTGGAAGTGTGTGGAGGGGAAGGGCAGGATCCAAGGGGCCAAAGCAAATGCTTGCCCAGGGTCCAATCAATGTTAAAGACGGCCCGGTGTATTACGACGTTTAATTTGGATTTTTTTCATGGCTGAAAATAAGAAGATTTACGAGAAAGCAAACCGGCAAGTATCTTTTTCTAATTTTTCTATTAGTTTTATGGTTTTTGACCTAGGCTGATAAATATCTGGAGAAGAACAATGCCAAACAAGCCTGATGTGGATCGATTGGTTTCGCAGTATGAAGGTATTCCAGATTTGTATGATCTGTGTATATTGTTATGGGATGGGACGTACCTTCCAGTGGGTGTCCAGTAGTTCTTTGTCACTCACATCATAATTCGATTCTGCTCCAGATAGTCTTTTAGAATAAAATGCAACAGGATGAAGGGTGTCTGTTTCTTTATCTCTTTGTGGCAGGTCCCAATACCACTTCACATCTTTCTTTGTGAGATGAGAATGCAGTTGAATAACCCTGGAATAAATACGTACGAATTGCCCATAGAAATTAGCAAAGCCCACAAATCACTGTGCCTGTTTCTTTGTCTGGGGTTTTGGCCATTGCAGAATAGCTTTAACTATACATGGATCCATCTCCACCTTTCTTGGGAATGATGAATCCAAGTTAATGAACACAGGTTGTCTCAAAGATGCATATTTCTATTTTAGCATATTGTGTTGTCGTAGATGTTTCAAGACTTCCAGCATGTGGCAACGATGTGTATGGAAATCCAGAGAGAAAACTAGAGTATCATCCAGATAGATTACCACATATTGATCAGGGAGATCCCTGAATATATAATTGAAAAGGGTGTTGTAACGAAGCAGGGGCGTTACAGAGACCATATGGCAACACTGTGTATTCATAATGTCCATAACAGGACCGGAAGATGGTTTTCCATTTGTCTGACATGAAGGAGATATAGGCACCTCTTAAGTCCAGCTTGGTATATATAGATGCAATCTGTAATCTCTCAATTAATTCAGGAATTAGAGGGAGCGAATATTTGTTCTTTATGGTGATCTGATTTAATTTTCTGTAGTCCACATAGGGTTGTACTCTACCATCTTTTTTCCCCACAAAGAAGATACCAGCTCTCACGGGAGAAGTAGAAGTCTGGTTGAATTCCTTAGCTACGTTTTTATGAATGTACTCTTTCAGGATTCATAGCTCTTTCACTGTTAAAGGGTAGATTCTGCTAAAAGTTATAGGAGCCCCAGGTAATAAATCTATAGGACAATCATATTCTATTTGTGGAGGTAGGATAACTTAATGACCTTTGTTCACATTGGCATATGTCTCCCTATAGAGACCTGGATAGGTTGGGTCTGTTTAAGCAATGGACCTGATTTCAAAAAGACCCATCCACAACTTGTATTTCCAGTGGAATGCTATTAATGTTAGCAGGAATCTTTAATTTAGCAGCCAAAAATGTATCAAGGAAAAAGCCACTTGCTCCTGAGTGTATCAAGGCCTGGCATTCATGGATGTTCTAATCCAAAAGTAAAAGTAGTCTACTCAAGTTTTATCACTTAGGAATCGCCACCAGGGATGTAATGTTGAATAGGTCCTTCGCAAGCCTGCTCATTTGGAGTTTTTTAAAGTATTATTTTTTAAGTAAGAGTTGAATTCCAGAAATTTTAAATTAACCAGTACCTACCTGCTACTTATACGCTGAAAAGAATCAGTCTTTCTCCATTCTCAACAATAATACATACCTGGTGGGGATTACACCACCCAAGCAATAATATCTGAGCAGTGCTTACTGCTCCACTAAATGTGAGCAGACTACTTTAATTTCTTTTACCAATTACTGTATATTTTACAGAGAGCACTATTGTCTGCCTTTTGTATCTTTTATATATCCACATATATACCGACTGATTGTCTCCTAGAGCTACATTTACATCAATGGGGATTGTACTGCTGTATGCTATTTTACTCAATGTGAGTGCTATATCATATATTTTCTTGTTGTGTCCAGCACTTAGCACTAGATACTCTGCACCATCACCGGTTATCATTTGGTTTTATTACATATACCTTTAGCCATCTGAAGTCTGGACGATTACAAGTAAAGAATACTCCAAACATTTGATGTGTTATTGGACTTTTTATTTTGGCGCAACCTGTATCTATATTTTGTATTATCTGACACAGGATCGTAGTCGGGAATCATGCAAGGGTCAAGTACCAGGAATACAATAGAACAGGCACTGAAGGTATGAACACAACAGGAGCACAATATAACTGAGTGATGATTCTAGGAGCGGTGGAGTTTAAATAGGGAAAAGAGGTACGTTCACTTACTTAACTCCACTTCATAAAAATACATCCCTTTGATAGTTCCGCACACTGTCTCTTAAGAAGGCATTGTTTCAGCACCCACACTATAGGTCCCTCCTGTTGCTTCGACCAACTGTCATGAGTGAGTGGAGAAGGCTGACTCTGATCCATGGTGACATGTCTGGGATGCGTCACTGCTTGCCTCTGGAGGATTGCGGCCAGGTGGCGGCTGTGACCGGGTCAGCTGCGTTGTGCAGGAGGACCTGCTCTGATGCAGCGCCTCCATGATGAGAGAGGGAGATGTGGCGTGGGAGTGTGAGGTAATGACGCTGAGGACCGGGGGGAATTTAATGTGCGAGGAGCATGTGACATCACTTCTCCCATGGTCAGGATTTCCTGGGCATGGGGTATGTTGTCGCTGCTATCATAGGAATATCATCCTCCTCGTTAGACACAAGGCTACAATTCGTCTGTCCCTCCTCATGGCCAGCGTAAGTAGATTTCTCAACTAATATTTGAATGTGAATTTATTACGTTATCACTTTTGCTACCTTGTAGTTTAGTGACAATGCATATTTGATCTTTAATTGGTGCATTAATTAACATTGATTGTATATGTCATCACGTCAGTGTAGGTGTTTGTCATGTATGTTCTGTTTATGTGCTGACACTATTTCAAGCCATTTGATGTGTTTAATTCACTCTCAGGGTTGTTTTACTAAAGTAAGATTTAGCAGAAAATTTAAAGTGGATTTCAAAATAGCTGAGCTGGAAGAATAGCTGAATTTGGGAATTTTCACTTGACTACTTTGGCCTTGAATTTAAAACTTCACTTTACATTCCAGACAATACTCTGTTTTGTGACGGAAGCAAATCTCCTCGGCTGTTTGACATTATTCAATAATTTCTCATAGAGATCAGCACTTTTGTAAAAATAGTTTATTGGTATGGAATGGTAATTTAAATGATATTTTATGTATACTTTTAGTGATACTGGAAACCCAAGTCAGTTTACCTTATTCCAATAATCCACTTGGCCCAATTTCATGGGAGAAAGAGAGATTAAAAAAAAAACATTTTTAATCTTGGCCTGCAGCAGTAATGATATGGAGAGTATTATTATTATTATTGCCATTTATATAGCGCCAACAGATTCCGAAGCATTTTATAATATTATGAAAGGGGGGATTTAACTATAAATAGGACAATTACAAGAAAACTTACAGAAACGATAGGTTGAAGAGGACACTGCTCAAACGAGCTTACATTCTATAGCAGGTGGGGTATAAAATACAATAGGGCAGAAAATAGCAATCAAATAAGGTGGGAGTGAAGCAGAGCTGGAGCAGAGAGTAGAGTGCTGCCCTTTAGGAGAGAGCCAGGGACAGGTATGTGAGGTAGAGGTTAGTCTTGGACGCTATAAACTTTCCTAAGGAGATGGCTTTTAAGGCACTTCTTGAAGACTAGGGGAGAGTCTGATGGTGGTAGGCAGGCTATTCCATAGGAAGGGAGCCACCCGCGAGAAGTCCTGCAAGCGTGAGTTGGCCATACTGGTGCAAGTAGAGGACAGGAGAAGGTCACGGGCAGAGCGGAGAGACCGAGAAGGGTCATACCTGAGGATCTGTGAGGAGATATTATTATTATTGTTGCCATTTATATAGTGCCAACAGACCGCAGCGCTTTACAATATTTTGAGAGGGGGGGGATGTAACAATAAATAGGACTATTACAAGAAAACTTACAGGAACAATAGGTTGAAGAGGACCCTTCTCAAACAAGCTTACAGACTATAGGAGGTGGGGTATTAGAAACATTAGGACAGGAAATATCAAGTAGGAGTGAAGCAGAGCTGGAGGAGAGAGCAAAGCACTGTCCCATAGGAGAGAGCGGGAGACAGGTATGTAAGGTAGAGATTACTCTGGGAGGCCATACGCTTTCCTGAAGAGATGGGTTTTAAGTCCCTTCTTAAATGATTGAAGACTAGGGGAGAGTCTGATGGCAGTAGGCAAGCTATTCCATAGGAGAGGAGCCACCCGCGAGAGGTCCTGCAAGCGCGAGTTGGCCGTACGGGTGAGAGCAGCGGTCAGGAGGTGGTCACGGGCAGAGCGGAGGGTATAAGGAGGGGCATATCTATGGATTAGTAAAGAGATGTAAGAGGGGCTAGAATTGTTCAGTGCTTTAAATGTATGGGTTGGCACTTTGAATTGACTCCTATAGCATACAGTGAGCCAGTGTAAGAACTGGCAGAGGGGTGAGGTGTGAGAGGACCGACTAGAGAGGAAAATCAGTCTAGCTGCAGCATTCATTACAGACTGTAGCGGGGCAATACGGCTTTTGGGGAGACCAATCAGGAGAGGGTTACAGTAATCCATGCGGGAAATTACTAGAGCATGGACAAGCTCCTTGGTAGCATCTTGCGTAAGAAAGGGGCGAATGCGGGCTATGTTTTTGAGTTGGAACCTACAGGACTTGGCAACAAACTGGATGTGAGACTCAAAGGTGAGACCAGAGTCAAGTATGACGCCAAGACAGCGCGTTTGCAGGGATGGACTTGTGTGGATATCACTGACTTGAAGGGAGAGCGAGAGAGGAGGATCAGTATTAGGAGGAGGAAAAACAAGGAGTTCAGTTTTAGAGAGGTTACGTTTCAGAAAGCGTGAGGACATCCAGTCAGAGATGGAAGAAAGGCAAGCAGTGACACGTTGCAGGACGGCAGGGAAGAGGTCTGGGGAGGAGAGGTATATTTGAGTGTCATCAGCGTACAGGTGGTAGTGGAATCCAAAAGAGGCAATAAGTTTACCAAGAGAGGCAGTATAAAGAGAAAATAGAAGGGGACCAAGGACAGACCCTTGGGGAACTCCAACTGAGACGAGGTGAGGAGGTATCCTTGGGAAAGGAGACACTGAATGAGCGTTGGGAGAGATAGGAGGAAAACCAAGAGAGGACAGAGTCACAGAGACCGAGCGATTGAAGAGCTTGAAGGAGGAGAGCATGATCAACGGTGTCAAAGGCAGCAGAGAGGTCAAGGAGAATTAATATGGAGTAGTGACCTTTGGATTTAGCGGAGATTAGGTCATTAGTCACTTTGATAAGAGCAGTCTCAGTAGAGTGGAGAGGGCGGAAGCCAGACTGAAGAGGGTCAAGGAGAGAGTTGGAATTAAGGAAGCGGGACACACGGGTAAAGACAAGTCTTTCCAAAAGCTTTGATGAGAAAGGGAGCAGGGATATGGGATGATAGTTAGAAGGGGAGGATGGGTCAAGAGATGTTTTTTTCAGGATAGGTATTACAGTGGCATGTTTAAGGTCAGCAGGAACAGTGCCAGAAGAGAGAGATCAGTTAAAGATGTGTGTTAGGGTAGGCACAAGAGAGATCTGATGAGGTGAGATGGGACAGGATCGAGCGGGCAAGTGGTGGGGCGAGAGAAATGGAGAAGCGCAGCCACCTCTTGTTCAGTAGCCGGGTAGAAAGTCTGGAGGGTAGGGAAAGCATATTTAGATATAAGAGGTGCTAGAATTGTTCAGTGCTTTATAGGTCAAACCATTTCACACGTGACTATAGTGTGTTGTGTTATTGTGCAATAGAACTAACCTTAACTTAAGTTCTTATTTATTTACATTTATTTCTCTTCGTGGTACACAATATGCTGATATGTATATCCACTAGATGGCGCTTTGGTCACACCTGGCAAGAATAGCTGGCCCAATCGTGACGACCACTGGTTGCTCCTTAGATAACTGCGTCCACGTGGTGATCACAGCACTACCGTCGTGTTGTTGAAAGAACAGGACAGGTGTAACACAAATAGTAACAATAAATGGAAGGAGATTTCCAAGAATGCAATAAATAAATGTGTAAGACAATCATTAATAAAATGAAAGATAAATGTTTTAATCAGTAAGTTTGATATTGCAGTGGTGGTGGTAACCAGTAGCTGTTGGTAAATAAAACATATGGGCCGGGATTGAGTCCTAAATACAGAGCAGTTATTGATATAACTAGTGGACCCATCTCCCCAATATCTTACTGGGTCACTTCAGAACCAGACATTTCCTGTAAAGAGAGATCTCATGTTACATAGTTACATAGTTACATAGCTGAAAAGAGACTTGCGTCCATCAAGTTCAGCCTTCCTCACATTTGTTTTTTGCTGTTGATCCAAAAGAAGGCAAAAAAACCCAGTTTGAAGCACAATTTTGCAACAAGCTAGGAAAAAAATTCCTTCTTGACCCCAGAATGGCAGTCAGATTTATCCTTGGATCAAGCAGTTATTACCCTACATTGAAAGATTATATCCTTGAATATTCTGTTCTTGCAAGTATGCATCTAGTAGCCGTTTGAACATCTGTATGGACTCTGATAAAACCACTTCTTCAGGCAGAGAATTCCACATCCTGATTGTTCTTACAGTAAAAAAACCTTTCCTTTGCCTTAGACGAAATCTTCTTTCTTCCAGTCTAAACGCATGGCCTCGTGTCCTATGTAAAGTCCGGTTTGTGAATAGATTTCCACACAATGGTTTGTATTGGCCCCGAATATATTTGTATAATGTTATCATATCCCCTCTCAGGCGACGTTTTTCTAAACTAAATAGGTTTAAATTTGTTAACCTTTCTTCATAGCCGATATGTTCCATTCCTTTTATTAATTTTGTAGCCCGCCTCTGCACTTTTTCTAGTGCCATAATATCCTTCTTTAGAACAGGTGCCCAAAATTGCACAGCATATTCAATATGGGGTCTTACCAGTGATTTATAAAGAGGCAAAATGATATTCTTGTCCCGAGAATGAATGCCCTTTTTCATGCATGACAATAACTTACTGGCCTTGGCCACTGCTGATTGACATTGCACATTGTTGCATAGTTTGTTGTCTATAACAATTCCCAAGTCCTTTTCATGTGTTGTTATCCCTAATTCGCTTCCATTAAGGGTATACGTTGCTTGTGTATTCTTTACGCCGAAGTGCATAACTTTGCATTTTTCAACATTAAATTTCATCTGCCATTTGAGTGCCCAGTCTCCCAGTCTATCTAAATCCCTCTGCAGCAAAGTAATATCTTGCTCACATTGTATTATTTTACAAAGTTTTGTGTCATCTGCAAACACTGAAACATTACTTTTAATGCGGTCTTCAAGATCATTTATAAACATGTTAAATAGAAGGGGTCCCAGAACAGACCCCAGAAACCTTCTTTATGGCGCTGTGTGTTTATTTTAGAATTATTTATTTCCTGCTCTGTAAATAGCCTCCTAGACCCTGCAGGAGCGTCCTGCGTGTAATTAAAGCTCAATTTACAGAGTGTATAAACTTAAAAAGCAAGTTAACATCTAAATAAAAATGAAACCATGTTTTTGTCCATAAAGGCTGCGTGTGTCAACACCAGGGAGGCGTGACTAGGGCTGTATAAACAAAGGGATTTAACTCCTAAATGGCAGAGAATTGAGCAGTGAGGCTGCAGGGGCATGTTCTATACACCACAACTATGCACCAAAACTGCTTCATTAGCGAAAGCTGTTTTGGTGGCTTAGAGAGCCCCTTTCAATCTTCAGGCTGTTTCTGGACAGTATATGCAATACAATGAACTCATAATCTTTATTAGAGAAGATTAAAATAAATAAATAGAAATTAAGGACCATGCACAGCACAATCTGTCATCGTCTGAGACTTGTACCAAGCTTGTAAGGACCAGCTTGAGACAAATGTGCTCGTAAAGGCCACCATTGATTGTTTAAAAAAACAAAAAAAGAGACTTATTTAGGAGAAACATTTAGTTCTAAATTCTCTTTTAAATCTGTAAAATCTACTGTTTTCAATACTGTGAAATCCCACTTGGAGTTAAACCAAGTCCTAAAATCCAATTCAATCTTAGTTGTTTTATTTACAGTTTATTTTTAATTCACTGAGACACGTCCGCTCTCCCAGTGTTTTTATTTCTCTGACCTGTAAGCAGGTTCAGTTAGTAAGTTATCAAGTTAAATAGAAGACGCTTTGAGAAGCCTGGCAGCCCTTGGCCCGTAGCCAAAGCTTATTACAAGTCCAAGAGGAATGTGTGCATTGCACCCTGGGAAAAGCTGTCACTTCGAACTTCCTTATTTTTGAGTTGTTGAAACCCAAAGCACTTGACGTTTGCCGTTTCCATATCATGCAGATTGCAAGGTGAACGAGTGTGGGAATTAGTGAGACGGGGTAAGTGGAACGCTGAATACATTGTCACATTCACTGAGCTAGCTATTTATTAACACAGGACATGCTGCGTTTAATGGAACAGATATTGTCATCAGGTGGAAGATTAGTCGAAAGCACATATTGTCAGGTAATGGCGAGCTAGTAAATGCTGCCAATTGCAACTTCCATTCTGTTCAGCCAACATTGTTCTATGATCATAGACACACGTAATAATTCAATAGCTTTAAGAGATCGGCTATTGATGATCTTGTAAATCTGGATTGTAATTCCCATCATGCTAAGCCAGTAATAATGAAATTAAGTGAATTATTTAAGCGATACTGTTCATGGCCATGGCTTGCTGAGTATTAGAGGGATTGCAGCCTACAGCAGCTGTAGGGATGAATATTTTTGTACCATGTAGTATAGTCACCTGCAGCAGAGAGTCAGGTTTATATACCGTTTATCTTATATAGGGGACACTTTCTAAATTGATATATATTAAATGTAAAGATTTACTGTACAGTATAAGCACGTCACGAGAAGTTTAACAAGTAATCTGACATGTTCCTTCAAAAAGTGCCCTGAAAATGAATGTTGTTTGTTGAGTTTTGGTTAAAGGAATTGTAAATGTTAGCTTATGAGTTATGCATTTAGGATCACTGTGACTCTCATCACTCCAGCCAGACCAAACCTGGTTGAGAGTGATAGTCGCTCCAGCATCTTCAGTATGTCCACTAGCACAACGGTGTGTATGTATGATTTTCTCAAGCCTCCATGATGTGGTATATTTTTGAGCATTCCTCATTCTCAAGGTCCTCTGCCAGAGGCCTGGGAGTCTGAGGGTTCTGCGTAGGATCTTAGCTGTTCCTAGAACTGCACCATTCTCACGTTCCTTCAATATACGGCAATGGTTACCGGCCCCAGCTTACCTGACCATCACTCCTGACCGATTTAAACAGGTATTGAGGAAATTAACTTTCTGCATTATTTGGGGGGCAGGTGAGAGCAGGGCTTTCAGTGGTAGGAAAACGTCATTTTTTTTTGTCAGGCTGTTCAAAAACTGGTAATTATATAATCAATCCAATGTAACAAGACAATAAACTGAAATAATATAATAAGCTTTAATCATACAATCAATTGCAATAAGGTGCTAAGCTGTAATAATACCATGAGCTGTAATAATGCAATAAACAGTACATTGTGTAATAAAATAATAAGCTGCAGTGATACAATAAGCTGTATAAATAAGATTAGCACTTTTAATATAGTTGGCTATAACGATAAGATAAGCTGTAATAAGATATTGTGCTGTAATAATGCACTACGCTTGTAATGATACAATACGTTGGAATATTATAATATACTGTAGTAGTTATGGTGCCTAGAGTGTCCCTTTACAAGTTCTGTGATTTATTTGTTTATTTTTTGTGGTGTTGGTTAAACCTACTATCCTTATTCCTAATTAAATAAATCATTACCCTCTTACCTATTAAAACACAACACCCCGTCGTGGGAAATTCAAGACAAGAATGAGGATAGTCATAGAAGTTTGAACCTACATGCAGCGTTTTACCGTTTCAGATATTCGGATGTAGTATTTAATCATTTGTTTTATACACTGTAACTATTTAAGCTTAATTTATTATTTATTTGTAATCATTATTATGTCCGCACCTACTGAACCTTGCCTTCTATCCTGATAAGAGTGATACTAAATGGCCTGGACAATGTTTTCACACTGTAATACAGATGCTGTAAGGAATATGGTGGAAACCTGGTTTTTGAGACAGTTGTTTTTTTTTTTGCTGTAGCTGGGATTTTATCCCGCTCTTTTTTGCAGATCCTCTCCAAGTCATTAAGGTTTCAAGGCGTTTGACCTTAATGTGCTTCTTCTTGAGCCACTCGTTTGTTGCCTTGGCTGTGTGTTTTGGGTCATTGTCATGCTGGACTACCCACCCACGACCCATTTTCAATGCCCTGGCTGAGGGAGAAAGGTTCTCACCCAAGATTTGATGGTACATGGCCCTGTCTATCGTCCCCGTGATGTGGTGCAGTTGTCCTGTCCCCTTAGCAGAAAAACACAGTCAAAGTGTAATTTTTCCACCTCCATGTCAGTGGGGATGGTGTTGTTAGGGTCATAGGCTGCATTCCTCCTCCAAACAGTTGAGTTGAGTTGATGCCAAAGAGTTCTATTTTGGTCTCATCTGACCACAAAACTTTCACCCAGTTCTCCTCTGAATCATTCAGATGTTCACTGGCAAACTTTATACGGGCCTGTGCATGTGCTTTCTTGAGCAGAGGGACCTTGCGGGCTCTGCAGGATTTTGGTCCCTCTCGGCATAGTGTGTTACCGATTGTTTTCTTGGTGACTATGGTCGCACCAACTGTTGTCACCTTTTCACCAAGCTGCTCGGCGATGGTCTTGTAGCCCATTCCAGCCTTGTGTAGGTCTACAATCTTGTCCCTGACATACTTGGACAGCTCTTTGGTCTTGGCCATGGTGGAGAGTTTGGAATCTGATTGATTGCTCCTGTGGACAGGTGTCTTTTATACAGGTAACGTGCTGAGATTAGGAGCACTCCCTTTAGGAGAGTGCTCCTAATCTCAGCTCGTTAACTGTATAATAGACACCTGGGAACCAGAAATCTTGCTGATTGATAGGAGATGAAATACTTATTTCACTCATTGACATGGAAATCAATTTATAACTTTTTTGACACACGTTTTTCTGGATTTCTTTTTGTTATTCTGTCTCTCTCTGTTAAAATACACCTACCATTAAAATTTTAGACTGCTCATTTCTTTGTCAGTGGACAAATGTACAAAATCACCAGGGGATCAAATACTTTTTCCCTCACTGTATACAGGGCCACCATCAGGGGGTGACAACCATGACGGTTGTCACTGGCCCGGCGGTCCTGGGGGGCCCGGCCGCCTGGGCCCCACGTGGAGCGGCGAAACTGCCGCAGGTGCATCTGCACCGGGGCCCATCAGGTGGCCCAAGCATTTAGGGCCACCTGATGAGCCCTATATTTTCAGGGGCCCGGTTGTGCAATTACATGGCCGCAGCGCTGACCGGGCCCCTGAAAATATAGGGCTCATGTATGTCTGTTTGTCAGTATGTATGTATGTCTGTGAGTGTATGTATATATCTATCAGTATGCATGTATGTCTGTGTATGTATATATGTGTGTATGTCTGTGTGTGTATGTCAGTATGTATGTATGTATATATCTATCAGTATGTATGTGTGTATGTTTGTCAGTATGTATGTGTGTATATCAGTATGTATATATGTCTGTGTGTGTCAGTATGTATATGTCTGTGTATGTTTGTATGTATGTATGTATGTATGTCAGTATGCATGTGTATGTATGTATGTCAGTATGTATTTATGTGTATGTCTGTATGTCAGTTTGTATGTATGTATGTATGTATGTTTGTACGTCAGTGTGTGTGTGTCTGTATCTGTATCTCCTTATGCATGTGTATGTGTCTATATTTGTGTATGTCTGTTTCAGTATTTGTGTCTGTTAGTATGTCTGTATCTTTCTGTGTGTGTGTGTATTCCTGTGGGCGGGATTTGGAGGCGGGCATCCGGGGCACAGACCTTTATCTATGTTACAGGCCCCACAATGAAGGAATGAAGGGGTTACTGGCCTTTAAACACTATTAGGATGTTTTGGCTGCCGAATGATCCCTTTCTCTGATGTTACCCTTATAATATCAGCGCAGCAATTTACTAACAACTCCCAATAGTTTTACTTTAAAAATATGTAAATCTTGACCCTGTTACACACTGCAATGCTGACAGCTAAAACTTTGTCATTTTACCATCATGTTGGGCAACAAACACATTGTTGCCCAACATGATGATAAAATGACAGAATTTTTACTTTTGATGAATCATTATTGCGCAGTTCATTTTGGGAAGCATGTTGCTTATTTTACCACTTGAAATTGTCAGTTTAGCTGACCTCATTGGCAAATACAAACCGCAACAAGCCCATTATACAACTCGGAAATGAGGAAAAATGTTTGTTTCAAATTTAATGTAGAAAGGAAAAAATTCTTCGTCAGCTATTCCTCTAGTTTGGCTACGTTGGCCTCTCTGAATTCTTCCTTTAGTAAATAGTCCTGAACTAATTTCACTTCTATGTAATATAGTGTTTGTAAAATGAATATGTATTAATGAGTAAGAAAATGTATTGCTTTTTAAAGAATTTGACCAAAAAAATCAGCGCAATAGTCGCAAGACTGTCAAGCGTGATTTATGTACTACATATTATGTATCTAATAGGTAACTAACTATAGGCTGTGCCTTTTTTTTTCTAAATGTTTTAATTAAATAATGCTTTAAAAAAATCTATATATTATTTAAAATGTTTTTTAGCATGCTATATGGCCTCTGTGTATTATTTTGTAACCCTGTGAGAGCAGCCGTCTTTCAGTCCTCCTATCGTCAGATACTCAGTGTATACAAACAATTGGACTTTGCAGGAAATGAACAGCTTGTTGGTTTTCATGAAATCTGACATGTTACGCAAATCCAACGCATCTCAAAAATGTGCTCTAGGATGTATTCTGGCTTTTATATTGCGTATAGTCTTGGCAGTATCGTTTCTGACCAACGACAGATAAAGATGCAAACCTTATGCAGTAGACTTGTGCAGGGTGGAGATTTGAATAAATTCAGAAGAAAATTTATTTTATTTTGCATTAAACAAATTTTAGCTATTCGTCAATTCATTTTGGATGAAATATTTGAATTTTGACATTTCCATTCAGATCAGCTGTGATCTTTCAGTGGTTTTGAAAGTAGATAGGTCCTTGATTGGGTATCCTTACGTGGGAGCGCCATATTTAAGGGTACCAACATAAAATGTGAAAGCATTTGTAATAATTCGAGTTGACACCAATAGGTACATAAATAGTAGCTTGGTGTAAATCAGAGCCCCATAATCAAATTAATATACATATTTATATACAGCACACTGAATTTACACTGAGTATATTGTTACAATGTATACCAGTTGTAGTTTAATATTCAGTGTAAAAAAACAAACAAAAAACAGGTAGTTTTCCAAGTGCCCAGTTTTCAAGTGAATAAAGTGTGTGTGTATTTATTTATTTTATCCTCCCTTCCAAATAAGAGACTGTTAGAGAAGAACCGTGAGTAATGGGAAAATATGATGTAAACTGTGAGATACGTTGGTGTTGCAGTTGACTTACACAATGGCAGATCTGTCAACGGACTGAAATATCAGTGCTGGAAATAGAGGGGTCAGGGGTTCTATTCTATTTAATTTAAAATATCATATAGTGCGCTAAACAACATACAGAAGGTAAACACCAATAATTTGCAGCATGTGATCTGGCCGTTGTTTTAACATGTCTATCGCGGAAATTCAGCTCAGACAAAACATTTAGTTTTTTTCTGAAAATAGAAAAATTTTCAGGTACACCCACATTTTGGTTCATAGGTTAAGAGAAGGAAGGCAGGAGGAGCAGTAACAGAAATACAAATCTATATACGGTATTAAATATACCAATACAGATTTATTTATATGTTCGCCGACTCCCACCCCTTGTGTTGGTTAGGCTGGGGGTCCTACGATTTTTATCAGACTGTACTGCTCTAGAAAGTGTCTCTGTTAAAATGTCAGTTGTCGTCAAATGTCCCCATTCTATAATTGTAAAGCGCTGCTGTATATGTTGGTGCTATATAAATGCTATTAATGATCACCAGTGGAATGTGCCTGCTGGTTCCCAATTTTTAAATCTCCCGCATTATGTATGGCAATATATTTATTTTCTTATAAAAATGTATTCTTATCAGGTGATTTATTGGAATGATCCTACGCCATTTTTTTAGAACAGTGTAATATAAAGTATATTTATTGAAAATAAAAATTAAAGACAATGAATATTAACTATTCCTAACAGAATTATTTACAAAAGTGAGAATTCAAAGTGAACTTCAAAATTTGGGTCAAAATAGTCAAATTGGGAAAAATCCTTCAAACCAGTTGGATTGTGTCTGTTTGTCTGTCCCAGTTTCTACCGGTATGTGTCCCGCCCTCCAGCAGATTGACCCTATGTTCTCTAACAGGGAGAGTATGCTAACTATGCAATGTTTATGCAGTAATTTCACACAGTGAATGAAATTATTTTGTAAATAATTGAGTTTATTTGTCATTAAAGGGCCCGTGATAACACAACCGAGATTCTGTGCCAGAGGAAAGACAGACGTCCTTTGTCCGTGTTGTCATTGGGTTTCAGGGCATTTAATGGTGGGTGACAGTTGTAGACTCTTTCTCAATGAGTTTTGCGGAGGATTGCAGTTTGTCTGAGTGAGAGCACAACAGGTCATTGTGAGAGAACAGCATCCATATGAAGGGATGGCGTGGGCAGGAGAGAGAGAGGAATGATAGAGTGCAGAGAGAGAGTTTGTGTAATAAGTGTGTAATAAGAGTGTGTGTGTGTGTGTAATGAGAGTTGTTGTGTAAAGAGAGGGAGAGTTTGTGTGTATAGTGAGAGATAAAGAGTGTCTGAATAGAAAGAGAAGGTTTATAGAACGTGTAGCAGTGAATAATAGATAAAATATGTGAGTGTAGTAGTAAGGATATGGAAGAATTCTCAGTACGTTTTATCAGTGACTACCAAAAGGCCCAGTATTAAAGGAGAGACCAGTGTATTACCAGACCTTACAGTGACTGGGCTCACAGATAGACGTAGGAAAGATCAGCTGAGCTGCCCAAAATACAGGCCAGGGCTAGAAAAGCTAATTATAAATACGTTCTGAAACACAAACACAGGACTAGGTCAAAGCCAGGTCTGTTACACAGGAACACGGGACAGGATAATGACCAGGTCAGGGACGTGACCCGGTCTGTTACACAGGAACACGGGACAGGATAATGACCAGGTCAGGGACGTGACCCGGTCTGTTACACAGGAACACGGGATAGGATAATGACCAGGTCAGGGACGTGACCAGGTCTGGTACACAGGATCATCGGACAGGATAATGACCAGGTGAGGGAAGTGACCCGGTTTGGTATACAGGAACACGGGACAGGATAATGACCAGGTCAGGGACGTGACCCGGTCTGTTACACAGGAACACGGGACAGGATAATGACCAGGTCAGGGACTTGACCCAGTATGGTACACAGGATCATCGGACAGGATAATGACCAGGTGAGGGAAGTGACCAGGTTTGGTACACAGGAACATGGGACAGGATAATGACCAGGTCAGGGACGTGACCCGGTCTGGTACACAGGAACACTGGACAGGATAATGACCAGGTCAGAACCCAGTCTGGTACACAGGATCACCGGATAGGATAATGACCAGGTCAGGGACGTGACCCGATCTGGAACACTGGATCATCGGACAGGATAATGACCAGGTCAGGGACGCGACCCGGTATGGTACACAGGATCATCGAACAGGATAATGACCAGGTCAGGGACGTGACCCGGTTTGGTACACAGGAACACTGGACAGGATAATGACCAGGTCAGAACTTTACCCAGTCTGGTACACAGGATCACCGGATAGGATATTGACCAGGTCAGGGACGTGACCCGATCTGGAACATTGGATCATCGAACAGGATAATGACCAGGTCAGGGACGTGACCCGGTATGGTACACAGGATCATCGGACAGGATAATGACCAGGTCAAGGACGTGACCCGGTTTGGTACACAGGAACACTGGACAGGATAATGACCAGGTGAGGGAAGTGACCCGGTTTGGTACACAGGAAAACAGGACAGGATAATGACCAGGTCAGGGACGTGACCCGGTTTGGTACACAGGAACACGGGACAGGATAATGACCAGGTCAGGGACGTGACCCGGTCTGATACACAGGAACACGGGATAGGATAATTATTAGGTCAGGCACGTGATCCGGTCTGGTACACAGGAACACGGGACAGGATAATGACCAGGTCAGGGACGTGACCCGGTCTGGTACACAGGAACACGGGACAGGATAATGACCAGGTTAGTGACGTGACAGGGTCTGGTTCACAGGATCTCCGGACAGGCTAATGACCAGGTCAGGGAAGTGACCAGGTCTGGTACACAGGATCACCAGATAGGATAATGACCAGGTTAGGGAAGTGACCAGGTCTGGTACACAGGATCACCAGATAGGATAATGACCAGGTTAGGGAAGTGACCCAGTCTGGTACACAGGATCATCGGACAGGATAATGACCAGGTCAGGGATGTGACAGGGTCTGGTACACAGGATCACTAGACAGGATAATGACCAGGTCAGGGACATGACCCGGTCTGGTACACAGGATCACCTGATAGGCTAAGGACCAGGTCAGGCACGTGACAGAGTCTGGTAGATTGAAACAGCAATCTGATACTGAATAACAAGATTAACGTCCGTGAGACCATAAAAGGTTGCTGACCTGTAGATGATAGATGTTTATATAGGCCCAGGCTCTTACGTCAGATTTGCGGCATTTCTGCCCATGCATACTAGGTGACTCATTTTCAAAATGACCAGAATTGACATGAATTGACATGGCTGTTTCATTTTTGGTGAATACACTTGGAATTCAACTTAATAGTATAGAGGGATGGGAGATGGGGTGGTCTTACAGTAGTGAAACGAGTGTGAAGGAGGGATTGTGTAGGTAGAGAAAAATATGGGAAAACTGTAAAGGAAAAAGACAAAAAGGAGGCCAGTGTCCACTGGATCATTGCAGAGACAGAGATAGAGAAACAGACCAAGACAGAGAAAGATAGCGGCAAGGACAAAAATGAATACTGACAGACAGTGAGAGAAGCAGAGACAGAGCAGCATCGACAAACAAATGATAGACTGCGGGGGAAGAGGTGGCACTGACCCTTTTATTATCCCGTTTTTGAAAGTTAGAAAATTAGTAGACCATGTTGTAGATCCGAAAGGAAAGTTGTATTTAAATATTTTTTTAATAGCGTCAATGGATACCTTCATACAGTGTCAATGTATACCTTCATACAGTGTCAATGTATCCCTTCATACAGTGTCAATGTTTACCTTCATACAGTGTTAATATATACCTTCATACAGTGTCAATGTATACCTTCATACAGCGTCAATGTATACCTTCATACAGTGTCAATGTATCCCTTCATACAGCGTTAATATATACCTTCATACAGCGTCAATGTATACCTTCATACAGCGTCAATGTATACCTTCATACAGCGTCAACGTATACCTTCATACAGTGTCAATGTATTTTTCTATACTGATTCCAGGAGTGATATTTTACATCTCTAAATGGAGAGGGTGCAGCCATGTCCAGTCAGTAAAACGACTCTAATATAAACGCTGCTCCCACTCTGACATCACAGCGCCAGTACTGACGTTGAGTGATGTCGCAGGATAACTTCCTGCTCTTGTAACAAGCACCAGGTGGAATGACCTTTGCTTTCACTACTAGAAAGGTGCTATATTTAGCTGCTCCCCCTTGTTACGCCAGCCCCCGTGTTACATTGTATAATGGCAGGAGAGGTGTCAAAGTATCTTTACCATCTATTTTTATCTGCCCTTAATCCTCCAGCTACCCAACATCTGATGACTGACAGTGAGTTAATCTGTTATAACACATGCTGTGTGACAGAGCAAGGTGTGGAATTCATAGGGTTAACAAAGCCATGTGTACGTCTGCGTGACCCACTTACTAATAGCTGCCTGTACAGACAAGTATTACACATGGGGTTAATAGCTGGCTGGGATAGTTGTCACATCAGCTAAACCACATGCCAATAGGAGGGGCGAGGGGTGAGAGGGTGCTCCCCTCCCAAACATGTAGTGCCTGCAGCTCTGAAAATAGTCTGTGTGTCATTACATTGGATGGAAGGTGTGCACTGCCTACATTCTGCTGCCCAAGGTAAGACAGTGACCCATATACAGAACGCTGGGTCACTCACTGCAGATTTATCGTGGGGAACTGAGGAGGGAATTCCAAGTTTTAGGCCAAAATCTGAAAAAAAACTAAAAACAGCTGAGTTGTGGAGGGTATAAGTTTTCTCTATTTTTGCGTTTTCTTTTTATCTTCTAAAATATTGTATTCTCTTGATAATTATCTACTATTCCTCTTTTAGTGAATAATGCCCTCAGTCTATCCTCTGTTATGCCCCAAGCACATTGCCAGCCATCCTTTCAATTGATGTCATTTAAATTCATGACCCCATCATACCCTTTACTTTGTGGTGATAGAGCTACCTGGGGACACTGGGGGGTCTACGTTCCAGTCCGCCATAAGAAGTAATTCTTTGGTTTATAAATTATCATGTAAAAATTCTATTAACACAACGAAATTATTTAAATTATAGTTTATTGGAGAAAATGGTATCACATCCTTACATGTTAATATCAAGGAATGGGATTCAGAGCAGGATAGTGAAAGTTAAATATGAAAAGGCTTTTTCTTTGTAAAAGTGGGCCAGTTCCACTGGTTTGATGGCTTTTTAACTCCATCTGGTCATGTAAAGATTGCAAGCCCCGGGCCTTGTTGTTAATGTCTGAAGTTCTTAAAACGATTGAGGAAGTTTTGTGCAAAGGATTTGCTTGTTTGTTGACAGTTACTTGATATTAGTATCGGCAACAAACCTTCTAACTGAATTCACTATTCTCGGAGGCTCACGTTACCTCTGTCTCTGCCTATAGATTCCTAGGTCATTTTGTTCATATCACTTGAATCTCTTACCCCAGAACACATTCTATAGCATCCAATGACCCCCAAATATTCAGATGTCTTAAATCAGGAGTCTGGATACAATATTCAGGGGTTATGAACTCATGCTTGATATCTTTTCTCAGATACTGCAAACACAACCGTTACTGGATAATCTATAGGACACATACTTGTGTACATCCTAAAACATTTCATATGAGTTCATTTGTAGTAGAAATTCTATTTGTGTTTTGTGTAAAATGGCAGAAAAGGTAAGCGTTTAGTGACTCAGGACTAGTTCAATACCTGCTTGATAACCCCGTATGACCCTCCAGCCTCTGGCCAATACATGGTTTCCTTTATGTTCCTTTGAATAAGACTGTTGCACTCATTTAGGTACTTCTAGAAAATATGTTTATCAACAACCGATATCCGTGACTGATTCTCTGGCTGAGTCTGGTTAGTGATTCAGGTTGGACACTCCTAGTGTCTTGACTTGAACAAAGGACTAGTGTAAACATCAGTGATTGCAAACCGTAAAAAAAAAAAAAAAAAGGTAAAATTAAAAAAATCCACTGCTTCCGGGATTCTACATCAGAATGCAGTTATTATCAACCATGCCTTCTCGGGCACTGCACACAGGCCTGGAACAACCGCACTTGGCAGAATAGAGCCATCTTGCAGCGTGGGTGCCGGGGGAACCATTGATGGTGCCACAGCACTCTTCCTGCTGTGCTTATGGTGCCTTGATTGTTCTTTTAAAATGTGGTGATTTTGGTGGTTAGTGTCACTTTTAGAATAAAATGGCCTGCATGTCCGTGAAATATTTCTGGACCACACTGTTTGCAATCCTGAGACTTGCTCTTACACTGTGTTATACCGACACTGTAAAATGGCTGTAGGCTTTCAAGGACATTATTTGATGCACGCACTATTATTTTACAACCAAATAAATGTATCCAGCGGTTTACCTCTCACCAAGTACATTACAGAGTAAAGTTATGTATCATGCAGCTTCAGTGCCATAGGAATTAAAGGGGAACTTTTATAATATTTTTTTTTTTATCCCCTATATTTACAAACCTGCATTTGTATAGAGAGAAGAATAAAGTTACACGTTGCAGCTGGGTGCTTCCATGTTTGCTCCCTTTAAATCACGTCTATAGTCGTTGCTATAAGCTCTGTCCTTTTCACCTGGCAGTTAGTATACAGAGAGCAGACAGAGAGGAGGAGAAATGGAAGTTGTTGCCTCTGCGTGCACGTGGTTGCCAGTATTGTGAAAATACACAATTTTTCGTATGTATAACATGATTAATCCACCTTTACACACTTTTTTTGTCTTTTCTGTAATGCACTAATATAATCTGTTTTCCTGACACTTTTTATTACTCATTCAGATTTTTTAGCTCCATTTTTTTCCTGATGATTTTACCAGTGATTACATTCACCGAATCAGACAAATGATTCAGATCGCTAGGAAAACAATAGGCGCATTTGCAACCTGAAGCATTTTTTTTTAGTCCTCACAATTGCTACTTACCTTCTGACAGTGTTGGGAGAAAAAAAACTATGTGTACTTTAGCACCTCTTTTATACACATCGAGAGCACCAATATTATACTGACAAAAAACTGTCAAGAAGTGAGCAAACAGGAAAAAAAAATTGGCCCAAGTAGAAAATGTGACAAAATTCTGGCACGAAAACATTCACGCCAAACCTGAAATATTTCTCCTACTCATGTTTGGTGTGTACCCATTCTGTGTCCGGACTGACCAGAATTGTGATGCCATTTTTCAGATTTTTAAAATAAATGTAAAAGGAAACGGGAAAAAAAATGTGCATGTTGTATAGCTGATTTTCAGTGTTTATAGTCAATGGTATAATTTACAGAGAAGTGACTGTTCTGGCAAGGCCACCCCTTAAGGAAGGAAAGTAATTACACAACGTGTTAACTGGCAGGAAATTGTTAGAACTTGTCTTCAAACCAGGGAGGAGAGGTTAATTACTGCTAGCTCACAGACTAGGCTCCCAGGCAATAGGTGAAGCTGTTTAGCTCCAGCACAGAATCGGCTTGTTTTAAATACTGGAAAAATACAGAAACGAAAGCTAAGAATCTGCTGAAACTCCACCAAGTTCTATGAGAATCTCCCATTCCCAGCGTTATTGTAAGTTATGTTTCCATTTGATTATTTCAAGGTCCAGTACCAGGTGCAGGACAGCTGACAGAGAAGGAGTGGATACAATTGGGAATCTACAATCAGGGGATTATTCACTAAACTCTGAATTGCAGTTTGAATGACAAGATTTAGGGTAAAGTCCTGCGCAGCAGTCTGGCTACTTCTGCCATTTGGAGATTCATTTGCCATAATACGGAATTCAGGGACTGAAGCTGCAGAATATGACTCGATCACAAACCAGCAATGTTTTTGTCAAAGCTAAAGTGTAAAAAATGAGATAATATATATTATTTTTTTGTCTGGTTGAGAATCAAGCAGCGAGTGTTTGTGTAATTTTCTGAACACAAATACTCCCAGACTAAAACTATGTAGTAGATAGAATGATCTCAAATAAGACACGGCACTGTGTTCCTTTAACCCGCTATGTAGTGCCATGGTGACATTTCTGTGCACAGTTTACGTTACGGTTTACTTGACTTGAAATGCATTTCAGCTGGTACAAATCAAACTCATTTTTTAATCCACACCCGAACAAATTGATCCATCCAGGATTTACCTGGGGATCCTTATTAAACCAGCGCAGATTAAAAGACATTTGATTTGTTTGTACCAGATGAAACACACTGTGCCCAAGACTATGATTTGCCACAGCAAAGCAAATGATTAGATTTTGTGAGTTTAAAGTAGAAATAAGAAATTATGTATTTTTTTCCCCTCCAACTTTTATTATTATTAATTTTTTTTTAATTATGGCGGGTTATTACATTTCCCCATTAACCAATAATACAATATTTAGGATAAGTTTCCAGTTCAGCAGAGGGGCAGACGTGTCTTAATTACTTCAAGGAACACTGTACTCACTATAATAACTTCATCTAGATCTGTATAGTACTTACAGTTGTTTCCCCCCCCATCTAAATATTTTATTAATTAGAAGGCTTGGAAGCATGGCTTCAAGCCACACCTCCAAGCACTTTGGGTATGCGTACCGGGAATGTGCATCCTGGCTCTCATATCCTTGCGTACTGTGATGTCACACATGCATGCGCAGTTCTGTCACAGTCTTCCATGGAGAATCATTACATGCAAGGTGGAGCATTGGATTGTACCTCATCCAGGAGGCACGCCTCCAAGGTGACATCACGCTCTGGGTGGTGCGCTGCAGTGCTGAGGAAGACTCAACGCTGGAAAGAATATCATTAGATCCATTATTTTACTTTTTTTTTTTTCTTAGTCTAATGCAGGCTGAGGGGATACTAAAACAAACTAGGGACATGAATACTGTAGCATTAGTGTTCGTTTAACAAATGTATGAGTGTTGCAATGATCTCACTTTCTTTATAAAGAAATCTGCAAGTAAATGCTTAATACATAACCCAAAAAAGTGGACAGTGCTAAACAATTCTTTAACAATGTGCAGCAAAAAATTATAAAAGTGATAAAACCAGCAGCAATCATAACCGTTAATACATGTTTATATGTTTCCAGGAACATTTTGTCATCAGTAAGTGTTCAGGACAGATATGAGAAATGTAGCAGAACACAGTGCTTAAACGGATATATTGCAATATATTATATTTGATAAATCCTGCTAATATCTGACGGCTGCTAACTTTTTGTGCTCTTTCTGAAAAGTATGTTTCTTACTTATTTCTGGCCTTCTAACTTTTAGTTTTTTCACGTTAAATTCTAAAAAAAGGACAAACTTGTCTCTTCTATAAAAAGGAGAGCGTGTGCATAGCCCTGTTTAGACTCTGTGATCTACGCTGTTATATAAACCGATAGCAGCAAGGTATGGATGATGGACAGCAAGGTATGGATGAAGGACAGTGTGATGAGACCAATCTCGCCACTGTGCACTGGAGGAGCCTGGTTGCCCGCCTGCTGCCTTTAGACTATGGCCCCATGTTGAAACACTTGATTTTCCCCTGCAAAGACACGAAAGCCGGGTCATTTGGTGCTTGCCCTGTTTGAGCGGTGATACCCCAGATAGCTATGCCATGGAGCCCATTCGTATAATGAAAGACTTTGGCTCCATGGCAATTGAACTGTATGTGTGTGATCTGAGCGCCATTCAGTAATAATGTGCGCTCAGATCTAAGCTATCTGGGGATTTGTTGAATGTACCTGTTTTATGCAATGGCTGCACAGATATGTATTTTTATGTATTTTATTGTCTTTTGCTGCCATGTGTTTAATGGAGTTTTGCCTCTGTCCTTGGAGATAATTGGATTACTTCTCAATTATGTCTAGGATAGAAGACTCGGTGGAACTGGTTTTGGGCAGAAAAGCCATGCTTCATTTGGTCACAAAGGACTACGATCTATCTTTTGAACCACTGGACCAATTTGTATGATTTTGACGTATGTTTGTATTTGGAGTATGCTGATGAGAATGTAAGTTTCATGTGAATGTGATGCATACTTTTAAAATTATGAATAATGTGGAAAAACTGTATTTCTCTGCCTGTGATAATTACATTACCCATTGTGTAAGGTAATTGTATCACGGCAGAGGGGAGGATTTTGTGTGGGAGTGTCTGAGTGTATTGTACGTGTTTATTGGTTGTTTTACAAAATCCTGTGGGTGGTACTAATGTGTATATAAGAACAATAAACCCACAGCTCTGTCTGTTCCTGCTTGACCCTCAAAACGGAGCCTTGTCTCGTTCTTGGGGGGACTTGTTGTATGCTGTTCCAGTTCGACTGCTAGGAGTGTAAACCTATTCGTATGATTTTTCCTATTTGGCTGTTTACAGCATTCGTATGTTTGAGAGCATTCGTATGCTTCTCCGGTTCGGTGGATTGGTGTCTACAGTAGCTGTGCCTGTGTCTCTGGAAGGGAAGATCTACTAAACGGCGGTTTAACCCTTTTATGCCTGGGGGTGCCGTTACAGACAGCAAGGTATGATCTAAAGGAGTTTAGGGGATATGATGAGATCCCATAGATTGATGGACACAGCCTGGTCAGGAAGTAGTCAAAGCGCTACGGATTCTTTTTTGCGCAAGTGCAAAATATTTGGGAATTTAACATTTTAAACATTTTTATTTTTCAATTTTCTGGGTATTTTTTCTTTTGTTATTATCAATGTCCTAGATTAAAAATAGCAGGAGATGTTGTACATTTGTGTCCCTTTATCATAAAACAATGTATCCTAAAGTTATATTCTAATAAAGAGGAATTGCCCAAGAGCTGGTAAGGGTGCAGAGGAAATGCAAAAATCCTGTTATGTCTGTAATTGCAAAATGTTTAAATTGCTGTGTAAAGCAGATGATGATTTAGAAAACCCCTGACGTATAGCTTATTAGCGCAAAACCACAAAGACTCAACGTCACGTGGCCTTAGCCACAGCGAGTTCAGTAAATCAAGTCAGGTCTTCCTTCTTTAAGGTATGGTATTTAGGCTGTAAAATCTATTGGCAAGATCCACAGTGATCTGTATATTTTAAAACTTTTCACAAGAAAATAAAATTATTGACACTCAAATTCTGGTACCTTAAAACCTCATGGCAGCATGATATGACCTCCTTGTGTAGCTATGGACATTGTGTGCAGCCCTGATGGTCATTCCATTTTGTAAGATGACCCTTTAAATAACAGATTGTTATAATAACTTAGATGATCCATGGTCCCAAAGAGTTTAACTTTGAGCTAGGAATTGCTTGGCACATGTTGGGTACCTACCTGGTGCAGTTTTGACTCACCTGAGTGAAACATACCACCAAGACACGATCCCCTGGGGTAATTCGAGCTGAACCTGCATTGTCTCTGGAGGAGAGCCACGAGGACGTTTATTCATTGTTGACTGGCAGTAGAGTCAATATGGCTTAGCGTCCTAACTATTTATAAATTATTCAGCCTCAAGCTTTTCTCGAACTTTTAAAACTAAAGAACAAAATATATAAATATATGATATATTTATAAAGCAGTGAGATGAACTTGGCGATATAATTCGTATTCCTTTTTTATTTTCCAAGTAATATCCTACTACGTTACATGCCTATAATTTAATGCTATGTTATGGCATATTTGGGAACCCTGTAAATCTCAGAGTAGGAAACTGATAAGCGCTAATTATAGAAGAGCAATAATGCCTCCGTATGATAAATATATCGAGAGGAACCAGCCCAGGAAACCTTCACACCCAATGCTGAATCCTTCCAGAGCAGCTCCCTGGAAATGTCCTGGTTGTCCATCCATGTCATTAGGAATCTACAAATCCAATTAGCAAATTTTCAAGAAATAAGATTTTGATTCTCTAAAAGTGGGTTTAGTGTAAATTTATAGCTGTCAGAGAGACATGGCAACATTTTGACTTTTTTTTTAATTTTAAGCCTAAATGGCATCTGTTTTGCAATATATTTCCACTCTATTAAGGGGACACTATAGTCACCAGAACAACTACAGCTTAACGCATTTGTTCTGGTGAGTAGAACCAGGCATTTTAGAGGTGGGGTTTTTTTTTGTTTTTTTTTTTTAGAGGAGGGCTAGATGGTGGTTTTAACACTATAGGGTCAGGAATACATGTTTGTGTTCCTGACCCTAAAGTGTTCTTTTTATCACTGTTTAGTATGTATACCTCAATGAAAACATGCACATGTTTAATTATAACATTTTTTATTTGCAGTTATGACATATATAAAAAACGCTTGCACATGCTGCAGATTATGGCAGTGGTAGTCAACCTTTTTCTACCTACCGCCCACTAATGCATCTTTCTTGATGGAAAAATTTCCTTACCGCCCACCAGTTTTCGCGCAAGCGCAGAATATTTTTTAGAAAGGAGGGTGTTTTAAAAATAAATGTACGTACATTTATCTTTTTATTTCTACTTAATGCATGTTTATAATGTTTTTAACTTTATAAAGTTTAATGAGAAAACAATAAAGTAAATTGAAATTACCTTTACTAGTGATTAATGAGATCCTTGAGGCTGATGCTGCGAGACTAAATATTTGATATCTGGTTCGATTTTCGTAAGGAACAAACGAAGGTCTCCTCTTTCGGTGATATTCAGACGGTTTCTCTGTTTGCTCATAATATGATTTCTCATCTGTGCGTCAGCTCCCCTCCTCTCCCTCCTCAATTCCCCTCACCACCTTTTTTTTCCCTTTTTTCTATTTTTTAACCTTCCTTATAGCAATGCCCAATAGGAAGGCTGAGCTAGGTAGCCCACTTACTATAGCCCACTATAACAGACAGACACACACACGACACACAGACACACACACAAGACACACATACTCTTCAATCTCTTGGTCTAACTCTTCAATCTCTTGGTCTCTATGACACAGCCCTCTCCTATCTCTCCCAACGCTCCTTCCGTGTCTCTTTTTCCAGTGGCACTTACTCTCCTCAAGGTTTAGTTCTTGGTCCCCTTTTGTTCTCGCTCTATACTGCCTCTCTTGGCAAACTCATTCATTCATTTGGATTCCACTACCACTTGTACGCCGACGACATCCAGATATACCTCTTCTCCCCCGACCTCTCTTCTGTTGTCATACAACGTGTCACCAATTGCCTCTCTTCTATCTCTGGTTGGATGTCCTCCTGCTTTCTGAAACTCAATCTCTCTAAAACTGAATTTCTTTTTTTTTTTTTTCTCCTCATAATGCTGATTCTGCTCCTTCACTCTCCCTGCAGGTTGACAGTACCTGCCTCACCCCATCCTTTCAAGCTCGCTGTCTTGGTGTCATTTTTGATCCTGACAGCGGTACCCGGTCGCAGGGGTACCGCCGGCTCGCACCCGGCCGCCCAGTGTCTCAAAATGAGGAAATCCCTACCGCCCACCTGGAATCCTGAAACTCCCACTAGTGGCTTATGGCTTCTTCTATCCATAGTTTATGGCTTCTTCTATCTCTCAAACCTTCCTCTTGCTCTCTCCTAAAGGGCCACACTCCACTCTCACCTCCAGCTCTGCTACTTTCTCACCATGTCGGTTTGCTGTCTCTCTCAATACCCTTCCTATTGTGTTTGTATACCCCACCTCCTCTAGACTGTAAGCTTGTTTGAACAGGGTCATCAACTACCTATTGTTCCTGTTACATTTTGTTATTGTCTCATTTGGTAAATTCCCTTCTTATTGTAAAGTGCTGCGGAATAAGCTGGCCCTATATAAAAACCAATAATAATAATTGACAAGATTTATTTATAAATGTGCCAATTTCTATCTGCACTTTTTGTGAAATAGAAAAAAAAAAGAGGACACACCTTTCACATATAAAACATTTCAGCAACCTAAGGTATTTTATATGTTTAAATAGAAATGTAGCTAACGGCAGAATGCCTTTTATCTTTAATCTAGGGGTGAACACCTACTGTCAATAACCGGATTCTATGAGCCTCACTCCTCTGGTGGATATTTTATACAGTTTACAATGTATAAACTGTAACATAAACTGCAGCTATTTCTAGAAACCTTGCTTAAATCCTGTAATTATTTAAGAGTGAAACCGACGCTACTGCCAGTCACTGACAATAGGGATATAGGCATCTTACTTTATATAAATGCATCTACTCTCCATATAACTCACTGTGTTCACAGGTCCTGGGTATGATTACACTATTCATTATTGTTATTTGTTAGAAGAACTAAAGTGACCAACCTTGCATCCAGACCTCTTCCCAACTTACCTTGCCTGGTTCAGAACCCGTCTCCAAGCTCTGCTCTATGCAGGACCTATAACGTAAGGTCCATTTCCAGATATATATAATCCCCATTCCGCAGTACTAAGATGTAGGCAGCCTTCAGCATGCCAAACGTTGTGGACTACATCTTCTACAATGCTCTTACAGCCATAATACTGGCAAAGCATCATGGGAGATGTAGTCCATAAACTGTGGAGTGCCATAGTTGCCCACCTTGGATGTAGAACATGGAAAAGGTTATAAACTAAAGTGAATTTCAAGGTCAAAATAGTCAAACTGGTAAAATTATCTAAGTCCGTTATACTTTCAGTTCAACTACTCTGGCCTTAAATTCGAAATTCTGACTTTAGTAAATAATCCTGACCATCTTCTCATACAGCGCAAGGCAACTCTGGAATAACCCACCAGGAAACCTTAAATCAAATGCAAACCCTTAACCTCCAAAAAGGACTCTCCCTCTCGTTATCCCTAATCATTTAAATCCTGATATCCATGTTCTGTATCTGCTAAATGGGTAACTGTGTCCCTATATTTAACTCTTCCTAAAAAATGTATTCCTTAAATAGGACTACAGAAGGGCTCATGACAAAACTCCTTTTACTCTGTCATGGTGAATGGAGTCTTTTTACATCCATTGATCTCGAGAAGCGGATTGATAACTTGTTTCCAGGGCTGTACGTTTATCTGCAGTCCCTGTCATTGAGCTAAGCAGCCGAGTATCTGTGGGATCATTTCCTGGTTTACAATGTGCAATGTGTCGGATTATTTGTCACAGATAATTGTCTCCAGGCTGTAAATCCAGTGTCCTTCCACCTGTCAATGAGTGAAACCAAAAGATGCCGAGTAGATATTATGAATGGGTTTTATTCGCATTAAATTTGTTGGAAATCCATTAAATCTTGTGCAATGCTGCAGCACTAGGGAGCAATGTGTTGTGTAAATATAGAAGGTGAATGCCCTGCTCATAAAGACATAAAACAAACTGCAAAGTAACAAGATAGCGACAAACTGGAAACTTTACATAATAAATAAATCACAGCATGTAAAACGCTACTGGGTTTATACTAATGTGAGGGGCTTATTTGGTTTTTATTCATTGTTTAGTTTTGTTTGTTTGAGGTCACTTAATTCTTTAAGAGCTCTCCATAGGTCTATTTAAAATATCCCAGTTGAATGACTGCTTGAAAGTGTTGGTGGTTGGGTGGTCTAGACGAATGCTGGGTATGGGCGGTTGGGTGCTCTAGAATAGTGCTGGGTGTGGGTCGTTGGGTGGTGTAGAATATTACTGAGTTTCGCTGGTTGTGTGGTGTAGAATAGTGCTGGGTGTGGGTCGTTGGGTGGTGTAGAATAGTACTGGGTTTCGGTGGTTGGGTGGTGTAGAATAGTGCTGGGTACGGGTGGTTAGGTGGTCTAGAAGAGTTCCCAGGTTTGAGTGGTTTATAATAGTTCTGGGCATGGGTGGTTGGTTGGTCTGGGACAAAGTCCTGGGTTTGGGTGGTCAGTGAGAAGGCAGTTTGAGGCCTACTGGGCCAACATTGTGGACCTGATAGCCACTGACATGTAAAATAGGTGCCTGGCTGAGAGCTAGTCCAAACCGCAGTAAATTAGGTGGGTGCTGTGGCTGTGCCATTGTCTACTTCCCAGGCATGTTATGGTTGCCTTGTTGTTAATACTTTCTTAAGTAAATTAAATGATTGTATGTAAAAAAAAAAAAATTACCTCAATATTTTTGCACATTTCATTAATAAAGAATGTACAAAACACACTAAATTTAAGCCCCACACTCAAACTCCCACTCCTCTGGGCAGCAGCAACGACTGCAGGATAAATCAGCCCAAATACAAAAACAGCTAAGGCAAAGACAGGTTAGCCTAATAAGGAAATGCTTCAATTAAGCCTGGAGTGCACTTTAATTATTAACTTGTTTCTTAATGTACAACTCTGCAGAGTTTGTTTCATTAAGGGTGTTTTATGAAATAACCACGCTGTGTTTTTCACACAGCCAAGGAATACAACGTAACTGTGGCAGCAGTGCCGTGATGTCGGGAGGTAAACCACTGTCAAGGAAACTGCACAAAAGACATATGAGTTCCCCGAGGGAGTCTCAGGAGGGCTCCCATACTAAGGTATTGTGACCTATTTTATATATTTAAGTTATTCAAAGATTGTGGGATGGATACTTGTCAAAACATTGAGCTTATCAGATATGAGCAAGGACTTGTGACTCAGTAAAATGTGAGGCTAGCTTAAAGGGACACTTTAGTCACCAAAACAACTATCTTAATTAAGTAGTTTTGGTGACTAGATCATGTCACCGAAGTGTCACTGCTCTATTCTCTGACATTTAGGCGTTAAATTCCCTTTGTTTCCTATTTCTATGCCCCCCACTTCCACAATACACTACCCCAACAACACAAGAACCCACAAGTTCTCCAACAAAATCTATCACCATACCCACAAACCGGATCAATCGCACACACCATATATCAATTCAACACCGAATCTGCACGACCGTCAAACCGCACCTCACCAGGCCACGCCAGCTACCTAGGGAAAATGACTACCCAGTAAAACGACCATAAACACACAAACTCATTCCCGAGGTCACACCTTTAACCCCTAACCACCAGCACATAATAGCATACCCCAACATCCGGTATATTAACCGATGGCTAGCACCCTCTCATTAACCCAACACGAGAACGGACGTTACAGGTTCCAAGTGGACAAAACATAGCATTCCTGCAATCCTGCACATACCTAGACTACCCACCCCAGTTCATTTATTCACATTAACGAGAATTTGTTACCTTGTCTCACCGACACTCACTTCAGTCATGACATCTCTCGGTACGTTTATACCGAATATCTGTATAAAACATTGAAATGCAAAAATAAAGAATTTAAAAGAAAAAAAAAAAATTGCATTTGTTTCTGTTTATGCAGCCCTAGTCGGTGCGACCCTGGTTGGGACTCACACAACCTGCACTGCATGAAAACACAAAAAGGAGGTTCCCATGGGGTCTAGAAGGCTGTTAACAGGAGATAATACATTCTAGCTTAAACATACTGTGCAATCAGGGCCGACGCTTCCTATAAGGCGAACTAGGCAGCTGCCATCTCCGGCCCTTTAAATGCTGCAGCCGCCTGAGCGCTCTAAAAGGAGCGCTCAGGCGGCTGCCGCACTGCCTCTCTCCTCACCTTCCCTTCCTGAGCTGGCCAGACTGATTGGAAGTGCACACTCAGTGGGGGGAGGGGAGGTTGGTAAGAGGGAGGGAAGGGTTGGAGTAAGGGGAGGGGGTAGGGGTTGGAGTAAGAAGAGGGGAGGGAGGGAGTGAAGAGGGGAGGGAGGGAGTGAAGAGGGGAGGGAGGGAGGAGTAAGAAGAAGACAGGGAGGGTGGAGTAGAAGGTGAGATGAGGAGAACATGTGGAGGGGGGGAGTGAGAAGAACAGGGGGGAGTGAGAATAACACTGGACCCGGGGGGAGTTAGAATAACACGGGAGAGGGGGTGAGGAGAAGGGGAGGTGAGGAGAACACTGGGTGGGTGGGTGTAAGAAGAGATCGCTAGGGGAGGGTGGGGGTTGAGGAGAGACCACTAAGGGGCAGGGGAAAGCTCTATAGGACGGGGCGGGGCAGGACAGGGAGCTCTTTCACACTACGCGCGCACACACACACAATGCATCCCTATACATACACAGAAACACACAATGCATCCCTACACACACAGAAACACAACATGCTTCCCTTACACACAGAAACACACAATGCATCCATTGCGCACACACTCACAATGCAACCCTTACACACAAAGACAATGCATCCTTTGCACACATACACAGAAACACACAATGCAAACACATACACTGCTTCTCTTACATACACACACACAATGCATTTCTTACAGACACTCAATGCACACACTTACAGACACACACGTTGCATCCCTAATGCATACAAACACAGATTCAAACAATGCATCCCTTACACACAACCAGAAACACAATAAATCCCTTATACACAAACACACACTGCTTCCACTACACACAAACACACTGCATCACCTACACAAAACGTTATCCTTATACACTACATTCCATAAGCACACACATTAGATCCTCTACAACAACACATAACACATTCCCTACACACTCCACTCTATGTGAGCGAACTCATGGGTGGAACATATAGGTGGACTTATGGGTGGGCCTTATGGGCATACTCTCCGTCAGGCCCTGGGGCCCAGACATTGAGCTGTGTAAGGGGCCCAAAAAAATGGAGCTGCTTCCCGTTCCCCCAGAACATTGAATTTGATGACTTCAGTTACAAACAGCCTCCAGAGAGCCTATTCTACACCAGACCAGTGGAGCCAAATCTGGTTGTAAGTAGGCAATCTAGTATATTATTAGTGACACTAATCTCTAATTTACCTCACATTAAAGGGACACTATAGTCCCCAGAACCACTGGAGCTTAATGAAGTGGTTCCGGTATCTATAGCCGGTCCCTGCAGGCTTTTTAATATAAACACACACTGTGTGCAGCACTGGCGTTAATTCATATGGGTGGAGCATTGTGATGTCACATGGAGGGGGGGGCGGCAAATTTTTCTTTTGCCTAGGGCTGCAAAAATCCTTGCACCGGCCCTGTGTGCAATAAAGGCAGTTTAAGCATTATATTTTACAGGAAGTGTTTAGGAAGGCTGTACAAGTCACATGCAGGGAGGTGTGGCTAGGGCCAGTGTCCTTTCACCTGTCAATGAGTGAAACCAAAAGATGCCGAGTAGTGATTATGAATGGGTTTTATTTGAGTAACTTTTTTTTTTTTTTTTTTTAAAGTGCCTATGGGGAAATAGTCCTGTTTGCCAACCCGCTAATGCACACAATATTAATTCAGAAATAATTTAATTTCTGGAGTAAAAAAAAACCAAAAAAATATCCATGGCATATTTTAGCCTCTTGAGGAATAAATTGTCAAACTTTTGCCTCTGGGCTTGTTGCAGAACTAAATGTCTGACAAAGAATGAAAGGAATTGTGGGAATTGTAGTCTAATAAAAGATGAAAGACTGGAGAATGTCAAACCTCCTCTGAAGAGCAGTTATACATCAGAAATAATAGGCAATATGCATCAGTGATTATTTGTTTGTTTTTAAATAAATCTTATAATTTATTTATTTTTTATCTACACAGACTGTCAGTCAAGCTGCAGCGACAACATTTATAAAAACAGAGGAAGATTTTTTGATAATTTTATCTCGGATTAATGCATTAGTATTGAATATTCTGCTGCGGCCCGGTAAGTACTACTTACCACTAACAAGTCTAAATTTTGCCGGAATTTCCCAGCTGTCCCAGACAGCGTATGCAAATGCAATGTCACACATTTATCTTGTGACAATAATATTGACATTTTCCAAATGCCAGCCTGGCCAATCAGCATCTCTTCCTAAAGATGTATTGTATCAATGCATCTCTATGGGGAGAGTTCAGCTTCTCCATGGAGGTGTCCCTAAGCTTTAATGTAAACCCTGCCTTTTCAATATGCCTGAATGAGAACATAGCAACAATGTACCATTTGCTTTCTGAGATATATTGGCAGAGTAAGAGATTAGTAACTTTTCTTGCACAGTCTGTTTTCTTGTGGGAAGCACTAAACAGGACTGGTTTGTGATTAAAACGCCTAGTTTGGATAGATACGGACAGGTTTAGGATCATATCACATTATAGGGATTTCACAGGAGTTGACTGAGGTAGTTACAGGTTGACTTTGTGTTAATTCTTAATTTTGAAATGACAAAAATAACCCGTCTTCTAAATACCCCTGTGTGTGGAGAACGGTCACTTCTCTGGAATTTACAATATGGAATAAAACCTTGCAGATCTCCTAGAATTGTGTTAACTGGTTTGTGAGTTGTTTTATAAATGATTGACAGGCAGCTAAGATGGAGGCGCCCAGTTTCCGGGTAAAGAAAGTGGGTTTCTACATTTAATTTTAGTTTTCTTTTTTTAATTTTATATAAGTAAGCAGGATATTAAAAAGTGACCATTCTCTTTTAAGGAATTAAGTACCGTCATTTGGTAATGAGCATATAATAATAAATAGTACTATGCGTCTTTTAAATCGTGTAATAAAATTTATTATAGAAAATGAATTCTGTACGTTGCTGTACTGTATGTTCTGTATCCTTACCATGAGCTTTGAACAATATAGTTAAGTAGCTGAGTTAACCCCTTCAGGACCACTGACGGTCCTGAACTGTCATAGCGAAAAACTGGCTGCGAGAAGCGATCTAAGATCGCTCCCGCCGGTATAACACTGTAACTATCTGCCAGACATCCCAGGCAGATAGTAACAGCCAACTGCAGCGTGTGAGCGACCCACGATCGCTCACAATTGGCTGCTGTCAAAGTGGATGTTACAAACACTCACTTTGACAGTGATCTCTGCCCCTCTCTCCTCTGTAGCGTTTTGTGAGGCGAGAGACAGAGATCGTGATCGTTTGTTGCAGTAGAAATTTTCCAGAGCTTTATACAGTATCTAAAGTGGAAAAAAAAATTTTTTTTTAACCCCTTCCCTGCCAGATCTGTTATGGCAGTGCATTTGTACTGTCTGTATTATTATTTTTTTTGCGCTTAAAGGGTTAAATTTGTTTTAAAAATCTGTGTCTTGGTCTGTCTTAGTCAGTCAGTTTCCTTCCCCCAAATCTCCATTAGATTTTTGTGACAGGAGTTAGTTTAGAGATTGCTGTTTAGTCTGTTTTAGTAAAAAAAAAAGTCTAAAATTTTTTTGTGTGTTTTGTAATTTTTTAGTCGTGTGTAAAACATGCAGCGTATGTATAACTTGCAGGATGCCTTCTTGGCGTCACATTCTGACACCACTGACACTGCGTCAGATTTTGACCCAGGTCAGTTTTCTGACACGTCTAGTCAAGACGACATGTCATCCGTGTGTGAGCCGGCTGAAGAAAGAAGCTGTGCTTCCTCTGCTACGCCGAATGTGGAGGAGGACTGGGTACCTCCACAGTTAGCTGAGCCCAATGTCCCCCCTTTTAGTGCCAACGCAGGCATTAATGTTAATGTGGATGGCTTCTCCCCAACGCAGTATGTAGAACTATTTTTAGGGGATACCATCTGGGAGGAGATTGCTTCCCAGACTAACTTGTATGCTACCCAATTTATTGATAACAATCCAGGTAGCTATACAGTCAGGGGGCATGACTGGCATCCCACAGATGTCCCAGAGCTTAAAAAATTCTGGGCTCTTACCAGGGCCGGATTAAGAGCACACTGGGCCTGGTGCTGACAATTATGATGGGCCTAATTACGGAATCTTATCGACCAAAAATACTAAAACAGTAATTCCTCCCAAGCGTCATCCACTGATGGAGATGGTGCTGGAGGGAAACTCATAGGATGCAGCTATAAGAAAAAACATACCCTATGCTAATCTCTCTCTAATTTATGCTTTCATCTTTCAAGTAAATCCATACCCCCTAACAGCAGTGTCCAGTGAAGCAGGAAGTCAATGGGCGGGTAAAAGGGTGGGCCACTGGTGCGAATCACGTGACCAGACCTGCCAAAAGGGTTGAACATGCCCAAAAAGGGGGCATGTCTGTCCAAAGAATTTGAAGGACAACCTGGCATGAATGCATGTCAGTCTGCCTGCCAATCCTGCAGGCTGTCCAACTAAGGGCATACTATGCAGACAGCACCCTGATCTTGGCATAAATGCATCTAATGATGCGCTCGCTCCACGCTTTCTAAGGACTGTCCCCTAGCACTCGCTGGTCCACTTGTCTCCTTACCTTCTTACTAGCAGGCAGAAGTTCCTGGTATATAGTCTGAGACAGAGAAAATGTGTATGTAGTGAGTATAGAAGAAAGGGGACATGCCACAGTGTTAGAGAGACCAAAGTCAGCATTACCTAAACTAATTTTACTGTCAGCCACACAAGTTTTGTTCCCATACATCCCTCTTAAGCTTACAAACTTAAAGGGACACTATAGTCACCAGAACAACTACAGCTTGTTGTATTTGTTCTGGTGAGTAGAATCATTCCGTTCAGGCCTTTTGCAGTAAACACTGTCTTTTCAGAGAAAATAACTCCACTGGCCACTCCTTAGATTGATGCTAGAGGTGCTTCCTGGGGCAGTACTGCCTAGTGTGCAGCACTGCCATTCAGTGTCTCCACCCTCTGCATGCAGACACTGAACTTTCCTCATAGAAATGCATTGATTCATTTTATCTTTATGAGGAGCTGCTGATTGGCCAGGGCTATGTTGGACTTGTGCTGGCTTTGCCCCTGATCTGCCTAGTTGACAGTCTCAGCCAATCCTATGGGGAAGTATTGTAATTTGCTCAGACCACCACTTCTGATGATGTCAGCAGACAGTCAGTTCAGAGGCAGAGCAAGCAGCTGCAGACTTGAATACAAGTTATATTTTACTATACTTAGGGAGGCAAGAAGGGGCCAGGGTTTGTGGTTTTAACATAATAGGGTCAGAAATACATGATTGTGTTTCTGACCCTATAGTGCTCTTTTAAGCAAGAGTATGTGAAGAGTAGTTAGGGTTGCCACCTTTCTTGGGAAAAAAATACCAGCCTTAATCATTTGTATAATCACAAGGAGTGACATCAGAGAAAATTCTGTAAAATCACCAACAAACTACTCACAGATTGATTCTGCTGTATAGATGGATTGCTACCAGTGTCTGTCTCGCAAGTCACCCAATGTCTGTGTTCTATGTATCACAGTGTCAGTGTCCCCATGTCGCCCAGTCCCCTAGTCTCCCAGTGTCTCAGTGTCCCCATTTCTCCCAGTGTCCCAATGTCTCTGTGTGTCCCCATGTCACTAGGACATGGGGACACTGAGACATTTAGGGAAACTGGGAGAAATGGGGACACTGAGACACTAGTGACACAGACACTGGGAGACATGGAGACACTGGGAGACATGGGGACACTAAGACACTAGGGACACAGAGACACTAGGGACACAGAGACACTAGGGACACAGAGACACTAGGGGACACGGGGACACTAGGGGACACGGGGACACTAGGGGACACGGGGACACTAGGGGACACGGGGACACTAGGGGACACTGGGAGACTAGGGGACACTGGGAGACTAGGGGACACTGGGAGACTAGGGGACACTGGGAGACTAGGGGACACTAAGACACTAGGGACACAGAGACACGGGGACACAGATACTGGGAGACTAGGGGACACTGGGAGACTTGGGGACACTGGCTGGGAGACAGACACTTGGGGAGACATGGGGACAGTTGTGGACATAGACATGGGGACACTGGGACATATAGGGACACTGGGCACACTGAGAGACATGGGACACAGACACTGGGAGACTTGGGGACACTGAGACTCTAGCAACACTGGATGGCGGACATGGGGAAACTGGGTGAAATCTCTCCATGTCCCTATGTCTCACAGCATCCCCATGTGTCTCAGCATCCCCATGTGTCCCAGTGTACCCTAGTATCTCAGTGTCCCCATGTTTTCCAGTGTCCCCATGTTTTCCTGTGTCTCAGTGTTTCCAGGTCCCCTAGTGTCTGTGTCACCTTGTGTCTGTGTCACCTTGTGTCTGTGTCCCCATAGGTCCCCTAGTGTCTGTGTCCCCATGTATCTCAGTGTCCCCATGTGTCCCCTAGTGTCTCAGTGTCCCCATGTCTCCCTGCTGCCTTTCCCCCTATCCCTCACTTACCTGAGCTGTAGAGCTGCTGTTTGTACTCTGTGCTGTGTTGCTGCTCCCCCACAGATCAGTAAGTAGCAGAGAGGCAGGAAAATGCTGGAACTTCCTGTCCCTGCCTCTCTACACACACGGTGCTGGTATTGCAGAGTAATCTCCATTTATACTGAGAAAAATACCTGTATTTGTATTGCCGGTATTACTGCAATACCGGCACGGCCAGGCAGCTTCAATTACCGGCTGTGCCAGTAAAATACCAGTCAGGTGGCAAACCTAAGAGTAGTGTAATGATGTCCCGAACGGTTCGCCGCGGACGGCGAACATATGCGGTAAACTTTGACCCTGTACCTCACAGTCAGCAGACACATTCCAGCCAATCAGCAGCAGACCCTCCCTCCCAGACCCTCCTACCTCCTGGACAGCTCACTAAGAATGCAGCTTCAAAATGGATGCTGTCCAGGAGGTGGGAGGGTCTGGGAGGGAGGGTCTGCTGCTGATTGGCTGGAATGTGTCTGCTGACTGTGAGGTACAGGGTCAAAGTTTACTCAATGATGAGTCCGCAGCGAACCGTTCAGGACATCACTACTAAGGACAAAATTTTGAATCTATTTAGCAGTTTGTTTCATTAGATTTTGTAGATCAGTAAAAGATTTTTTTTAAGTAAAAGTCAAAAAACATGTTTTGTTTTTTAATTTTTCACCATATTTTATTTTTTTTTTTTTAAATTATATGACATGATAAAAATAATAGTTTGTAAAGAAAGCCCTTTTTGTCCTGGAAAAAACAATATATAATTTGTATCGGAACAGTAAATGAGAGAGCGGACAATTACAGCTAAACACAAACACCACAAAAGTGTTAAAATAGCTCTGGTCCTTAATGTACAAACATCGCAAAAACAGTCCGGTCCTGAAGGGGTTAAACAGAGAAGCATTACTTAACTCTTTCATTGCTGGACTGTTTACCTTCGAGGGAACACACCTACAAGGCTTTCTTTGTTTAGAAATCAGTGTTAATTTAGTTTTAGTCACATTTTTTTGACTAAAAAGCCATTTAAATATTAGTCGTATTTTAGTCATCTGAATTGTTTGTTATAGTTTACTAAATCTCAAAAATGTTAGTTGACTGAAATCTGACTAGAATTGTTAGTCGACAAAATGAACACTGATAGAAATCTGCTGTTTTTGTTCTTTAGATGAAAGTGACTCGTTGGGCAAAGACCACTTAAAATCCATTGTTCAGGTCAATGAAAGATTTCACGCCATTTGGGATTTAACATCTGGATGTTGCAAAACTCTTAAACTGCGTCTTGGTGACTCGTCCGTGGACGTGAACGACATTTACATCGTGAAAAATCAAAGCAACCTTTTACAGGTGTATACCGAGTAAGTATATTGACATGTCACTGATACAGATTGCAGTGGTTAGATATGAGCAGAAGCCAAATATGCATTGCTGAAATCTGTGGTTTTTACACCAAAATGCAGCTTTGTACATCACAAACTAGCTCTGATTTGCTCACATACTTCCTTTTAAAGGAGGCATGTTAACCACTGACATCCTCAGTGAAGAGGAACATGTGAGGAGACAGAGAAACACAAAAAGACAGCCACACAAACAAACCAAAATCTACAGAGAGACAGCCGAGGAAGCAGATAGATAGAGAGAGAGAGAGAGAGAGAGAGAGAGACGCAGACAAATCACCATACAGAAAGAGAGCGAGATGTTAAAATCCAGAGATACTGAGTAAAGAAATGTACATTATTTATTCCAGATGTGGTCTTTGCCATGACTTCACCTCTCTGTGATACCAATAAAGTGGATTACATTGTATTTAAATAGAATTGCTGGTTATTCCTTATATTGTATATATTGGCCAAACCGCACCAACGGGGTCTCTGCACCGACTAGGTCTCGCTACTTTCTAAACAGAGATACAGTCAGGGGTACAGAGGGGGACACCAACTGTCAGAGAGGCAGGGAGAAAGGAAGCGAGAGAGACTGCTGGCAGTGAAAGACAGCATACCAGTGACAAATACAGAGAGAGTGCACATTTCAAGGAATGGAGGGCTGCAATGGTTAGATAGGGCCCATTACTGTTTGTTGTAGACTAACTTCCCATCACTCAGTCCAGGAGAAGAGGCTGTAATGGTTAGATAGTGCCTTGTACTTTTTGTAAGCCAGACTACCCATCACTCGGTTAAGGAGAAGAGGGCTGTAATGGTTAGATAGTTCCTTGTACTTTTTGTAAGCCAGACTACCCATCACTTGGCTAAGGAGAAGAGGGCTGTAATGGTTAGATAGTTCCTTGTACTTTTTGTAAGCCGGACTACCCATCACTCGGTTAAGGAGAAGAGGGCTGTAATGGTTAGACAGGGCCCATTACGGTTTGTTGTAGACCCACTTCCCATAACTCTGTTAAAGAGAAGAGGGCTGTAATGGTTGGACAGTGCCTTGTACTTTTTGTAGGCCAGACTACCCATTACTCGGTTAAGGAGAAGAGGGCTGTAATGGTTGGATAGGGGTTTGTTAGAGGAACTCACATTTTGTCATTGCCACTAAGCAGTAACCTTGACTGTGTTGGTGTCTCGTGTCTACAGCGGTGTCCCACATTACCAGCATTGATATTCCTGTAAAAGTAGAATCTTGTCGATGTGACACATTGTGTGTATTGGGTTTTTTTCACTCTATTTAAGCTTAATATTTTCCATTCGGTCTGAACACATACCACAGCCTTTGCACTTTCTTTTTAACTGAAGTCAGCAAATATTGGCTTCTAAATTATCCAGAACGTTGTTCAGTGTGAGGGAAAGACAAAGTCAGAGCAGTCTGTGGCCGCAGAAACTATCCTACATAACATTCGTTCAGTTTGGTTACTCTGGTCTTACTGGTGATATTAAGTGTGAATTCTCAATGCAGCCCTGTGAGAGTGATTAACTCCCAGAAAAGACAAGGGCAGGGTAAAATGATCTATTTTATATTCTGATTATTTAAATTTTTTTGCAGGTATTTTCTGGCCGTTACGAATCATATTGTGATCAAAGGATTTGACAAAGTCTCAAAACCAACAAGGTACGGTGAGCAACATGAGACTTGTGGAAGGTTTATTAACGGATCAAAGACCACACCGCAATAACAGTGATGTTTACTGATTTAACAGCAAATTATAGTAAATTGTAAACCACACTGCAAAATCCAGGCTAGAAATCACCAAGTTCGGACTATCGCGGTGTTGGAAATCTTCAAAATCAGCTATTCTAGCTTAAATGTTGCAATATGGGTTCCGATTCCTTATAATGTGGTGTTTAGTGAATAAACCCCCTCGGTATAAATAAATGTCACATAATTGGCTAAGATGCAAAAAAAATACTGTGTGTCTGTGTGTGAAAGAGAGAGAGTGAGAGAGACCTGGGACCATATAGCCACAGTCTTGAGGATATATATGAGTTTAGTGAATAAACCCCCTCTGTATAAATACATGTGGAGGGAGAGAGAGACACACACAGTCTTGACCAGGGCCGGCCTTTGGGGTGTGCGAGCTGTGCGGCCGCACAGGGCGCCATGGCAACAGGGGCGCCGGGCGGCCGACACAGCTCGCAGTCGCTCTGTCACTGGCCGGCCCGAGATTGTGTGAGAGCTGAGCCGCGGTCAGTTTCCGGAGCGTGGAGGAGGAGCTTGGGGCGCAGGCGCAGCGTCCAAGTGCTGCACCTTCACAGAGAGCCGCAGAGGGATCCGCTCCATGTGTGAGGGCGGCGGCCGGTGCTCTGCAGACAGGGAGGGAGCAGCAGCCTTCAAAGTAAGTACCTTATTTATTTTTAAGCCAAACATCTTTCATTAAATGGGGCAGGGTCTAATTAAGGGGGGCAGGGGACTAGATAAGAGTGGCACTGGGTCTAATTAAGGGGGGCAGGGGACTAGATAAGGGTGACACTGGGTCTAATTAAGGGGGGCAGGGGACTAGATAAGGGTGGCACTGGGTCTAATTAAGGGGGCAGGGGACTGATGAAGGGGTGGCCAGGGGTTGGATTATTTGGCATGGGATGTATTAAGGGGGCTGATGAAGGGGAGCAGGGGGTTGAAAAGGGGGGCATGGGACTGATTAAAGGGGGGCAAGTGGGTGATAGGGGTGGGAGGGTACTGATGAGGGGGTCAGGGGGCTGATAAAAGGGGGGCAGATGGCTGATAAATAGGTGGGAGGGAATTGATGAGGGGGCAGGGGACTGATGAAGGGGTGGCCAGGGGTTGGATTATTTGGCATGGGATGTATTAAGGGGGCTGATGAAGGGGAGCAGGGGGTTGAAAAGGGGGGCATGGGACTGATTAAAGGGGGGCAGGTGGGTGATAGGGGTGGGAGGGTACTGATGAGGGGGTCAGGGGGCTGATAAAAGGGGGAGGGGATTGGTGAGGGGGTCAGGGGACTGATGAATGGGGCAGAGGGCTGTTAAAGGGGTGGGAGGGGATTGATTAGGGGGTCAGGCGGCTGATGAATAGGGGCAGGGGGTGGGAGGGTGGGAGGGAATTGATGAGAGGGGCAGGGGACTGATGAAGGGGTGGCAGGAATTGATAAAGGGGTGGGAGGGGATTGATGAAGGGTAAGGGGTGGCTAGGAGTTTGACGAAGGGATGGCCAGGGCATTGATGAAGGGGAAGGGGTGGCCAGGAGTTTGATGAAGTGGTGGCCAGGGGCTTGGTGAAGATCTGGCCAGGGATTTTGGTTAAGAGGTGCAGTGGTTTTGTAGAAGGGGGTGGAGGCAACAGATTGTGAATGCTCCTAAAATAGTTTGAAGGGGTCCAAACAGAGACAGGTGAGGGGTGGGGGGGGGCACCACAAGATTGTTTCGCACAGGGCGCCTGAACACCTAAGGCCGGCCCTGGTCTTGACGATATGAATTCCACACAAATTGTATTGCTTTTATTAAGAGGTCTGGCAATTAAAAATAAAATAAACAAAAAGAAAAACCTTGCTCTCCTGAGCACTAACTCACACTTGTTACTAAATACAGCTGGGCGGCCTGCTGCCAACAATACAAAACACAAAATCGAGCACAGACCTTTTTCAAATGTAAATGTTTATTTTATCCTTCCGAACACGAAATTCATTAACGGACTTGTGTAGGGAGATATGCAGTCTCACACACTTTGTCCTTCTCCATGTGAATCCCTGACATGGAAATTTTATAGAAGCCTTGTGCTGATCATTGCTAACGGGTGAGCAACTATCTGGGTGATCCAGAACTCCTGGATTGGATTGCTCACCTGCTGTGCGGTATGTAAACTGTGGAGTGGAGCACTGGCCCTCCCTTCACTCCAAATGTTCCACCCCAGGAACCCATATTAAAAAACAGAATAGCTCTGACTAAAACAGACAGACATTCTTCCTGTGGCTTTTTCAGACCACATTTAGCAGTACTCGTGGAGAAATGTACACCCCATCCAAACGATGCCCTGCACTCTCTCACATATCCTCCACCCCAGCTCAAACCTTGTGGGGTGAGCGACCATTGTCACAAGGGTATGTTTACGTGAATGACCATCAGCATTTCCTTGTATATACCAACCATGTGCTCTATTGAGAAATGATATGGTTGTAAACTAAGGAACCATTAAATAACTCTGCTTTTGTTTTCTTTATTTTGACTCCTTCAAGTAAGTGGTGTGTGTGATCTGTTACGAACCTAAATTTCCTGCCCAACAAGTAGTACTTGAGAATTTCCACAGTTCACTTAATAGCTAGACACTCCTTCTCGGCTGTTGAATATTTATTTTCTCTGGGTGAAGTTTCCTGCTCTGGTGCAGTATTTGGTGTTCTTCATCTTTCCTGTGAGAGCATTGTTTCAAGTCCACCATCAGATGCATCTGTTTGTCGGATGAATTCCGTGGAAAAATTGGGTGTAACCAACACAGGTCAGTGTTGAGGTCAGTTAAGGCAGTGTTCCCCAACCCAGTCCTCAGGGACCACCAATAGTCCAGGATTTATGTATTTCCCTGTTTTATTCCAATGGAGATAATGTCAAAACCTTGACTGTTGGTGGTCCCTGAGGATTGGGTTGGGGAACCCTGAGTTAATGGTGGCAAAATTGGAAATAAATCTCCTGTAATAGCCAATAAGACCAAGGAAAGCCCTAACCTGTTTCTAAGTCAAGGGTCGAAGTCAATTTCCGCAAATTGTGTCTCGACTAACCCTCTCCCAACGAAATAACTGAGATATTTGGCCTCCTCTAGGCCAATAGTACACTTACTAGGGTTTACCGTCAGGTCAGCATTTAGTATGAAATAAATGACTACTTGCAGTTTTGGTAAAGGAGACTCCCTATCTTCACTCTGTATAACCACATCATCCAAGTATGTCGCTGCATAAGAGGTATGTGGCTTTAGGATTCTGTCCATCATTCTTTGAAACGTTGCTGGAGCCCCATGTAAGCCAAATGGTAATACTTTGTATTAAAAGGTCCATCTGGAGTAGAGAAAGCAGTTAGTTCCTTTGTCTGGGCTGTGAGAGGTACTTGCCAATAACCCTTTGTTAGATCCAGTGTGGTAAGGTACTGGGCTTTCCCAAGTCTTTCCAAAAGTTCATCAACCCTTGGTATAGGATATGCGTCAAATTTGGATATTGCATCAAGCTTCCGGTTGTTGTTATTAATATTTGTAAACCGCTAACAAATTCCATAGCGCTTTACAATGGGTGGACTAATAAACCTGTAATTGTAACCAGACAAGTGGGACACACAGGAACAGAGGGGTTGAGGGCCTGCTCAATGAGCTTACATGTTAGAGGGGAGGGAGTGGGATATAGTGACACAGTAACAGAGGGATTGAGGGCCCTGCTCAGTGAGTTTACATGTTAGAGGGAGTGGAGCATAGTGACACAGTAACAGAGGGATTGAGGGCCTGCTCAGTGAGTTTACATGTTAGAGGGAGTGGGGTATAGTGACACAGTAACAGAGGGATTGAGGGCCTGCTCAGTGAGTTTACATGTTAGAGGGAGTGGGGTATAGTGACACAGTAACAGAGGGATTGAGGGCCCTGCTCAATGAGTTTACATGTTAGAGGGAGGGGGGCATAGTGACACAGTAACAGAGGGATTGAGGGCCTGCTCAGTGAGGTTACATGTTAGAGGGAGTGGGGTATAGTGACACAGTAACAGAGGGATTGAGGGGCCTGCTCAGTGAGTTTACATGCTAGAGGGAGTGGGGTATAGTGACAGTAACAGAGGGATTGAGGTCCTGCTCAGTGAGTTTACATGTTAGAGGGAGTGGGGTATAGTGACACAGTAACAGAGGGATTGAGGTCCTGCTCAGTGATCTTACATGTTAGAGGGAGTGGGGTATAATGACAGTAACACAGGGATTGAGGGTCCCGCTCAGTGAGTTTACATGTTAGAGGGAGTGGGGTATAGTGACACAGTAACAGAGGGATTGAGGCCTTGCTCAGTGAGTTTACATGCTAGAGGGAGTGGGGGTATAGTGACACAGTAACAGAGGGATTGAGGGCCCCGCTCAGTGAGTTTACATGTTAGAGGGAGTGGGGTATAGTGACACAGTAACAGAGGGATTGAGGGTCCTGCTCAGTGAGCTTACATGTTAGAGGGAGTGGGGTATAGTGACACAGTAACAGAGGGATTGAGGCCCTGCTCAGTGAGTTTACATGTTAGAGGTAGTGGGGTATAGTGACACAGTAACAGAGGGATTGAGGGCCTGCTCAGTGAGTTTATATGTTAGAGGGAGTGGGGTATAGTGACACAGTAACAGAGGGATTGAGGGCCTGCTCAGTGAGTTTACATGTTAGAGGGAGTGGGGTTTAGTGACACAAAAGGTAAAGGTAAGACCACCATCTGGTTTTGGTACAAGCACAATTGGGCTACACCAATCACTTTGTGACTCTTCGATTACCTCAAAGTCCAACATTTTCTTTACTTCGGTTTTGCATTAAAGGATGTATTAAATAATGATAAGTTTTAAAAGGCTTCTTTTTTTTCCCTGTTGCAGCATTTATTGGAAAACCAATAAAAGGGGTTTGAAGACGCTGATCGGAGAGACGGATGATATCTCCCTGACTGTCTTCTTACAGAGAATCTTCACCGAGCCGTTCAGAGATCACGTCCAGACGTACTCATTGTTCCTGTCCCAGATCAATGGGAAGCTGGCAGAGGTAAAGTGCAGCCCCCCGCATTTCCTGCGTCATTTGCTTTCCCTGTAGGATGGTATTAGAAGAATCATGTTGTAAATGTCGCCATTCAAACAGAAAGATTAAATTGTAATCTCAATGCTATAACGGTAATCTAATCCTAAACGTCTAACACCAAATAAGTCTCATTATAATTAGCATGTACTATTTCACAGTGATGTACCCCATGCTGTAACTGCACGGCTGTGGAGTCCTGAGAGAGTATTGTGGTGTACCTCCCTGACATTTATCAATGTACGCCAGGCTTTGGGAGTTATGTTCATAGTATCTGCATGCAGGTAATCTCTAAACTAATGCTGGCAGCCTCCTAACTAATCAATGTGAAGAGGGCCACCTGACATTCTTACAACTGAACCACTGGTCTCACCCAATGCGTTTCTTGACATAGAGCATATACTCTGGGTAGGGCTGGTGGAAGGGTTTTTGCCGCCCTATGCAAAAAAAAATTTGCCGCCCCCCCATATGTCCTGCCTACCATGTGACATCACAATGCCCCGCCCATATGCTCTGCCATATGGGCCAACGCCAGTCTGCACAACGTGTCTTTTATCTGAAAAGACAGTGTGTTTACATTAAAAAGCCTACAGGCACAGGCTATAGACACCAGAACCACTACATTAAGCTGTAGTGCTTCTGGTGACTATAGTATCCATTTAATGTGCGGTAAATTAGAGATTAGTGCCACTAATAATATATTGGATTGCCTACTTACCACCAGATGAGGACAAGAGGCTGATGATGGGCTCAGTCTGGCTCCACAGGTCTGGTGTTTTTAACAATGCTCACAACAATTAACGAACAGGAAGCAGCTCCATTTTTTAGGGCCCCTTACACAGCTCAAAGTCTGGGCCCCCAGGGCGTGACGGTGAGTATGCCTACAATGCCCACCCATAAATCCACCTACATGGCCCACCCATGAGTTCTCTCACAGGTAGTGGAGTGTATGTGTGTAGGGGATGTTTTATGTGTTATTGTAGAGGATGCAATGTGTGTGTGTTCTTACAGAATGTAGTGTATAGGGATACCAATTTGTGTAAGGGATGTAGTGTGTTTATAGGGGATGCAGTGTGTGTTTGCGTGTAAGGAATGCATTGTATGTTTCTGTGTGTGTGTGTGTGTGTAAGGGGTGCAAGGTGTGTTTCTGTGTATTTAATTGAATGCAGTGTGTGTCTGTAAGGGGTGCATTGATTGTGTAAGAGATGCATTTAGTTTCTGTGGGTAAGAGAATGAGTGTTTGTGTGAACGTAAGGGATGCATTGTGTGTTTCGGGTGTGTCTGTGTGTGAGTAGGAATGCATTGTATGTTTCTGTGTGTGGGGATGCATTGTGTATGTGTGTAGTGTAAAAGAGAGGGTTTGTTGGGGTAGGATAGGGACTGAAAGGGGAGCAGCTCTTTATTTTTTTTTTATTTAGTGGTCCTTACCCCCCCTCCCCTCCCCTAGTGGTCCTTACCCCCCCTCCCCCTAGTGGTCCCTTACCCCTTCCCCTAGTGGTCCTACCCCCTTCCCCTGGTGGTCCTTACCCCCTAGTGGTCCTACCCTCCCCAGTGGTCCTACCCCCCCCTCCCCTAGTGGTCCTTCCTCCCTCCCCACGTCCTACCCCCTCCCCCACGGGGTCCTTCCCTCCCTCGTGGTCCCCCTCCCCTCGTGGTCCTTCTCCCCTCGTGGTCCTTCTCCCTCGTGGTCCTTCCCTCCCCTCCCTGCGGGTCCTTCCCTCCCTCCCTAGTGGTCCTTCCCTCTCCCTAGTGGTCCTTCCCTCCCTCCTTAGTGGTCCTTCCCTCCCTCCCTAGTGGCCCTCCCTCGTGGGTCCTACCTCCCTCCCTCGTGGTCCTACCTCCTCGTGGGTCCTACTCCCTCCCCTCGTGGGTCCTACCCCCTCCCTCGTGGTCCTACTCCCTCCCTCGTGGTCCTACCCCCCCTCGTGTGGTCCTACCCCTCCCCTCGTGGTCCTTACCCCCCCTCCCCTCGTGGTCCTTACACTTTGCATCTGACTTTGTCCACTATAAATTTATGCTGCGCTCCTACAGCATGGCTCTTTCCTCTGCAAAAGTAAGCTACTTAAACACCCTCATAAGCACAGTGTCCCACCAACCCAAACACCTGTTTCACACTTTTGATGCACTTCTTCGCCCTGTGACTCCCCCTCCTTCCGCCACAAACTTTGCATCTCATTTCACTGAGAAGATCTCTACAATCAGGAAAGAGATCTCTAATCTTTCTCCAACCAGTATCAATACATCACCCAACCCCACTCCCCCTGCCATCCTAAGCTCATTTGTACCTGCTACAGCACAAGAGGTTTCTGCTCTGCTCCTGTCCTCCCGCCCCACCACCTGCTCCCTCGATCCTATTCCCTCGCATCTCATCCACACTTTGTCTCCCTCTCTTGCTCTTCCTCTCGCTAACATTTTCAATCTCTCCCTTTCCTCTGGCACATTTCCCTCTGCCTTCAAACATGCAACCGTAACTCCAATTCTGAAAAAGCCCAACCTTGATCCCAACTCCCCATCCAACTACCGCCCTATCTCGTTACTGCCATTTGCCTCCAAGATTCTCGAGAGAGTTGTCTATGCCAGATTAACAGACTTTTTTGAATCCAACTCTCTGCTTGACCCCCTTCAGTCTGGATTCCGCGCTGGTCACTCTGTCGAAACTGCTGTGACCAAAGTATCCAACGATTTAATTGCTGCTAAATCTCGCGGCCAATACTCTATCCTAATCCTCCTTGATCTTTCTGCTGCCTTTGACACTGTTGATCATCAACAGCTTCTTCACATTCTCCGTAACTTTGGTAACTAGTGGTTCTTCCCCTAGTGGTCCTTCTCCCCTCCCTAGTGGTCCTTTTCTCTCTCCCTAGTGGTCCTTCTCCCCTCCCTAGTGGTCCTTTCTCCCCTCCCCTAGTGGTCCTTCCCCCCTCGTGGTCCTCCCTCTGGTCCCCTCCCCTCGTGGTCCTACCTCCTCGTGGTCCTTACCCCCCTCCCCTAGTGATCCTTACCCCCCTCCCCTTCCCTCCCCTAGTGGTCCTTACCCCCCCTAGTGGTCCTTACCCTCCTCTTCCTTCCTGCCTATGTAGCGTGGCCGGGCGGCGTGGAACGTGGGACAGCAACTTCTGTTTCCTGTACCTGCCCGCCGGCGGACTTAAGCGGCAGCTGGGTACAGGAAAAAGAAGTTCCTGTCCCGCGTTCCGTGCCGCCCGGCCACGCTACATTGAGAGACCGGCAGGAGGGAGCGCTCTGCGCTTGCTTCCTGCCAGTCACTCAAATCTGGCCGCCCTCCATACAGCAGTGCTGCGCCGCCTGAGGCTTGTAAAAGCACTCAGACGGCGCAGCATGAGGAGCCGCACCGGTGATTCTGGGCTCCGGCGCCCCCTGCTAAGGTGTGCCCTAGGCGGCTGTCTAGGTCGCCTTACAGGTAGCGCCGGCCCTGACTCTGGGTTACGTGGGACACGTGGTGCATAATACTAATGTTTGGTGTTTTATAAAGGTGAAATATTCTAAACAGAGAATGAGGATGCCTTTACTTGTGACATCTAACAATTTTAAAAAAGCATTTTCATTAAACACTAAAGTATAGTAAATATTGTAGTTTTTTTAAAAAAAATTTACGTTTTGAGTTTGTGGCTTTCTTGCAGGTTTTGCTATGAGAAAATCTGTTGGGGGAAAAAGCAACACACTGAAATAGCTTGCTAAATACAGGAGCTAAAAAGTACATGTGAAAATGTCATTTTTCTTCTATTTTTAAATGCTGATTCAAATTGGGAAATGTGCGTATGATCCTAATGCTGTGTGTATTGGCACACAGTGAAAATATCAGACCCAAAGCATCATAGTTTGTGATATTTAACAGATTGTGGCACTCTGTTTAATATCACACATCTGATAAAACAAAACCACTTTTTACTGGGATTTCTTTGTTTTTTTATGTCTTTATTTTACACATCCAGGAGCAAGCGAGATAAAAATATCCAGGTACCCGAGGGGAACAATCATCTTTGAAGTGATATTTGATGCATGCGCTACCATATTAGTTAAAAATAAATGTTCTAGCATTTGAAAGCTGGCAAGAAGATTTGATGTAGATATTGCTGCTCAGAAATACCTAAATAATTGTCATCTTACACTATTTAAATTTGTTTTTATTTATTTGCTAATCCATTAGATAAATATAAAGTTTCATAGTTTGGTACCTCACAGTATAGTAATTGAAATAAAAGAAACCCCTGTCTTGGAGGGTTAAAGTGACTGCGTATGTTTTAGGGATATTTGTCATTCACACAGGATTCCGATAAGGATGTTTTCTCAAGGAAGGTATGATATTCATTAATAATTTTTTTAATGTTTTAGGAGAGTGGAGAAACCTCATCGATAGACTCGCTGAATACGTTTGTAAATCTGCAAAAATATATCAGTCAGATTTTAGATGAAGCCTTCCAGACAAAAATGCTATGGGTGTCTTCATCAAGCAAATTAACAGTAAGTGGTATGAAAAGAACGGCACGTTTATATTTACTGCTAAAAAAAAATTATATTTATTTAAAGGGGAAGTTACAATAATGTGCTTAAAAAAAAATTGTAGGGTTACTCACAAAAGTGAGAATTCAAAGAGAATTTTACATTTTAAGGTCAGAGTAGCTGAATTGTAGCATTGCTGGCCTAGTGAATATTTCCAGATCAGCGATATTGACCTGAAATGTGAAATTTCCTTTAATTCACTTTGAATTCTCAGTTTAGTGTAGATGCCTGTTAATCTCATTTTATCATTGGCTTCTGTGGTGCTTCACCATTTACGGTCACTATGAGGATCTAGAAAGTATGGGTTATAAAGGAACGTTCCAAAAACCCTAAAACACTCCAGCTTCAGGTATGCATTTAGTTTTGAGATTCTACTAAATCAGACTGGTTCTGTGACATTGACGTAGAATCAGAAATATCATTTCGTCACATACAGTATGTGTGACAAAAATATGTAAATTAAAACGGTGAAATATTCTGCTGGTGAGAGCTTCTGAGGAACCTGAAGCATCTCTGAAATGCAGCTTTAATGTAAAAATACGTCAATATGTGGGTGTAATATCATACAAAAAAAGTACAATTATACTAAGAATCTGCAGAACAATGTGAGCCGCTATTGCAGCATGCAGTGAATCCCTGTAATGTGCTCAAGGCCTTCCCTAAATGGAGCCGTAAAATATAACCTACAAAGGTTGCTACAGAGTATTGCAGAAAAAAGTGGGCAGCAACTCATGGGACAAAATTCTATCTCCCTAGCTCTAACTACTTTGATAAGTTTATACCGGATTGTAAGTCCTATTTAAGTTTTGGAATATTGTGAGATTCTGAAACTCTGGTAAAATCTGATATCATTATGTTGCAGTTGCTGCCTATGTACAATTGATCTATCTATCTATCTTACAGGCAGCTCTGTGCACTCCAGATCGCAGGCTACAAGAAGATAGCAAAAATGTCCAGATAGCGGTCACTTCGGGCAGATACGACCGAATCCTTCTCTTTGATGACTCTTTGGTATTTCTTCAGGTATGTATCATTGCTAATTTTATCGCTGACATTAAGTGTTGTGACGCCATATAATACGTTGTTTGCTTCTTAATTTTGTCCTTTAGGGGATTGAAACTCACATCTGTGATTTAAAGACAGTTTGGGTATGTTCCTCGACAAAGCAGAACTATTTTCAAAACTTGTGAGTATCGACACATGCCAATCCGCAATACTTCCACATACATTTCAAGTAATTCCAGTTTTCCATAGAAGAAATGTTTCTGAGTTAAATTTGGTCTTTTTACAGGACCATTATCAAATAGTGGAGGGCATCATTCTTGTCTTGTCTGATGTTTGGCACATACGTTTAGTCCCCAGATAATACCACCAGGATATTGCACATGCCACGCAACTTTCTATATTTCGTATTCCATTTATAAGTTTACGGTCTGACTACTGCATTCATGAGGAAGTGTACTTAGTCAAGTGGATATTGAGAGACTAGGCAACTCCAGGGAAAACTCCCTTGCTTTTATAACCCTCCCTATCACACAGGTGCCTCATTCCACTGTCCTCTTTACTCTTATACTGCAGAGAGCCTCTGGAAAAAGGATTTCCAAAGTTAGTGGGTTAATCTTATAAGAGCAGGCATTAGGGTGTTTGAATAGGACCTGCCAAAAATGGGGCACATAGGCGTCAATGAAGTCAGGTGATTAAAAAAAAACAAGCAAACAAAAAAAAAACTATTGCATTTTGTGAGCTTTGAAGCTGGTATGTAGTGACTGAGTGAGTGTGCTACATATTCCGTACGTTGCCTGTGTGTGTGTGTGTACGTGTATTGCCATAACTTGGCTGTAGGATTAACCCATCTATTAACTTTTCTACAGCCAGCTGTTGCAGATCATCACTCCAGAGGAGGAATTTGTGCTTACTTCCAGAGAACCTCAAAATCAGGTTTGTTAAATTAATAAATATGATAGTGACAATTACAGGACACTTTGACCACAGATCAGAGATTTACCATCAGACAAGTTTGAGATGGATTGTTACAGTATACACAATATTATAAACAAAGTCTTTTCTTTCATTATATTCACTTATTTTAATCTGCATAAAAGCAAAAACTCCTCCACAATGTATCTAGATGATTGTATCCACAAAGTATGCTATATATTCAGAAATCTGAAACCGCTATCTAGTCATTAATGACTAGCAGAAGAAATTTCCTCGAAGTGAGCGTTGTCACTTTTTGTCTCGCAGGAATCTCAAAGCGAAAATAACTGCTCAGCTGTCAGAAATAAACACAAGTTGCAGAATCAGAAATAAAAAGATTAAGCTGGTATTTGTGGATTAGAATGTTTTGTTAGTTTTCGCTTTATCCAAGGGACGGTGTTGCAGGCGTTCACGCTAGGAGGACGTTGATCAGGGACAAAGTTCAGAATGTTAAATTATCGTCTTTATTAACTATAATGGCAGTTGTCAAATACATACTTTCTTTTACATCACATACATAATCTCCTTACACAGTCCTCATTCCAATCAAACTGATATTACTTATTTGACATTTTTCATACATTATCTATGATTCTATTATTTTTAGCAGCAAAATTACAGTTGTGATTTCTTTATTTTACAATATGAGAGATAGTGACCACACAGATCCATATTCAACTCTGGTCGGTATTCGCCCAAACAGGACATGGCACAGTCTCCAAAAATCGTGGTATAAGATCATGGCACAAATGAAAGATGTCTTGGGCTCACAATAAGGCTTTTGTCAAGTCCGCTGTGTTGTCCATGTATTTCACTGATTCTATCCTCAAAGTGATAGTAAATACAAAACAAGCATCTCCACTTAAACAATACAGTTTTGTTTATATTCGTGGGTGAATTCCCCGTGTCTCCTGTATATCCTTAAAGTGGATAAACTGTTTTTTCCAGATTTAGCTGAAATTGTTATTTTTGACATTCTGTGAGGTTTAGTTATGACTAATGTTAAATTGACCCTATGATTGCCGGATAAGTGCGTAATGCTATCTGGAGCTAGTAGGATTAAACAGGAGCCCTTACAAGTTGGTCCCTGTAAAAGCTTAAAAAAAAAACAATAAAGAGAAATAACTTCTGTCGTATGATTTCTCTTTTTTGACATTTATTACGGCACTGGGAAGTCAGCTTCCAAATATAAACCTTCATTAAGGAGGAATTCAAAGAATAAATAGAGCGCTTGGAAGAGATTATATTAATAGTTGTATTAAAAATAAAGCAGCTTTCACAAAATAGTTTAGATTTTGTGATAAGTATAATTATGGAGAAAAAGTACATTCATTAGGATTAAACCTAATCTGAAAAATAAATAAATATAGTCAAGGAATTTACAGAAACAAGAGATTTTTGATAACAAAATAACGAGTTTCTGATTGACATATAGTCAGTGGGCCTGATTACGTGGATTACATGGGAGATATAAATATATTTTTCTAAAAGTAGACTGGATCCTTGATCAAACAAAGATTGCGCGGTCATAACTTCACATATTGTTTTGCTCACAGGTTTTCCATTGTCTAACAATTTAATTTTATAGAGAATTCCACCTTGTATCTGCATCACTGACTGTCAAAGGGAAAAACAACAGGAACTAACCGTCTGTTTATCGTAATAACCCTCTGGTCTCCCTCCTCTTACAGTGTATTACAATACAAGCAGTAGGAGAACTCCTGACTTTCAAAACTAAGGCCAAATATCGGGACTGGAATTTGTCTGAATTCAAGTTTTCGTTTTCTTAACTTGGAAATTTTCAGCCTGAATTTGGAACTTGATTCTCAAGTCACCAAAATGTGCTGTTTAGTAAATAAACCCCTTATGTTAGAAGAAAGGCATATCTTCTCCGATATGGACGAGTGAAATAAAATGGACAAATGTGCAATATTCTAGAGCTCAATGCACCATGTTGGTATTTTAATTTATTTGTTTGTTTACATGTAGGCTGTATGGCAATGGAAACTAAACCAACTGATCCAGCAGAGGCTGATCGGACGCAGGAATTTTCCTCTCTGGGGGAAGGCTGGAGAAACCAGCGACCCTCCGACAAGTCGCGTGTCTACGTATACCTACAAGAATGAAGGCAGATTCAAAAATGCGACCTATGATGGAGACATGTCCTGGGGAAAGCCTGACGGAAAGTGAGTAACGTGTTTTTATTAAAAGTAACCCATAAGATGTGAGTTCTGTGCTAACATGGGTCCCTGAATGCTCACAGACTGTAGAAATTAGCTTAAAGGGGCACTATAAACACCGAAACAATTTTTTCATAATCAAGTGGTTTTGGTGTATAAATCATGCCCCTGCAGCCTCACTGCTCAATCCTCTGCCATTTAGGAGTTAAATCACTTTGTTTATGCAGCCATTGCCACACCTCCCTGCATGTGACTTACACATCCTTCCTAAACACTTACTGTAAAGAAAGATGCTTAACCCTCTTTTATTGCAAATTCTGTTTAATTTAGAATTTCTTATTGCTTGTTCTGTTAATAGCCTGCTAGACCCTGCAGAAGCCGGCGGGGAGGGGGAGAAGAGTGATTAAAGTTACATTTACAGAACAGAAGATAAAAAATGTCAAGTAAACCCACTGTGTTGCCACTCCTGATTAAAATTGAAACCATTTTTTAAAGCAGGCTGTGTCAGTCACAGCCAAGGGAAGTGTGTCTAGGGCTGCATTAACAGAAACAAAAGTGATTTAACTCCTGGCAAAGTATTGAGCAGTGAGACTTCAGGGGAATGATCTATACACCAAAACTGCTTCATTAACTAAATTTGTTTTGGTGACTATAGCGTCCCTTTATGCAAAAACACAAGAGATGAGCTTTGTCATATATACCTATTATCAGTCTTATTCAATGAGACTCCACAGGTAAATCCTGGACAGATGAATTTATTCATACGTAGGTTTATTGGAATTACATGTGTTTGTACCAGTTGAGCAGAATTTGCGCAATATTGACGATATTTAATTATTTAACAAGTTCCAGTTGTTAATTTGCATTTCTCGTTCCATCCATCCAGGGGCACGCTGAAATGGCCGGATGGACGGAATCACGTTGGAGATTTCCAATTTGGTCAAGAAAATGGGTAAGATCATGAATTTTAACTATAAATCCATATGTTAACTTTGTATTTTTATACCTTTTTTTTTTTTTTTGCTTGTTTCAAAAATAAAGAAATAACGAAGTAACACACAATCAAAAATATTGTCACTGAAAGACCTTGCAACAAAATTAACTGAAACAAAGCGACTTATTCGGGCAAAATTAGCTCATCTGAACCAATTAATCAATTTAGCTCTAGTCAAAGATTGGCTATTTTAGTCTAAATTTCTCCATTCAGATTATCTACAAATAGCACTCTAGTATATAATCCCATTAATATCACTTTATAAAAGCAGTGGCCTAGTGTTGGTTTGACCCTATTAATTCTCCTCTGCTTAAAGGTAACCTATACGGTAAATACAAAGTTTTATTCCTTACGCTATAGAACCCTCTGGTTGCCCCCTCCCTCGTACCTCCCACCCCCATTTTATAAAAGGATAAAAACAACTTTGTGTACTTGCCCAATTCCAGCACCAATCTTCCTTGGAGTTGAGTCGGTGCTCGGCCTCCTCCGACCTCATCTGAGTGCATTAGGCCCTCCACATGGAAAGCATTTCTTCATTTTTAGTGAATTTTAGTGACGCCAGATGTCCTCATGCAGAGCGTGAGAATGTCCAGCGTCAGGTGACGAAAAGCCAGTTGCCTCTAGTGGCTGTCTGATTGATTAAGCCACTCCTAGTCCTACAATGTAATTATTTCTCCAAAATTGCAGTGATTTACATTACAGGACTAAGTGGGACAGGGACACTTCACCCAGACCACTTCAACATTTGAAATACATGTTACGACTAAATGTTTGATATCTGCCAATAGAATGTATGTTTGAAGGACACTTTAGTTTCTGTTCCAGGCATAGTTCATTCTGTAACAGCTCTGTTAACCCCTTAAGGACTAAGCCAAATGTACACATTGTGAACAAAACAAAATGTAAACAAAACCTGGCATTTGCGCTACATGTCTGTCCAACCGTAATTCACCTCTTTCATATTAAATGCACCCACCCTTATTATATATCATTTTATTCAGGTGAAACAGGGCTTTCATTTAATATCAAATATTTAGCTATGAAACATAATTTAATATGAAAAAAATTGGAAAAAATACTATATTTTATTTTTTTAGTTCTACATGACATTTTAACTGTGAATGTCATAATACTGTTTGCTTTTACTGCAATAAAATACACATATTTGTATTCAGTAAAGTCTCACGTGTAAAACAGTACCCACTATGTACAGGTTTTATGGCGTTTTGGGAAGTTACAGGGTCAAATATAGTATGTTACATTTGAAATTGAAATTAGCCAGATTGGTTACATTACCTTTGAGACTGTATAGTAGCCCAGGAATGAAATTTACACCCATAATGGCATACCATTTGCAATAGTAGACAACCCAATGTATTGCAAATGGTGTATGTCTAGTCTTTTTTAGTAGCCATTTGGTCACAAACACTGGCCAAAGTTAGCGTTAGTATTTGTTTGTGTGTGAAAAAGGCAAAAAAATTCCAATTTTGGCCAGTGTTTGTGACTAAGTGGCTACTAAAAAAGACTGGACATACCCCGTTTGCAATACCTTGGGTTGTCTACTGTTGCAAATGGTATGCCATCATAGGGGTAATTTTCATTCTTGGGCTACCATAGGGTCTCAAAGGCAACGTAACCAATCTGGCGAATTTTAATGTGAAAAAAATGAAACACAAGCCTTATATTTGACGCTAACTTTTGAAAACATCATAAAACCTGTACATGAGGGGTACTGTTGTACTCGGAAGACTTCGCTCAACACAAATTTGTGTTTCAAAACAGTAAAAAGTATCACAGCAATAATATCGTCCATGTAAGTGCTGTTTGTGCATGAAAAATGCAAAAAAGTCACTTTTACTGGCGATATCATCGTTGTAATACATTTTACTGTTTTGAAACACTAATATTTGTGCTCAGCGAAGTCTCCCGAGTAGAACAGTACCCCCCATGTACAGGTTTTATGGTGTCTTGGAAAGTTATAGGGTTAAATATAGTGCTAGCAAATTAAATTCCCTTTACTTTCGGCATGGGTTGTCAGGCAGGTCCCGCTAATTGTAATGAATTAAGATACCTAATTATGTAAAAATATTACATAAATATATATGTAGAATTAATATATGTATATATATACGTATGTGAATCTATATGTGTATATATATATAATTTTTTAAAAATATTTTTATTTATATATAGGTATATATATATATATAGTGATATATATGTATATATTTATGTATGTAGATATATATATTATTTTGTTCTACGTGTATTTTTTTTTTCCAATTTGACAATTTTTATTTTTGTCGGAAGATAATGGTTCAGAGGGGTACAGAAAGGAAAAAAGGGGTGGGGGGGGTTCAGGGGGTTGCATTAAAAACCTGTTAGGATTGACATTACAGTTGATCATACCATTTGTTAGCATTCGTACAATTCCTGACAGTTCTATGTGCTTACATTGTGTAGTACTGATTGTGCTTCCAGACGTTTACATATGGGTTGTACAGTGGGTTGAGCGAATTATTGTACCCTGCCCTGCGCGTCCTCTGTGAGATGAGGAGTGGTACTTATTGTCCCTACATGTGGGTCTTCCCATGGTGGTGAGCAGGGTGTGCTTGTCCCCTCAAAAGAGACACAGATACAGATAGTATGCCCGTTCGAGGGGAAAAAGGTCTCCGTTGTGGAGGGCTATGAGTTGTCTGGCCATCTTTCCCTTGCGGGCTAATTCGGTCGCTGCTGGCCGACCTGTCTGGTCGTCTATGGTATATGATTTTTTTTTTTTTGCCTTCTCAGACTATCTGAGGTTGTTCCTCGGGTGCGTACCTCTGAACGGGGCCAGGTATAGGAGGAGGAGGGGAAAGACGGGGTGTAACAGGGGGGGAAAGGATAACTGGGATAACTAATGTGTCATGTGTGGCTGCTATGAACCATCGAGGTTCTGTTCTTACGTAGTTGTATCAGTGTTGGCAGTGCCCCTAGCTGCAGCTTGGAGGGTTCTTTTATCTATGTATGTGGTCCACATCTTTCTCGCTGTATCGCTCTCTTTGCCTGTTTTAGTTTGGTTCCACAATATCACCTCATAGTCCAGGGTGGTAGTGACCATTGCTGTCACCTCCGCCATGGAGGGGATCTGGGGGGTTTTCCAGTGTTTTGCCAGTAAGGTGGACGCTGAGGTGAGCGTGAGGAACATCAATTTAGTTATACTGTGGGGTATGTTGGCAGGCAGAAGTTTGAGCAAAAATGTTTCAGCGTTGTGTTCGAGGATGCAACCTGTGGCCCCTCTTATTATCTCTGCTATTCGTAACCAGTATGGTTGGACCTGAGTACATGACCACCAAATGTGTAGCATGGACCCTGTTTGGGTCAGACATCTCCAGCATTTGTCACTCATGTTGGGTAGATTCTCTTAAGTTTCGTAGGTACCAGGTACCACCTATATAGTAGTTTGTGTGAGGCTTCCAGGTGCGAGGCGCACGATGTGAGTCCCTTGTGGTTAGCATATATGTGGTTCCAGTCGTCTGGTGTGAGGGTTCTATTGATATCTCTGTGCCAGTCTTTTTGAAATTGCCACTCCGGATCTGGCTTATGTGCGTTTATGTGTCTGTAGCACACTGATAATGTATTTTGGGTGGGGGTGAGGTGAAGGCACATTTTTTCGAATGGAGTGAGGTTGGGAACAAATTGGGGTGGTGGTTCCTTGCCCGTATTGCTGTCTAGGAGTGTTTTCAGTTGCCAGTGTGAGAATGTTAGTTTGGCTGAGATATTGTATTTGGTCTGCAGTGTTAAGAACGGGAGCGGGCCGTTTTCGGTGCAGATTTGGTGTAGGTGTGTGATGTTGTGGGCTTGCCATGTTCTGTAAGGGAACGTGTTGTTGTGGAGTGCAATTGTTTTTAGTGGTGTTGCCATCGACCACGGTGTGGCTGAGCAAAATGCAACCCTGTGGTTGTCCCATATGTTGTATAGGAGTTTCGTGGTGGGTAGGGTGTCTCGGGGAACATTGCGTAGTGTCTTAGGCATCCACATAGCAGCTGCAAGGTCTGTTTGTCCTCCGCAGCTGGCTTCGATGGAGATTCACTGGGGGGTGTAAGTGGTGGAGTGCATTTGGAGCATGTTGGCGATGTATGTTGCATGGTAGTATGCCCTAAGGTCAGGGAATCCCAGACCTCCCTTTTCCGGGTGTCTCATTAATAAAGCTCGAGGGACTCTAGGGCGTTTTCCTCCCCAGCTAAATTTAATCAGGAGCGATTGTAGTCTTTGGATGTACGTCTGTTGTATGGGGATTTGTAGGGAGCGGAACATATAGAGGATTTTCGGTAATATCGTCATTTTGATGGCCGCAATGCGGCCTAGCCATGAAAGGAACTTGTTTTGCCATGAGTGTAGCGTTTGCTCCACTTCTTTGAGGAGCTTGATATAGTTGGTGGCAAATAAGCCTGAGTGGTGTTTTGTTAGCTTAATCCCTAAGAATGTCAAGTAGTCGGTCCTCCAGTCATAGTTGAAGTTGTGTTTGAAACGTTCCTCCTCTGATTTGGGCATGTTTATACACATGGCCTGTGTTTTGGTTAGGTTCAGCTGGTAATATGAGTGCGTGCTGTATTCTGTTATTTCTTTGTGGAGGTTGGGGAGTGAGATTGTCGGGTTGGTTATCGTGAGGAGTATGTCGTCCGCAAAAAGGTTCAGTGTGTACTCCCTGTCGCCTATTATTACCCCTTTGATGTTTTGGTTATTTCTGATGGCTATCGCTAGCGGTTCCAACGCTAGCACGTAGAGCACGGGGGATAATGGGCAGCCTTGCCTGATGCCGTTGGTTATTATAAAGGGGGCAGAACTGAACCCTGAATTGAGAACCGTGGCCGTTGGGGTGCTGTACAGAGCTCTTATCATGTTTTGGAAGTCCGGTGGGAACCCGTATCTCGACAACACCTCATGTAGGAATTGCCAATTGAGACGGTCAAATGCCTTCTCAGCGTCTAGGGAGAGGAGCGTGCTCTGTAGTGTGGAGCGGTTAAGGTAATGAAGTATGTCCAATACTTTCCGGGAGTTGTCTGGGCCTTGTCTGCCTGCCACGAATCCTACTTGGTCTGTTGAGATCAAACTGGGCAGGAATGTTTTGAGCCTAGCCGCATATATTTTAGCATATAGCTTGGCGTCAGCATTTAGTAGGGAGATAGGTCTAAAATTTGGGCAGATCGTTGGTGGTTTACCCGGTTTGGGTAGGGTTATAATGTGTGCTGCTAGGAATTCGGGCGGTAGGGTTCCCTGTTGCGTGGCTAGGTTGAGGGCTCGTGTGATGTAGGGGGTTAATATGTCCTTAAAAGTGGTGTAGTACAGATTGGTGAGGCCATCAGGGTCTGGGGCTTTGCCTTTTGGCATAGAATCAATGGTCTGTGTCACTTCTAGGGTGGTAATGGGGGCCGCGAGATCGGCTACTTGGTGTGCTTGGAGTTTGGGCATGTCAATTTTGTCGAGGTACTCCGAGATGGTGCGAGGGGTTGGCTGAGGTACTTGTGGGTTGTCCTTTAAGTTATATAGGGAGCTGTAGTACGTTGCAAATTCCTTGCAGATTTGAGTGGGTTGGGGCAGTTTCTGTCCCTGGGGAGAGAGTAAGTATGGGATCCTGGTTTGGGCTTGCTTATCCCTGAGTCTTTGGGCCAGAGTTTTGCTGGCTCTGTTACCCATGACAAAGGTGGTCGCTTTGAGTCGCTTCAGTGCATAGCTTGCCTTTTGGAAATTGGTAGTGTGGATTTGTCTTTGCAGGACAGCGATCTCTTCCTGCGTGGCCTTGGAGGGAGCCATTTGGTTTGTCCTGAATATGTGCATGTTGTTGTTGTTTTTTGAGGTGGGCTGCCCGTCTTATAAATATGCCCCTGATGACCGGTTTATGGGCCATCCAAAGGGTGAGCAAGGTAATGTCTGGGGTGTCATTGGTTTGAAAGTATGTCTGCATGTCTTGTCGTAGTGTTTGGGTGAATTGGTGATCAGTGAGAAGTTGCTCGTTGAGCCTCCAAGGGCCTCTGTTTTTGTAATTGTAGTGGTCTGCTAGTGTAAGTTCCACTGGGTTGTGATCTGACCAGGCAGAGGTACCTATCTCACATGCTACCGCGCGGTTCAGATGTGCGCTTTGCAAGAGGAAGCCATCAATTCTTGAGTAGGTGTTGTGTACCTGGGAGAAGTGTGTGTATTCCCTCTCGGTTGGGTGCAGTGTGCGCCATGCGTCGTACAAGCCGTGTGACTGTAGGAGCTTGGTTAGGGACTTACATTGCCTGTGGAGGACCTTGTGCCTATGAGGTGTATGCTTCGCTGTTGAGTCTAGCGCGGGGTCTTGGATCTGATTAAAATCTCCGCAAATGATCGTTGTGCCCGTTTGCGTTGAGGTTATGAGCCTCAAGAGGTTGTGGAGGTATCCACTTTGGTTTGTATTCGGCATGTACGTATTGACTATCGTGTATGTGGAGCTATTAATGGTGCAGATCAGTATAAGGTATCTCCCGTGTGGGTCTTTTGTGACCATTATTTCCTCAAATGCAAGGTGTCGGCTGATTAGGATGGAGACGCCTTTACGTTTTGTGGGCGCTGTGGCGTGATATTGGTGCGGGTATGTTGCTTTGCCCAGGACTGGGTTAGTGGTGGATTGGAAGTGTGTTTCTTGCAGGCAAATTATGTCTGCTTGGGCGTTTTTTAGATCTTTGAGTAGAATGTGTCTCTTGTGTGGGGTGTTCAGGCCCCTAACGTTGTGTGTGTGTATATCTTCATACTACTGTGTTAAGAGTGGGGTATGCTGTTCTGGAGCTCTGTGGATAGCTTGGGGTGCACAGGGTGCGCAGCTAAAAGGGCTTGCCATGTGATGTTGGAGTGCAGTGCTGACACATTTGGTTAAAAAAAACATACAATCATAAACCATAACATAATTAATATAAACGTAAAACAACATGTGAACGCCACTGTTGGGGCGTACAGAGGTATCAACTTGGAGGTCATGGGTCTAACCTCCTTGGTTAGGGGGTAGGTGGCCGTGTCTGGCCGGTCTAGGTCTGATCCCGTCCTGCAACGGTGGCCAGAGCTCGGTAACTGCTTGCACTGTAGGTCGGTTGGGGGCTACGGGGAGAAGGTCGGTGCTTATGGAGAGGGTTTAGTCTGTCTCAGTGCGGTCATGGGGGCTGCCCTGTGGGGTGGTGTTCATGGTTCTTCTGGTTATGGGGGGGGTCTGTTGTTCCGGTCTCCCACTATCTTTGTGATTTTTTTTTTTTTTTTTGCCCTTGGTATATTTTGTTTAGTCTGTCTTGCGTCATGATGTCTTTGTGGTTGTGGGGCCTGTGGTTGGGGGGTTCATCAGGGTTTTGAGAAAGGGGGTCCGTCTAAATTCGCTGTAGGTCCTCGTGACCTGTGTCTCGATCGCGTACGTCTTTACTTAGTACCGTGTGTGTCTAGTATCTGTCTAGTATCTGTCCCACCGGTGTTACCCTGTTATCTGGGCCCATGGGCATATTCCCCTATCTCCCATCTCCTAGCTGTTGGGTGTATAAACCCCGCTCTCAGTCCTTACATGTCGACCTGTCCCCGCAGACCAAACCTGTGGAGAGTGTCCCATAAAGTTCATCGCATCAGTCGCTGGGTGTTCCTTCTCGGCTTGGGCGTTTTCCATTCCCCTTGGATCTTGTCGATTCGTAATGGTCCTTTTTCGGACGTGGTCTCGGTTAGTCCCCAGGTTTGCAGAAGCTCTACTCCCTCTTGGTTAGAGGTTATCACGTGTATCTTGCCGCCTTTGTGGATCAGGAGTTTCACTGGGTAGCCCCAGCGGTATTGAATGGTGTGGTGCCGGAGAGTCTCCGTGATGTTGCGGTACGATCTCCTTCTCCGCAGGGTTTCCGCTGATAGGTCCGCAAATATCAGGACATCTTTGAATTTCTCGTTCCCGCTCCGTCCGGTTCGGTTGGCCTTGAGGATCTGTTCTTTCACGTGGAAATAATGGACTCGCAGCAAGACATCTCGTGGGTTGGAGGTGGGTAGGTGTGCGGGTCTCGCTGTTCTGTGGATCCTGTCCAGGATCAGCATATCCGCTGGGATATCTGGCAGCATGGAGTGGAAGTATTCAGTGACGTAAGCTGTGAGTTCGATTTGGGTGATTGCTTCTGGAATGCCTCTCAGTCGTAGGTTGTTACGGCGTGAGCGGTCCTCCATATCCATGAGTTTGTACTCACAGCGTTCCATTTTGCTTTCCAGCTCCTCTACCCTGTCAGCCATTGTGTTTTGGGCTACAGTGAATTCCTCCATTTTATTTTCTAAATGGGAGGTGCGGTTGCCAATGTCTGCTATATCTTTATGTAACTCTGCCACTGCTGCTTGTATTGTTACTTGCATTTTGTGTGCTAGGGAGTCCAGCATATGTTGCAGGGTCGGCTTATCCACCGCCATTCCCGCCAGTGATTCGCCGTCGGCGTCTGACTCGGCGCCATCTTGGGCTGATGCGTCCGCGTTTTTATTTTGCAGTGCACTGGCCGTGAAAAAGGACGCCTTGTCCTTGGCCTCTGGTGGTTTTTTCGTGCGGTGTTGGGACATGCTGGTAGGTGTTTTCGGTGCTCGTGGGTGCTGTGTTATCGCTGTGTATTAAGCTTTTCACGAGCCTGGCCGTCGGAGCTCGTTCAGCCTGCGACCATCCGGCTCGGCTTCCGGTCACGCCCCCCATCTATATATTTTTTAATTATTTATTTGTAATTATTTTTTAATTTTATTTTTTAATGTATTTACATATTTTTTTTTATATTATATATAAATATATATATATTAATAGTAAAATACACCTAGACAGTGTGTGTGTGTGTGTATGTGTATATACAGGGAGTGCAGAATTATTAGGCAAATTAGTATTTTGACCACATCATCCTCTTTATGCATGTTGTCTTACTCCAAGCTGTATAGGCTCGAAAGCCTACTACCAATTAAGCATATTAGGTGATGTGCATCTCTGTAATGAGAAGGGGTGTGGTCTAATGACATCAACACCCTATATCAGGTGTGCATAATTATTAGGCAACTTCCTTTCCTTTGGCAAAATGGGTCAAAAGAAGGACTTGACAGGCTCAGAAAAGTAAAAAATAGTGAGATATCTTGCAGAGGGATGCAGCACTCTTAAAATTGCAAAGCTTCTGAAGCGTGATCATTGAACAATCAAGCGTTTCATTCAAAATAGTCAACAGGGTCGCAAGAAGCGTGTGGAAAAACCAAGGCGCAAAATAACTGCCCATGAACTGAGAAAAGTCAAGCGTGCAGCTGCCACGATGCCACTTGCCACCAGTTTGGCCATATTTCAGAGCTGCAACATCACTGGAGTGCCCAAAAGCACAAGGTGTGCAATACTCAGAGACATGGCCAAGGTAAGAAAGGCTGAAAGACGACCACCACTGAACAAGACACACAAGCTGAAACGTCAAGACTGGGCCAAGAAATATCTCAAGACTGATTTTTCTAAGGTTTTATGGACTGATGAAATGAGAGTGAGTCTTGATGGGCCAGATGGATGGGCCCGTGGCTGGATTGGTAAAGGGCAGAGAGCTCCAGTCCGACTCAGACGCCAGCAAGGTGGAGGTGGAGTACTGGTTTGGGCTGGTATCATCAAAGATGAGCTTGTGGGGCCTTTTCGGGTTGAGGATGGAGTCAAGCTCAACTCCCAGTCCTACTGCCAGTTCCTGGAAGACACCTTCTTCAAGCAGTGGTACAGGAAGAAGTCTGCATCCTTCAAGAAAAACATGATTTTCATGCAGGACAATGCTCCATCACACGCGTCCAAGTACTCCACAGCGTGGCTGGCAAGAAAGGGTATAAAAGAAGAAAATCTAATGACATGGCCTCCTTGTTCACCTGATCTGAACCCCATTGAGAACCTGTGGTCCATCATCAAATGTGAGATTTACAAGGAGGGAAAACAGTACACCTCTCTGAACAGTGTCTGGGAGGCTGTGGTTGCTGCTGCACGCAATGTTGATGGTGAACAGATCAAAACACTGACAGAATCCATGGATGGCAGGCTTTTGAGTGTCCTTGCAAAGAAAGGTGGCTATATTGGTCACTGATTTGTTTTTGTTTTGTTTTTGAATGTCAGAAATGTATATTTGTGAATGTTGAGATGTTATATTGGTTTCACTGGTAATAATAAATAATTGAAATGGTATATATTTGTTTTTTGTTAAGTTGCCTAATAATTATGCACAGTAATAGTCACCTGCACACACAGATATCCCCCTAACATAGCTAAAACTAAAAACAAACTAAAAACTACTTCCAAAAATATTCAGCTTTGATATTAATGAGTTTTTTGGGTTCATTGAGAACATGGTTGTTGTTCAATAATAAAATTAATCCTCAAAAATACAACTTGCCTAATAATTCTGCACTCCCTGTATGTATATGTGTGTGTGTGTATATGTGTGTATATGTATGTGATCTAAGTATATAATTATTATTTTTTTTTACACTTATTAACATTATTTTATTTTACTTCCAGCCAGCAGGGGGACTACCTGTCATTACAGGCAGTCCCTCTGCTGGCAATGCAGCAGGCAGCTAACCCGGCCATGTGTTTGTGAGGGGCTGCAGGAGGTCTGATGTGCCGCGGGGGGCTCCCTGGGAGTCCCCCCAACCGCGATCCCTGGCGTGGGATCGCCGGCGACCGGGCAAGTAAAAAAAACGGAGGGCGTACTATTACGCCCGGCGGCGTTTAGAGCCGCCTAAAATAAGGCGTAATAGTACACCCTCTGGTCTGAAGGAGTTAAAGAAACACTCCGAACACATAAACGTCAACTTACTGAGTGAAAGTGTGCCTTTGTTATTCAGTTTATAAAATGCCAGTTTCAATACAATATAGTACTTTTATAAATTAACTTTGTTAACCCCACCCCCCCCAGCTTTTCAATCAGACAACCGGTCCTGTTAATTCCTGGTTTGTTTAGCTCAGTGAAACCAAACTCAAGAGGCAGCAACTGCCCAGAGCACCTGCCTTGCAAAGACTTCTCATTAGGTTACACTTGGAAGTCTGTGATTGGACAGCCACAGAAAGGCTGGGCGGGGTTAGAAGGGGAGGGCTTGCAGTAGCTGTAGGTAGATCCACAGCTAGTGTGAGCCAAGATTTTATATAACCCCAAATAAAACATCGAGCACAAATTACCTGCAAATCCTCTGTTATATGTATTAAATTATTAACATTTTTTTGGAGTGTTGATTTAATGTGTCCATAAGGGAGCACACTGTGACTGACACTGCTCTTTGGCCATAGGTTTGGAGTTTACTTGGTTCCCAGCTCTTTGCCGGACAGATATGACTGCTACAAATGTCACTGGCAGAACGGAGTCATGCAAGGCTATGGAATCTGTGAGTAAGTAGCTTCTATTCCGCCACATAACCAAGCTAAAGAGACCTCCTTTTACTCAAGGGCTGTGTGTTGAATTTGGATTTAAAATCTTGTATTTTGCAGAATTTTCCTGTTCAATATTTAGTAAATAATGACCTAAAGTGTGAATTGACAGACATTGAAAGTGAATATATACACTGTATACATAACTCTCCCTTTGTTGATTATATATATTTCCACCTTGCTGCTTCTAACTCTTTTTGTCGGTTTCTGTCTGTGTCGATTGCTGTCTGTGCCGGTTGCTGTCTGTCTCTCTGTCGGTCTCTCTGTGTTTCTTTTTGTTTGACGGTGTTTCTCTCTTACATTTGTCAGCCATTTACTGGTGATATTAAGATATTAAATTAAAAGCTGTTCTTCGTGGAATTTACCATATTGTGAATGTGGATTGCTTCTTGTTTGTTTTTGTTTTTTAATGAAGTTTTTTTTTTTTTTTTTAATGTTCTATAATCATAGAAACAAATAGTGTTGAATATTTCGGTTAATGTTAAATCATTCTTACCAGGTATGCTGATGAGTCCGTGTACAAAGGGTATTTCAAAGACAACATGCGCCATGGCTATGGGATTCTGGAAAATCTGGCATCAACCACAGACCCATTTAAATACACCGGCAATTGGCATAAAGACAAGATGTCAGGATACGGAGTCTGTGAGAGCACGCAGAAGTAAGTAAAAAAAAAGAAAAAAGAATTAAAACAATGGGATTTTCGTATTGAAGGGAAAGTAACTATTGAAATTGATTGATGTCAGAGCTGTGTGCATTGCTTTCCTACCAATGGCTGCAGCCACAGGGCTCGAGTCAATAGCAAAATCCAATTAACCACGAAAGGAGGAAGAGAACATCTGAGAAACATTGGGTAGAAACCGAAATTAGCCGGATTGGAACACAGAGAAAGAAAGGAAGGTCAGAAACAGGTAGAGGTATAGATAAAAGCCTGGAGTAGGAGACTGGAACTGAGGGACCAGCATGGAGTAGGAGACTGGAACTGAGGGACCAGCCTGGAATAGGAGACTGGAACTGAGGGACCAGCCTGGAATAGGAGACTGGAACTGAGGGACCAGCCTGGAATAGGAGACTGGAACTGAGGGACCAGCCTGGAATAGGAGACTAGAACTGAGGGACCAGCCTGGCATAGGAGACTGGAACGAAGGGACCAGCATGGAGTAGGAGACTGGAACTGAGGGACCAGCCTGGAATAGGAGACTGGAACTGAGGGACCAGCCTGGAATAGGAGACTGGAACTGAGGGACCAGCCTGGAATAGGAGACTGGAACGGAGGGACCAGCCTGGAATAGGAGACTGGAACGGAGGGACCAGCCTGGAATAGGAGTCTGGAACGGAGGGACCAGCCTGGAATAGGAGTCTGGAACATTAGGGACCAGCCTGGAATAGGAGTCTGGAACATTAGGGACCAGCCTGGAATAGGAGTCTGGAACATTAGGGACCAGCCTGGAATAGGAGTATGGAACATTAGGGACCAGCCTGGAAAAGGAGTCTGGACATAGGAATAGAGACTGGAATGAGACTACATTGAACAAAGAATGGATAAGCTGACATTTGTATAGCTCTTAGCATTTCAAATGGACAGAGAGTGACACTTCAATTTTAGGGTGTGGCTAAGAGTGGGGGCTGTTCTTGAGACATTCAGGTGACTTACCCATAACAATTTATAAAACTAAAAATGTAATGTAGAGCAATGAATCTTATTTACACAGACTGTTTCTAAACACATTTGTTATATTTTATAGGATAGTCCCTTCTTTAAGCCCAAATCCCTCCATCTCTTTCTAGGAAATCATTATTCAGAGTATATCTGGTTTTATAACGGAGTTCAAGCTGATGGGATTTATAGTTTTATTGTTGCTAAAAAGGTCCACATTTCCAACACTGTGAACATACTGGGTTAAATTGGGATATTTGTTGGGATAGCTTGCCAAAGACTCATAGTAAGTCCTGGTGCAAAACAATAGGGGCACTTTGCAATTAGCCGCCTAAGTTAAAATACAGATTTTAAAACGTATTTATTAGAAAAAGAATATATATATATTTTTTTTTTTTTAAGAAATTTCCATAAAACTCATTTTAGGATTAAGTAGCAAATCAGAGTAATGGTCTCCAGGATTCCAAATAATTCGTGGTGATCTTCCAATGGTGCCCATATTCCCTCACCCCTGAAACTCTATCTAGAAAAATACTGCAGACGGGGTGTGTGTGTGTGTGTGTGTGTGTGTGTGTCTCATCGCATTGGGAAGTCTATGGCAGCCACAGAAAGTCTGGTTGGGGTCAGAATGGGATGGCTTGCAGTAGCTGTAGGTAGATCTGCAGCTATTGCCCATTATACATAAACTAACTGAATTCAAGATGATTAAATGGTAATTACTTCTTTCTACAGAAGTGAGCGTTACATAGGAATGTGGCAGAAGAACCAAAAGCATGGTCATGGAATCGTACTTATGGATTCGGGCACGTGTTATCAAGGTGCCTTTGCGCTCAACAAGTTTGTGGTAAGTCACTTCTCTCCATAAGTGTGCATGGACCCTAACGCAGTGCGTGGACATAGATAGATATATAGAAACAAAGTATAATAACACATTGTCCCATTTTATTTACATTTAATGTAACCGGATATAGGGCACACAAAATAAGGAAAACATTGGGGATATTAAAAGGTGAAACCTCATTATCCTCCAACCATAAAATTTGGAAGGTAGCATATCTTACTCAGCAGGACACGTAGGGTCTAATTTATATATTTTTTTAACAACCCTGTAATGACAAAATATATTACAAGGCATTAGTTCCTGTTGACATCACCCATTTTACATTAAACTTCCACCAGTACTCCTTCCCATGACAAATATCTCCGCAAGTTATAAAGCTTAGATCCTTTTTTTGCTCTATGTCCTTCACTTTGTATCTGCGATGCTTTGTGTCCATCCAATGCCTTTAAAATCATTCAATCATTATTATTCGAGACTCTTTTTTTCTTTTACGTAATCATGGAGCAAACATGTTTTGTTTTTCTTTTTATATTTGATTGTATTTGTTGTGTAATTTACTATAGCTATTTTATTGCATATTCTATAAACTTACTTTTATAGTATTTGTTTAATACTTAACACAGTCGATTAATCTTTTTATTGTATTTGCGATGAACTGACTATAATTACAATTTATCTTTGTAAACGGACATTGAGTGGAAGATTTCTACATTTTTCCTTGAGGTTATTAACAGATGAGTAAATAAAGGTTGTTTGTGTTTATTTTTTAGGGTTCCGGTATTCTCCTTTCAGAAGACTCCTCCGTGTATGAGGGAGAGTTCACAGAGGAATGTCTGTTGGCTGGGAAAGTTAGTATTAAATCCTGCATCCCAATTCTCTTTCACTGTGCATATCCTTGTAATCTATTTAGGTCATAGTTAAACACGTCCTGTCACAAAGTAAATATTTGGGTGGAACGAACATTTAAAGCACCCGCTTACTTCTAACATTATCAGTCAGGGTTTTTTATGACAGCATTAAAGAGACACAGAAGTTACCATAACAGCTTAATGTATATAATACAGCTTATTGTATATAATACAGTTTAATGTAGTTATTCTGGTGAATTGGTCCCTGCAGAGTTTTTATTGTAAACACTATCTTTTCAGAGGAGAAAAACATTGTTTACATTGTTTCTTAGGGACACCTCTAGGTAAAGTCACTTAGATGTGTACTAGAGGTACTACCTAGTCCAGTGCTACACAATGTGCACTCCACCACATGGAGGTGTTGAACGTTGCTCATAATTCCATGCGTCTCTGTGAGGAAATGCTGATTGGCTGATGCCGATTGGCATGCACACTAGCCTCCCAATGTTTTCCACTGGGGAAGAATTGGATTGTCTGAAATCAATTTTGATCTCAGTGGTGCCAGCCACGATGAGACCGGCATGGTGTAAATAAAAAAAAGTGAGTTTAACCCCTTCCCGACCGCAGATGAAAATTTTCCGTCAACTTTGTCCTTCAGTTAAGGACCGTTGACGGAAAATTTCCGTAATTTACTAAAGTTAACCCCAGATCGCCGCGAACGCGGGGTTAACGGTACTCCGGTCTGCCTCTGTACTAGAGGCAGACCGGGAGCATCGGATCGTGCTGCCCCAGCACCAGTGCTCGCTCTGACAGCCTGTCAGAGCGAGCACATGTGCTCAGTATACTCACCTTACGCCTCCCTGCACTTCCGGGTTCTGTGTGAAATGCAGGGAGACGGATCAGTGCTGCTGATCTTCTCCCTGTGTAAAAAAAAATAAATAATAAAGTCCTGCTTTAATAAAATTAACCCCTTCCCTGCCAATTGATCACTGACTACAGTGATCAATTGGCAGGGTATACATTTTCCTCAGGGGTTAAATTTATTTTATTGATTTAAATATTTAAAAATTATATATTTAGCTAGCTGGGATGGGTGGAAGTTAGTGGGGAATTGGGGAATTTGGTGTTAGGCTAACTAGGGGTAAACGTTAAAGTTTTAAAATAAGCTTTAAAAAGGTTAAAAAAAAGTTTTAAAAAATGTTTAGTAATGTTTAAGTAAAAAAAAAAAAAATACCAACCCCCTTTACCCAGTCTAAATAAAAATTAACCCTTCCCTGCCAGTTGATCACTGCCTACAGTGATCAAAATACAGATCACAGTATTATACTGTAATCTCATTTCTTTTAACCCCTGAGGATTAACGTTTGTTTATTTTTTTTTAACCCCCAGGGGTTCAATTTATTTAATTAATTTAAATATTTTATAATTGTATATATTTTGCTAGCTGGAGTGGGTGGGAGTTATGGGAAAGGAGGAATTTACTGTTAGTGCTGCCTAAAAAACGTTAAAGTGTAAAACATTTAATAAGTAAAAAAAAAAAGTTTAAAAATGGGTTTTACAAAGTAAAAAAAGTTTTACAAAGTAAAAAAATACATTTAAAAAATGCACATTACCACTACACTTGGTACAAGCTAGCAGAAAAATGATCCCACGCCAAGGTTCAAAATATGCCTTTTGAATTGCCCTGGGATGTCTTCTTTAAGAAATGGTATGCCTTTATGGTGTAATTGTAATATGTAGCCTGCTCAAGTGCTCCAAAGTGGGACACGGACGCATCAAAACCCTCCATGAAAATTCACACTTAAAAACCTTAACTTGTCACGTCTCTTTTACAGTAGTGTAACTTCACAAAATAGTGTCTAGGTCATACAGTGGGCATATTGTTTCTTTTACTCAGAAGACTTAGCTGAGCATAATTTGGGGGGTTTGAACTTAGTGGCACATATGAAATGTACAAAATGCCCAGCAAAAATGTAATACGTATGTAAAAAAAAATGCCCCAAATTATTTTTTACCACATACTTTGGCATATATTGGTGAAAAAAATGGGGGCGTGTTAAGGCACAATATGCACCATATGAGATACCTTGGAGTGTCTACTTTTACAAATGGTAGGCCTTTGTGGGGTTTTTTTGAACAGTCAAACTGCTATAATACCCCAAATTGAAGCATAGGCCCATTAAATCCGCCTACTGTAAATGTTGAAACGGACAGGTCTCCTATATGGCACTGTAGCTTCACGAAATAGTGCCAAAGACATACAATGGGGGTATCGTACTCAGCAGAAGTAACTGAACACAAAATAAAATTTTGTACAGGAATAGCACACACAAACTTTACAAAATATACATGAGAAGTTCTTTGTTATAAGTTTGTGTGCCAAAAACCCCCAAAAACTAAATTTTACTCCAATATTTAGCAGAGGTTGGCGGTGAAATGGCTTCATAGAAAGTGTCAAAACAACCTTAGGTAAATAGCCCGTGATGTCTACTTTATATAAATATATACTTTTGTGTGGCAATTTTGTTTTCTTTTATGGCTATTAAGTTTACAATACTAATACCAAATTCTAAACTCGCTCCACATTAAAGGTTTATTTTACTCCTTGTACTTTGTAACTACCAAAAAAAAACTTAAAATCCCAGACACATTATATATTCTGTAAATCAGAACAACTAAATTAATTTATTTTTAATTACTTTCTTTAACCTCCACTAATTAGGCATACATTATTATAGCAAAAACTGTACAAAAAACACAAAATTGTTCTTTTTTTGTGTGCATTTTTCTGTATTTTTTAAAATAATAAATAAGTGTGTATAAATATGTATACACATCAAATTACATCAAATTGAAGCCCTTTCTGTCCTTTAAAAAATCAGTATATAATATGTGTCGGTGCAATAAACGAGAGAGATGCAAATTGCAGTTGAACGCATAGAGCAAGAAAATGCAAAAATTGCTTTTGTCATTAAGCGTAAGACGAGCTTCTGAAGCTGTGTCCTTAAGGGGTTAAACACCTTTTTACTGTGATCTAAGGAGGACCGGAGACCTAAATAGTTTAACACTATAATATTAGGAATACATGTTAGTGTTCCATTAACGAGTCCCTATTGAAGGTTCACAATGATAGGATCAGCTTGTTATCCGCAATGTCATGAAAGCCATATGGATAAACGATTTCATCTAGATCAGATTTACTCATCGTCCTATACGTAGTCAAAAATCATGCATAAAAAATATTTTTCTTATCTATTTAAGTGCTATAAACGATCACAAAAGCTAAAGATATCATATTTTTATGTATTTTTCACTAATTAGCATATTTGTGTATAATCTAACAGGCCCCAATAGGAAGTTTCTAAGTCCATTGTATTTTTAAATTTATTTTAAGGGGAAGCTCACGTTTAACAATGGATTTACTCTGGTTGGAAGCTTTAACAAAAGCCAGACCGCAGGTCTGCAAACCCAAGGAGTCCTTCATACTTCATGTGAGGACCAGAATGGAATCATGAAGAGGAAATTGTAAGTAATTATCAGAACCATCTCATTACCAGAATTTATTTATTTATTCGTTTTTAGGCCTGAATTCTAGGCAATGTCATTAATGTAAGACGTCCCAGAATGTGGTATCCTTTGAGTATATTTTATTTTCAAAAATGTTTTTCTACATATTGCACCACTAAGTGGTGCATCTTAATTTGGTTGATGGCTACATATTATAGTTGATAACATTTTCTCCATTAACTGATATTTACGTGAGATGATTTTGGAGAAGATCGGTGTGGTTTTACGATTTTACAGTTTTGTTACTGCAGTTGTCGAAAAAAAATATTCAAAGTGTCAAAATAATATATTGTGATCTCTTCCTGAACTTTCCTAGTGACAGAGCTGCATGTTTATTACCCATTAGAGATTCTACAAAATATTATTTGTATATGTTTTGTATTTTCATTCCAAAGCCAGCTTGGTGTTGGGTTATTACCTGTAGAGGAGCGATGGCATGGGATTTTTGAGAACTTCCAGAAATTCCTTGAATCGGGCTGCAAAAGAGAAACGGAAGAATCATTCCTAGGTTTCCATGTGAAATCAAACAAGAAACTGCAGAAATCTCAGGAGTACCTGCACTGTCAGAGGTGAGAGACGGATGGGAGTATTTATTTATCTCTAGTACCTGCACTGTCAGAGGTGAGAGACGGGTTGGAGTATTTATATAATTCTAGTACCTGTACTGTCAGAGGTGAGAGACGGATGGGAGTATTTATTTATCTCTAGTACCTGTACTGTCAGAGGTGAGATGGACGGGAGTATTTATCTAACTCTAGTAACTTTACTGTCAGAGGTGAGACGGGCGGGAGTATTTATCTAACTCTAGTACCTGTACTGTCAGAGGTGAGAGATGGACGGGAGTATTTATTTATCTCTAGTACCTGTACTGTCAGAGGTGAGAGACGGACGGGAGTATTTATTTAACTCTAGTACCTGTACTGTCAGAGGTGAGAGACGGACGGGAGTATTTAACGCTAGTACCTGCACTGTCAGAGGTGAGAGGCGGATGGGAGTATTTAATTCTAGTACCTGTACTGTCAGAGGTGAGAGACGGACGGGAGTATTTATCTCTAGTACGTGAACTGTCAGAGGTGAGAGACGGATGGGAGTATTTATTTAATTCTAGTACCTGTACCGTCAGAGGTGAGAGATGGACAGGAGTATTTAACTCTAGTACCTGCACTGTCAGAGGTGAGAGATGGACGGGAGTATTTATTTAACTCTAGTACCTGCACTGTCAGAGGTGAGAGACGGGTTGGAGTATTTATATAATTCTAGTACCTGTACTGTCAGAGGTGAGAGACGGATGGGAGTATTTATTTAATTCTAGTACCTTTACTGTCAGAGGTGAGAGACGGACGGGAGTATTTATCTCTAGTACCTGTACTGTCAGAGGTGAGAGACGGACGGGAGTATTTATTTAACTCTAGTACCTGTACTGTCAGAGGTGAGAGACGGACGGGAGTATTTAACGCTAGTACCTGCACTGTCAGAGGTGAGAGGCGGATGGGAGTATTTAATTCTAGTACCTGTACTGTCAGAGGTGAGAGACGGATGGGAGTATTTAACGCTAGTACCTGCACTGTCAGAGGTGAGAGGCGGATGGGAGTATTTAATTCTAGTACCTGTACTGTCAGAGGTGAGAGACGGACGGGAGTATTTATCTCTAGTACGTGAACTGTCAGAGGTGAGAGACGGATGGGAGTATTTATTTAATTCTAGTACCTGTACTTTCAGAGGTGAGAGACGGACGGGAGTATTTATCTCTAGTACGTGAACTGTCAGAGGTGAGAGACGGATGGGAGTATTTATTTAATTCTAGTACCTGTACCGTCAGAGGTGAGAGATGGACAGGAGTATTTAACTCTAGTACCTGCACTGTCAGAGGTGAGAGATGGACGGGAGTATTTATTTAACTCTAGTACCTGCACTGTCAGAGGTGAGAGACGGGTTGGAGTATTTATATAATTCTAGTACCTGTACTGTCAGAGGTGAGAGACGGATGGGAGTATTTATTTATCTCTAGTACCTGTACTGTCAGAGGTGAGAGACGGATGGGAGTATTTATTTAACTCTAGTACCTGCACTGTCAGAGGTCAGAGACGGGTTGTAGTATTTATATAATTCTAGTACCTGTACTGTCAGAGGTGAGAGACGGATGGGAGTATTTATTTAACTCTAGTACCTGCACTGTCAGAGGTGAGAGACGGGTTGGAGTATTTATATAATTCTAGTACTTGTACTGTCAGAGGTGAGAGACAGACGGGAGTATTTAATTCTAGTACCTTTACTGTCAGAGGTGAGAGACGGATGGGAGTATTTATTTATCTCTAGTACCTGTACTGTCAGAGGTGAGAGACGGATGGGAGTATTTATTTAATTCTAGTACCTGTACTGTCAGAGGTGAGAGACGGATGGGAGTATTTATTTAACTCTAGTACCTGTACTGTCAGAGGTGAGAGACGGATGGGAGTATTTATTTAATTCTAGTACCTGTACTGTCAGAGTTGAGAGATGGACGGGAGTATTTATTTAACTCTAGTACCTATACTGTCAGAGGTCAGAGATGGACGGGAGTATTTATTTAATTTTAGAACCTGTACTGTCAGAGGTGAGAGACGGACGGGAGTACTTAATTCTAGTACCTTTACTGTCAGAGGTGAGAGACGGACGGGAGTATTTATTTATCTCTAGTACCTGAACTGTCAGAGGTGAGAGACGGATGGGAGTATTTATTTAATTCTAGTACCTGTACTGTCAGAGGTCAGAGATGGACGGGAGTATTTATTTAATTCTAGAACCTGTACTGTCAGAGGTGAGAGACGGATGGGAGTATTTATTTATCTCTAGTACCTTTACTGTCAGAGGTGAGAGACGGATGGGAGTATTTATTTAACTCTAGTACCTGTACTGTCAGAGGTGAGAGACGGGTTGGAGTATTTATATAATTCTAGTACCTTTACTGTCAGAGGTGAGAGACGGACGGGAGTATTTATTTAACTCTAGTACCTGTACTGTCAGAGGTGAGATGGACGGGAGTATTTCATTCTAGTACCAGTATATCTACTGTCAGAGGTGAGAGATGGATGGGTGTATAACTCTTGTACCTGTACTGTTATAAGTGAGATACAGACGGGAGTGTTTATCTCATTCTATAACACAATGCTCAAACACCTACGTGACAAGTGTAGCAGGACTTTGTTGAGAAAACATCTTACTATTCCATTTCATGCAGGTTTAATTAGTAATTTCTTAATGTTTAGATATGTTGACGTGCTGTCATGCAAGAGGTCAGTATACGCTACCTGACTGATGATCAAACTGCTTTTAACATTGGAGTGACGGCAATTTAACCAGTAGTAAGGGATGTGGTCATTACAGTAGCTTATATTCACTTATATTATCACATAGTAAAAGCTAATATTTCACGATGGGTCACAATTAAAGTACCACTGTCACTTTTTATGTTTTTCATAAAGTTGGCATTTTTATAGAATAAGTTATAGAATCTTGGTTGGAAATTCACTGAAATTCCAGTGAGATCAGAAGAAGTACAAGAAATGGAGTAGAAACTAGTGAATCCAATAAATTATACAAAGTGCAACACTGACAAGTCAGGTAAGAAATGGCACAACATAATGCGAAACTGTATATTCAAAGTATATAAAATATGTGTCAAATGGCCACTCACAATTTGTAAGAGATAAAAAGGCCTTATCCATAACTGCAGTGGGAACCAGGCTGTGAGCGACCAGGGACCCTCATTCGGAGTTACCTGCAGTATCACAAAACTTCATAGACCTTCCTCCAATAGCTACCGGTCTGCCGGCACCACCACCAAATTTAGGGAGTTAGATATTCAAAGCTGAAGACTGCGAACAGATCTACATCCACATCCAATATACTGAAGGCCTTTTTTATCTCTTACAAATTGTGAGTGGCCATTTGACACATATTTTACATATGTTTAAATTATGTTGTGCTATTTCTTCCCTGACAGGGTAAACCTTATTTTTATACAATGATATTTCCTGAAGATTCTATTGAGGAAATCTTGTGGGCTCTCTATTCTTGAAGGGAAGTTTATTTATTTATTCATTATATTAATTGCACTTTGATCACTAAAAGCACTCGATTTAATTGTGGAAGTCACTGCTTTATAATACTTAACACCAACAAGTATCTGTTGCAAAATATGAATACTGTGCAGAATCATAACCTGATTCATGATGGTTTGTATCTATCCATTTGTCTGTCTGTTTATATCTACCATGTTTCCCCGAAAATAAGAAAGGGTCTTATATTAATTTTTTCTCCAGAAAACACACTAGGGCAGAGGTAGGCAACCTACGGCACTAGTGCCATGCACGGCACTCAAGGTGTCTTTGCATGGCACTCAAGGCTGCTAGAGCCAAACGCACTCTGGCCTATCAGGAGTCCTAATACGAAAAGGTGGTGAAGGACAATCCTCAATTTAAGCATTGCAGCACGTAGAGGAAGTAATCTCAGATCACTTCGTTCCAGCACTTGTGAATGAAATCCACATTGGAGTAGAGCAGCCTGCAGCTGCTGTTGCAGCTCCTGTCCTTGATTGGACCCCGGGGAAGCCATCCACACTGCTAGATATACATAGAGCTGCAGAATAACTCTCCCCTCATACAAATAATACGAACAGCCCACAAACAAACATACACACAATCCGCACAAACGTAACCCGCTAACAATCCACATACATGCACACAACCCCACATGCAGCCTCTCACATGCAATACCCCAAACAGCCCCCACACACTACCAAACACACAATGTGACATTTCCATTCACACACAATTCCACGAGCAGCCCCCATACACAGCCCACGTTCATATGTATCATACACGATACCATAAACTACTAATGAACATATACAATATAATAGTTCATATACGCACAAATACAAAGATACAAAGCAATTACAGGATAAATAACACAAGCAGAATACGGCAACATACACACCTCAATTTAAAACAATAGGACCGGCACGCTATGGGACATCACAATCCTATATCGGCACAGTGCTGCTAAAAGGTTGCCTACCCCTGCACTAGGGCTAACATTTATTCAAAGACAATCGTGTCTTCTTCTTCTGGAACATCATCATAGTTCTCCAAACCCTGAATTCCTGAGTTTCTTGCGACTCCATTTCCCTAATCTCTCATGTCCAGCGATATAGCTCTCCTTAAATGAGTACTTCTTGGCCATGTAGCCTGCTCAGTGCATTGGCAACACTACTGTCAGTGATTTTATCCCATTAATTCTTCACCCAAGTCACAACCTCTTGCAGGCCAGGCTTTACAAAGTTTCCACGTTGATTACTCTCCATTCTTTTTGTATTCATGTATTCATTGATTTCCATGCTCTTTGGCCACCTCACAAAACAAGTGTCAGCATTAAATCGACCCACTTCCTTATAGCTGCTTGTGTGCATCAGGCTTTTTCGGTTTCAAGAATCTAAATGCCTGAAACACGTTCAATCTTCTCTTTCTTGCCCTTGGTGATGAGTAGAGCTGGGGCTTTCTTTCCATCCAGACGAATTGCCAAATTGCAGGTAACACGTGCGCTTTCATAACCAGTGGAGGGAAAGTATTTGACGAGGCACCCCTCTGATCAATCGTCGTTTGAGATCCTTGGCCCATAAACACTGCAGTTTCTTCCATAGCAATCATGTTGGAGAGTTTGTACTTAGAAAAATCGATGTGATCAACAAAGGACTTGAATGCAAGTGCATGTTTAATAATATCAGTATCTTCCAGCTTCAACAGTGTTGTCAATCTTCTTAGTGACAGTTCATGTCGCTTAAGGAAGTCATCCAGCCAGTGTTGTGATGCTTTAAAAACGTCTGAGGATAATTCTAACTGTGGTGCTGTTACAAGGGCAAATGCTTGAATATCAGCCCTGTGCACAACCAAAGCCTTTGCTCTCCTGTCAGCAATCCATTCACAGATGATGCCTTCCAGCCCAGGAAATAATGGTTGCTGACCTGATCCACACTTGCGCTTCTTGGCATTTCCTTCGTCCACCTGTTGCTTGAGATTATCGTATTTTGCTCACCATTTTCAGATCATTCGAACATCCAACTTCATCGCTTTGCAGAAAGCCGTAAGATTCTTGCCCCTGGAGTTCTCTGTGATTCCTTTCTTGTATGCAATGGAATAGTTCTTTCTTTTTGCACTCATTTTGTCTGGGTGTCAAAATATTACAGACTTCCGATTTTACAACACTGTCGGTAAGTGAGGATGCACTACTGTAGCAAGCATGTGCCAAAGATCAGGTCTACGTTTGGGGAAATTCCCCCGAAAATAGACCAGTTCAATAGTGCATGGAATCACGCGAATCTATGTTCAGGGAAACTCTCTCGGACATAGATTAGCGTACTCGTGAATGGAAATCCGCAAATCTATGTTCAGGGGAAATTCCGACTAGGGCTTATATTTCGAGCATCAATCAGTGCACAAATTTATGTAAACCTTGCTGGACGTCCCAAGAGGTTCGTTTAATGACTTCCCACAGCTGACACCAATAAATGTTTTTTTAAGGAGCCACATCCAGCACAGCCCACAACAAGTCCACAGGATAATGGGAAATGGACACGTCATTTTGATGTATCAGTGGTGTAGGTACCCCTGTAGTTTAGCTAAATTCCTACAACATGTTAGATCATAAATAGGATTTTAGCATAATAAAGTTATTCATATAAATGAAAAATAAATTTATATTGTGCTGCCTAAATCTCATGAAAATTAACAAATTAAAAATGTGGGGAGTAAAACGGCTAGCTCTGTCATTTTATTATTCTCCTGCAAAACCTGATCTACAAACTAATATTTCACTATAGAAGCAGTTCATTTGTATCGAAGGAGCCAGTGATTTTCCCACCTATTACCTGGACACGGGTCTCTCACTATAATCAGCAAAACAACAACGAGAGTGGCTCTAGTTTTCTAGTTTCCGTAATAGTCTTCTAACATAAAAACTGGTATTTATTATTTTATTTTTATTTTTTTTAGTGATGTTTCTGGTGAGATAGAAGATATTTTGAAGGAAATGAGTCTTCAGCTAGAACAAGAGTCCATGCAGTGCTATCTGGAAAAGGTACATATTCTTTTATTTTAATCTAATTTCTCTGCTGGTTGTAGTTTGAGCTAGGAGAATTTACAGATTTTTATTCTACACGATGTTTCCCAGCGAGGATTATTTATGGGCTCACTATAGCAGTGATCAGGGCACACAGCACACAGACTGCCATTTTTAGCTTTATTTTACATTTGGGATAATCCCCTTATAACAAGTAAATACACTTCTGGGACCAAGTTTAAGAGGTTGGAAGGTAACCCTCATACCGATCACTCTATGTCTATCTCCATCCAGGCTTTCAAGTCCTCTCACCACCCATTGATGAAACTGATGAAGGAACTGTGTGTGGTTTTCCAGGCTACCTACTCGGGAATTGGGGCAAACTTTCACCTTCTTTCAATGGCCCAGGAGGAGATAAAACACTATGCTACAAAAATCTGGGAGTTATACAGGTAAAATGTATCTTGGTAGAGATAATTATGTTTATTGCGTTACTGATTTACTAATATGCGGACTCTCTTCTTTAACTAAAGAGTTTACATGAAAAATCTTCCAGAGATTCATTGCAACTGCAAAATACCCATGTGCTTAGCCTTTACACCATCTCATCTCTTACTTTTACTACTACAGCCTTTCTGCTACCCGCAGGCTGGTCATGGCCTTTCCCCTTCCCCCTAATACTGCAATTACTCACTCTATAAATCTTTATAAAGCAGTGTCCATTTTCTAATGCTGCTCTCTCTTGGTTTAAAGAGCGCTAAAGGTTATGGCTGGTGGGGCAAACGACATGGCGGTCCCAGCCGGTGAGGATGAAGAAGAGAGAAAGTAAGTAAAGACTGTATTATATATGAGTGGGATTTCTGATTGTTGTAATATGTGCTCAATAGGATAAAGACACATATTTTGAATAGAGAAACTCAGAAACATATTTTCCAATAAACAGAGTATGGAACTGTTTAGGGACATCAGTCAGAGAGCACTTACCGAGCCCCTTATTTTGGCATGCCTACTAATAAAAAAATTAACACTTTTTTAAAAATTATTACATTTTTGGCCCTGGACACATGTAAAAATTATTAAAACTTCACTTCCAGAAAAAGAAAAATTGGTTAAAAGTAAAAAAAAAAAAAAAAAGGAATTTGGTTAAAAGTTCCCCAGTTGGTTTAATGAAAGTGTTAATATATAGTGACATGGTGCTTCGTCGGGATGAGCGGTGATTTGTGTAAATTGGCAACACCATAAGCCGTAGAGGCCTAGTATTTACATAAAGTGTATTAAAACATGGGGGAGACAACTGAGCTAATATAGAAATGCATTATCAATATTTTTTAGACTTCAAATCGATTTTGTATTGGGGGAAACCTGTCTCATCCATGTGGCATTTTCAGTTTGGCCACATTTCATCAGTGCAATTGTGAAAATATTCAGATGAACCAAAATAGAATATATACATAATTATGTAAATATTTTGCCGTACACGGATGCATTTTCCTGCCATTTAGTTGCTGTTTCAATAGCCAATCATAATTTCCCCTCCATATTAATCATCATTTTTCGGTGCCACGGGTAGAACTCAGAATCAAAAAATATTTTTGTCCATTTCATTTGTTCTGGACCAATCACCCAAAAATCAGATGGACCACAATTTGTTTTGAGACTGAAAGCACGAGTCTATTATTGTTTCAGAATTTAGTAGCAGATGATTAATTATAAATATATATCATGTCATTTTATTTCTGTTGTCTCTATAATGCTAACCAAGTGCCCTCATTGAATTATTGCTATAACATGGACATAAAGCTGGTTTTTAGATCTATCTGAGTAATAATGTGTTTTCTAGGAATGTATTCAGTTTATTGCTGACTTTGATCTTCCATTGCAGTGAGGCCCTGAATTCATACACTGTGGTCCTTCCCATCCTCCTGCCGTATTTCTATGCCGATCTCTTCATGCTATACATGCTGTATTACCAACAGGAAGACGCCTATTACTGGCAGGGCATCGTCCGCCTGGGGATGCTGACCGACACCAAGCTGCTGCAATTCCTGGATGTGCAGAAGTGAGTGTGCCTCTGCGGGTCCCAGGTTTAGATTTAACTTCAGATCATCTGTAGAAACATTAACCAATAGCCACAATGTATCAGTCCCCGCCTACTGTAACGTTATACAATCTTCATACTGATTTAATTTGTGAACTACATTTCCTTCTCAAACATTCTCAAAAGTGGGAAATATATTGCTGAAATATCTGCAGTGCCAAGATTAGACATTAGTATCCAGGGTCCGTGACCTCGGCACCCTAGCTTTATCTAAGCTACGTTACTTATGATGCCTTTATTTAGGGTGCTGTAGGTAACATCACTGCTCCAAATGGTTATTGAGCGTAACATTCATTATAAGAGACATAAATATAAGCAATTTAAGATCCCAAAATTGATTCTGATGTTTTTTCCACAGGTATAAAAATTTCAGCAAAGGTGAAGAAAATTCCCTTTCAGCCATGCTGCGCCAATCTGCACCCCCTCATAGAGATGCATTTAATCAGTTGCATCAATATGGGGAATGTTCAGTGCCTCAGTGCAGAGCGTGGAAACACCGAACGTAGGTGCTGCACACAGTGCTGCACTGAACTAGGAAGCACCTCTAGTGGCCATCTGAGCAACTGTCACTACAAGTGTTACTATGCAGTAATGCAAATACTACCTCTTCTCTAAAAAGGCAGCATTTAAAGTGCTTAGGCTTCAGCGACAGGCAATAGACATCAAAACCACTACTTTACGTTATGGTGGTTCTGGTGACTAAATTGTCTCTTTAAATGATGGTTACCTTAACGACTGTACATGTGGACATGCCCATCACATGTGCAGATAAGTTCCCTAAGCTTCACAACCTCTGAAACACAAGGAAGAGTGGCTGGGACAAATGTGTCAGTCTATATGGTGACCGTTACCAACATGTTAACATCTTATAGGATTCTTCCTAATCAAAGTACACCATTCTTCAAAGATCTGGCTCCAGCCCGCACTCCCCAACCTGATCTCCCAACTCATATACAGAAAATGGGATTCTCTTTTATATGTGAAATGCAGCAGACGGCCACAATTTATACATTTCCCTCTTTGTATTTCATTAGATTCTTATGGCCCCTGAAAGACATTAAGCTGACAGCCAATCAGGTAAGCGTTTCATTGCTACAAATGGTTAAACGCAGTGCGATGCAATAATGAGCCTTCTCCGAATCTCTCCCAATAAGCAGCTTCATATACATCCCTTACGTAATAAAGAGTGAGAGCAAATTAGTAATCATGTATTTAAGCATGATGGGTACATTTAGCTTTTGGTGTCTCCGTTTTACCATTACCCAGATTAACCCTTATTTATGGAAACTGGAACGATGACTCACAGGGTTTACTCATTAAACACTCATTGTAATGAATTGAACATTTGGGCCATAAATAGCTGATTTGGGGGAAAATTATCCCAGAACATTCCAGACCCAGCGTGGTTATTATAGCAGAATTTCTGCAGTTTGTGTTCATTATTTTTCTGTGTTTTATACCTCAGTTGGTTGTTTCCCACTCTTGCCCCAAACACACATATTATAGGGTAGCTTAACCTTAAAGAAAGCACATCATAAAAAGGTTGGATCAGTTGTGATTGATACGTAGTTACAATAACAAGATAGAAAACCCAGCCCAGGGTAACACACAACTCTCTCCCTCTACAGGGAGTGCAGAATTATTAGGCAAGTTGTATTTTTGAGGATTAATTTTATTATTGAACAACAACCATGTTCTCAATGAACCCAAAAAACTCATTAATATCAAAGCTGAATATTTTTGGAAGTAGTTTTTAGTTTGTTTTTAGTTATAGCTATGTTAGGGGGATATCTGTGTGTGCAGGTGACTATTACTGTGCATAATTATTAGGCAACTTAACAAAAAACAAATATATACCCATTTCAATTATTTATTATTACCAGTGAAACCAATATAACATCTCAACATTCACAAATATACATTTCTGACATTCAAAAACAAAACAAAAACAAATCAGTGACCAATATAGCCACCTTTCTTTGCAAGGACACTCAAAAGCCTGCCATCCATGGATTCTGTCAGTGTTTTGATCTGTTCACCATCAACATTGCGTGCAGCAGCAACCACAGCCTCCCAGACACTGTTCAGAGAGGTGTACTGTTTTCCTCCTTGTAAATCTCACATTTGATGATGGACCACAGGTTCTCAATGGGGTTCAGATCAGGTGAACAAGGAGGCCATGTCATTAGATTTTCTTCTTTTATACCCTTTCTTGCCAGCCACGCTGTGGAGTACTTGGACGCGTGTGATGGAGCATTGTCCTGCATGAAAATCATGTTTTTCTTGAAGGATGCAGACTTCTTCCTGTACTACTGCTTGAAGAAGGTGTCTTCCAGGAACTGGCAGTAGGACTGGGAGTTGAGCTTGACTCCATCCTCAACCCGAAAAGGCCCCACAAGCTCATCTTTGATGATACCAGCCCAAACCAGTACTCCACCTCCACCTTGCTGGCGTCTGAGTCGGACTGGAGCTCTCTGCCCTTTACCAATCCAGCCACGGGCCCATCCATCTGGCCCATCAAGACTCACTCTCATTTCATCAGTCCATAAAACCTTAGAAAAATCAGTCTTGAGATATTTCTTGGCCCAGTCTTGACGTTTCAGCTTGTGTGTCTTGTTCAGTGGTGGTCGTCTTTCAGCCTTTCTTACCTTGGCCATGTCTCTGAGTATTGCACACCTTGTGCTTTTGGGCACTCCAGTGATGTTGCAGCTCTGAAATATGGCCAAACTGGTGGCAAGTGGCATCGTGGCAGCTGCACGCTTGACTTTTCTCAGTTCATGGGCAGTTATTTTGCGCCTTGGTTTTTCCACACGCTTCTTGCGACCCTGTTGACTATTTTGAATGAAACGCTTGATTGTTCGATGATCACGCTTCAGAAGCTTTGCAATTTTAAGAGTGCTGCATCCCTCTGCAAGATATCTCACTATTTTTGACTTTTCTGAGCCTGTCAAGTCCTTCTTTTGACCCATTTTGCCAAAGGAAAGGAAGTTGCCTAATAATTATGCACACCTGATATAGGGTGTTGATGTCATTAGACCACACCCCTTCTCATTACAGAGATGCACATCACCTAATATGCTTAATTGGTAGTAGGCTTTCGAGCCTATACAGCTTGGAGTAAGACAACATGCATAAAGAGGATGATGTGGTCAAAATACTCATTTGCCTAATAATTCTGCACTCCCTGTATTGTTACACAACGGTGAATAGTGTACACACAGTAAGTGTCCAGGCCTGTTAAACTTTAGATAATCCATCCACCTAGGATTCCCATCATCCCATCGTTCACATCTGTGAACCTTGACACCCTTTCCTTCCTCAACATCACCTGTTCAGTGAAATTCTAGGGGAAATGTAACTATATATTCTTACATATTTCTGTTGTCCTGTAGAGATACTCGATAGTGAGACACAAGTGTTTCCAATCTGCTATTGAATGCCTGCAGAAGATCATGTAAGTCATTCATTCATTAATTTACAGGATTCATTAAACGTGTCGTAATATTTTAATTAGTAATGAACAAGTCATGCATTCTCAGCTATCTGCACTTAGTACTATGTTGGTGCTATGTAATGTTAACAATAATAATCCCATTTTACAATCTACAATATTGTATACCTGTAACAAGTCAATTATCTTTTTGAAATAAAGAAACCTAAATAAAAAAAATAACCCAGGCTATTGTAGGAAATCTTAGGGCCGTGACTGACCATACATGATTACCCGCGCGGATCTCCCAGTCCCACGCTGTGCTATAAGTAAAAATTATAGCACATTAAAGAGAGGAAAAGTACAATAAACATGATGCTTTATTAACTAATATGTCTCACTACAGGCCCCTTGTTCCTCTATATAAAAGGTAGTCTATAATAAGATATAATTTTTTTAATATAACAATGGTTGGCGCTAGCCATAGTTCAGGCAAGATAAACTATAGGCCATAATCCTCCGGGGTAACAGACCTGATTTACAAAGTGTGCGTCTTCTAAACTCAAATTATTATGGCACTGTATGTTTGCACGTAGCATGTCTTTTAAGAACTCTTGCTCCATATTATCATTAAAATTACATGTAGAAAATTTAAAATACAGTATACTCTGATCCTAATTACTTAATTTATTGCAAGTCAGCTGGCTCACGGTTATTCACTCTAAATACCTTAAAGTTCTTAGTAAATCGTTGAGAACTATAATAATGCAAAGTTAAACATTTCCCGAACATTCCACATGATGACGTCAATAGGGTTGCCTCTTTCAATATAAGTTATTCTCATATTTTCAGGTATTATAAACTCAATTTAATTTATTTTGAGTTAATGTAAGTGTGTAATATAGACTACAGTAAATGGCAGCAATGGCTAACCGGACTCCTCATATAATTGTGAATTGTTCCCTTTTTGTCTAGCCATCAGTGGTACGGGGAGATTAGACATTACCAATATAGTATAGAACGTAGTCTAAGAACCAAGATATATAATTAATAAATAAATGAATGATGATAAATACTAACGTTTTCAGAACGGTTATGGATCCAAGCCAGAAGCTGGAAATCATTCTGAAGACATATACGGAGATTGAAAAAACGGTTTCGCGTGTGGTGGATGGTGATTACAAGTTGCCCATGGACGATTTGCTGCCATTATTGATCTACGTGGCTTCTCGAGCTGGGTAAATATCTGTAACTTTGCTAAAGATCCTGTTCCGTTTCTAGATTAACATGTTTGTTGAAGCATTTTGTTCTGGGACATGTTTACAGGTGTTTGTGGTTTGAATGCAGACATGAAAGATTCACACGCTCATGACACAGACCTTGTGAAAGAGTTTTCTTCTACATTGATGTAGACATTCACAGGAACGGGCAGACTGGGCTGGTTTTCATACTATTTTAATGCACATTGAGCCGTTTGTAAAATTCACAAATTGGATCAAGTGGCCATGGCAACCAATGTAATGTTCCCGCTAATTGACCCAGAATTGCTTTGTATACATGTGGACCTCGATAGTATAGAATTCACAAACTAAGATCCCCACGTAGTGATTTAATGTGCTGTGCAGCTCACTAGAATCTTTTCGAATCTATAACATGTTGTGTGTTTTACAATTTACTGCTTTAATAGGATCCAACATCTGGGAGCAGAAATACACTTTATCTATGATTTGATGGACCCCAGTAACAGGGGAGGAATATATGACTTCTTGTTAACAGCTCTTGAGGTAAGTACCAAGGAATTAATCCCACCTTACACATCCTGTTGTTTAAAGGGTTAACAGAGGTGAAACTTTGAACTTAATGGTGGGAGAGGAAAATGCTATCTTTTATAAGCTCTGCATTATACAGAGAACAATCTGCAACCCAGGAAACCATGATGGTGAATAATCTGTAATGTGTATTGTGCTGTCATGTTACTGAATGAGAGGTGACTGATAACACTATGTGAATTGTATCCCCGCAGTCCTGTTATGAGCAGATTCAGAAGGAAGAAGTCCGGCTTTACAAATGCTAGCACCGATGTCTGGACATGGACTGTATGTAGTGAGAAATAATCTGGCCCTGAATCAGGAGCCCAAGAACATTTCTTGTATATATTATCCTATTTCAGGATCTATAATTATTGGGAGACTTTGGGCAGGTCTTCAAAAAGACTTAATTTCAACACCACGGCAACTGACTGCAAGTTACTGACAAAAATCACTCAGGATGGAGATTATCTGGAAAATCTTATATCGGAATCGAGGCTTTGGATTGTAATCACAGATGTGTGTGGAACGTTTTGGAACATAGAGCAAAATAAGAAAAAGAAGGAATGGAACGGTAATAAACTAATCCCAGACACTGGGTCTGGAATACAGGGAAAAGACTAAATCAGAATATTTATTTAACAGGTTTACAAGACCACAACAATATATTATTCCTAAATATCGTTATAATATCATTATAATATCTATGGGACGTAGAGTGTCAGTTTGGACACCATAAGAATTTAATTGAAATGAAGTTGTTATGGTGCCAGGAGGCTCCTAGCACTGGCATACCTTAAGTGGTTACTTTGTGTGGTTACTGATTACATTTACCAGTTATTGTGAATTCGTTGGATTCTACGAGGACATTCCGTATCCTATACACCTACCTTATAGAGCGACCTGTGTTCCCACACACAGGTACCGTTCAGTGTTTAATTCTCTATTCCCAGGCTGGAACTAATTGGCTACTTCTTAGTTTTGGTTTTAGATGTACATAGTTTGCTTATTTTTGTGATGTACAGGACGTTTGGACTGTATTTTACAATTCTTTTATTAAAAGTTACGTTTTATTCTTTCCAACTATAGTTGGGCTTCCACTCTTTGGGGAATCATATATACCCCTTTTTTCCCTTCTCTACTTATATTCTCAGCTCAATATACTTTTTTGGTGAATTCACACGTAGAAACATAGAATTTGACGGCAGATAAAAACCATTCTGCCCATCTAGTCTGCCCAATAAGGGGTTACCCCACTCTCAGGAGTTGCATAAGACACACACTATTCGATTATTCACCTTAAGTTGTTAAACCTTTCTCGAGCGGTTTATCCCCAAAGTCTGTGAGTGGTCACTTGACGCTCTCAGCCAATCAGTGACTCCTCATTCATAAAACTGGCTTGAAAAAGGTATATTTTTTTTCAAGTCCTGACTGTAATGTCAATCTAAAAGAGATAAGGGATTTATGGTTGAAAGTTTTCCTGTCTTTCTCCAACTCTAAGTTGACTTAGACTCCATAGTAAGCACCACTTGCATGGCTGACCTTACGATTACTACACAGACAAAATAGTGTTCCATCCACTAAACGCAAATTCTTATTATTTTCTAAGGGCTAAACGTCTAGCCTGTTATTTAAATATTGACTACCTACGATCATGATAGGTGGGCTAATCACACAGGCTATATACAGGCAGTGGGAAGGGCAGAGCAAGATAATATCTCAAAATATTCATGAGGATTTCCCATGATGCTCTGCCATCTTAATAGCTGAGCTTGACTGCTGGCTGAGTATCTTGGAAAATATCCACTAACACAGGGGTAGGCAACCTACGGCACTAGTGCCATGCACGGCACTCAAGGCTGCTAGAGCCAAACGCACTCTGGCCTATCAGGAGTCCCAGTAAAACTTCAGATACCTGCTAATACGAAGAGGTGGTGAAGGACAATCCTCAATTTATGCATTGCAGCACATAGAGGAAGTGTTCTCAGATCACTTCCTCCCAGCACTTGTGAATGGGAATCCACACTGTAGTAGAGCAGCCCTTGACAGCTATCGCATCTCCTGTCCTTGACCTGTACCTGGCCAGCCTGGTCCCCACTGGAACCCAGGGAACCCACCCACACTGCTAAATATACACAGAAATGCAGAATAACCCACCCCTCATACAAATAATATGAACAGCCCACACACCACACACAATCCCCACAAACGCAACACCACTAACAATATACATACATGCACACAACCCCACATGCAGCCTCTCACATGCAATACCCCAAACAGTCCCCACTACCAAGCACACAATGTGACATATCCATCCACACACAATTCCACAAGCAGCCCTCATACACAGCCCACATTCATATGTATCATACACAATACCATAAACTACTAATGAACATATACAATATAATAGCTCATATACGCACAAATACAACGATACAAAGCAATTACAGTATAAATAACACAAGCAGAATACTGCAGCATACACACCTCAATCTAAAAAAATAGGACCGGCACGCTACGGACCATCACAATCCTATATCGGCACAGTGCTGCTAAAAGGTTGCCTACCCCTGCACTAACATATGCTGTGCCCTAATTGCCTATCAATAGCCTGTTGTATGTATACAGTTAGTTTGGCTGCCAAAATTAATGGAACCCTAATACACACAGGGAGAACGTGGCTGAATTCTACTTTGACAATATGCATTTTTATTTTTTTTAAATAAGTATCTTCTGTACGTTTTATGAAAGTGCAATAAAGGAAGACAAACGGTCAAAACAAACTAACAAAGCAAAATATTAAAAGTGAAATGAAACCGGCAAAGAAAAAAACTATAAAGAGTTGGGTACATTCACCATGGCGCAAACATTTCATTTAAAGAAAGACAATGTGATTTTAAATTTTTTTTTTTTTTAAAGAACACTAAAGACCCAGCTGAGATAAAGTTCCCACTTTATTTCTAAGATTCCAGTTGGACCTGGAGACACTTGGTATAGAAGGAGTAGATTCACTCCACGTTAAGCTGAACTCAGCAGGTATTCAAAGACGAGACGTGAAAGGAAAGTTAATGTTAAATTCACTTTAAGAAACATAGCAACGATAGATCCTTGGTTAATGCACCTGAATGCATCTGAAAAAAACAAAATGAGAATCCAGGTTTTTAATTTTCAAATACTTAGAAAAGGAATGACCTACCTGGTTTGCACAAAAAAAAAAAAAAAAAAGTGTAAACACTGTTGTGTTATATGATGAATTTTACTACAATTAAAATGTATATATTTTTATATTTAATGGGATGTACCAACAATACAAGGCTGCTCCCTGTATTTAATTGTATATTCCTGCCTATTAGTTATGTTACCTCGGAAAATCTTTCTTGAATTCATTTTTCGAATACATTTTTTCTGCTGAGATGCCCGTTGTTCATTTGTATAAAATGTTGGCGTTTTTTTATTTGTATTTTTTGAGGCTTGATACTAAACTAGTGAATTGACATCACATCTGTTTGTTCAAAAGCTATGCATGGGCCATACGTATTTATTGCATCATAGAAATATATTTATTCGTAGTGACACTGAAATCGGAGGGGAAGACAGATCATCTGTGCTGGACAGAGGTTTTACAACCAGCGCTCTTCTCATCTTGAACCATATTACTAAATATATGAAACAAAAATACATTAATAAATTCTGCTATGGCAGCCTCTATTTTACTTGTCTGACAGCTGCCTAGTCTGCCCACCCAGAAAATGGATGGATAGTGGACAATACCCTAAATAGTGGGCAATCAGAAACATTGGCAGCTGGACCAAACAGGCCTACGATTGGAATGAGAGAGCCCGGCTATAGGATTGTAACCGCCACTAAATTCTACACTACAAACAAAGTCCTAAACACTCCCATCTTTAGAGATGTGCACATACTGTGTTCTATTTACACTTCTTATAAGCCTTGAATTTAATATGGGTTTTTTTGGTTTGTTTTTTTTGTTTACCTTCAATAAAAAAATGTATGATTTTATAGAAAGTGTGAAATCATGTTTTGTTTTGAACTAATTTCTGTGTAACTGTGCAAACGTATATCAGACACTGGTTATAAAGATCTAATCTGGGGCAAGATTTCACCAGTGAATCAAATACCTTGGCAACCAGTGGAATGTTGTTGATATTTCTTACGTTTTAGAACATTGGCGCAGAATTACTATGCACACAAGTAAAAATATGTACCGGTAATTTGAACTTCTCACTGCAGGCTAAATGAATATTAATTATCCATAGACAAACTACACAATTGGGTGAATTTGCACTGAACTTGTCACCTTAATAAAGCCACGTTTGTAGCCTGTAGATTAGAATATTGTTAGACTATCCTGCAGATTCATTTTAAATAAGTAATGTTTTTGTTTCAGTAACTTATTGGTTTTAAAACTGGGAGAAAAAAAATAGACTTTAATTCAGGGAACAATTAAACATCTAATAACCAGACTACCAAAGAGAAAATGACAAAAATACAAAGACGAGAAGAGGTTTTAATTCTATCAGGTGGCATAAACCCCTAGATTCCACATTTTGGGCACATTTGTTGAGCTTTTATTTTAGTTCGGCAATTAGTTCCCCCTTGGGGTTAAAAAAAAATATGTCGATCTGTCTGTCTTTATGGTCTGCCCAAATACAAGCAACTATGTCTATTCTTTGTGAGGATTTTGTTGCACAATTGGGGAGTTTAAGAAGTGGTTTTAAATAAACTATCTTCCAGGGGAATACTTCTGGAATGATGTCCTGCTTGCAATGCCCAGGATTATATGCGTTATGTTGCTTAAAGAAAAATGCTGAGTTATTATTTAAATAGGTCTGAAATAGATCTTGTTCTATAAACATCTATTTATCAAGGGTTTATGGGATATGTAGTTCAGGCCCAGCAGCAGTTCCATTCATCGTATAGGATGAAAAAAAAAGTATAAATGGAACTGCTTAATAAAATGATAGCCAGAAAGTAGCAATGTGATTATTCCCATCAACAGGGAATACAGAAAGCTGTGCACAATTCAAAAATGGACATATACATTGTTCCTTTACGATCAAAAGAAGAGGTGACCGTCTTCTATATGTATGATGTTTTGCCAATCTCTGCAGTCATAAGCAACTATATGCAGGGGAAACAAAAATATTTTTAAGGCATCCGTGAGAAAAGGTTCATTGACAATGACAAGGAATCTACAAATACACATGGAGAGGATATCAGGAAAGGGAAACAGGACTGCCAGACAGATTGAAGAAATGATCGAACAATTCCAGGTTACAGGCAGCCAAGTGCATTAACCTTTTATATTCGGTGTGGACACTCCGCTGGGTGTTTTTGTAAGGTACTTCTAAGCGGAAGTGCGCACATATATAATTATGTTATCAAACGTATAAAGCGGTAAAATTCAGTGCGTCCGAAACCCCGACCCTTGTTCAGCTTGTCCGAATATCATGGGGAAAAAAGATTTAGGAAGACAATTAAGATTAAAAAAAAGGCTTGAAATTGGGCGAATCCACGAACTGCTAAATATAAACATTATCTAAATAATATAAATATTATGTATATACTTTGCAATACACTGCATATTTCTGACATTTGGTTACCAGATCAAGCGACAAAAAAAGAAGAGTATTAAAAAAAAAAAAAGTGCGTGGATGTGTGTATGTATATGTGTGTATATATATATATATATTAAATATATTCTTTTTTTACTGCTATTGGTCAGTTTTCACTTGATCTGTGAATAAAACTTACATTTTCGTGACTGTCACCTAGCCATTTCTCACCTTTTTTTCCCCATTTTATTTTATTTGCTCCCTGGGCAGAACTCCAAAGGCCAATTCAAACGAACATATTCGGCCATCTCACTCGTTTTTGGAAGCTTCGGAGATGCGGAATTCAGCCAAATGCCAACGTCTCGATAATGTGTTACACATTATAACTTGCTGACTAATACATTTTATGTTTGGGTTGGGGGGCACACACAGATAGGGTTAGGAACACTCCAATCATTAAAACCAAATATTGACAATAATCTGGACTTGTTTTCATTGGATACTACCTTTTTTTTCCATTAATCAGCTTGCCGTAACCCTAATTAACAAACGAGATCTAAATGAATAAACAGTAGAGAATTACAGTACGTGAAACACCACAAGTTCAGAATACCAGGAATGTGATCGTCATGTTCCTCTGTGCTAGGAGCTGCTGGTTTCGTTACCAGAAAATCTGCCCAGACATTAAATTGTGTCCACACGCCACACAGTAAATGGCATGACAGTATACTAATTGTAACTTCCCATCTAAGAATGCGAGATCCATAAATCTGTCAGCTAATTGTATCTCTTTAACACCTACTTCCCTATTTCACTACATAATTTAATAGACCAGGTGATCCATGCTACAACAATGGTATAATGACTAAAACGAATACGTCCACGTCCTATGTGTAAATTAATATAACCAAAACACTGTATGTGTATAATGACAATATTTAACCAGGAAATGTATGTTTAGTGAATTTCATCACTAGTTTCTAGGTAGCTCCAGGTTCATGTTCTCAGTACCCAACTTTTACCTGGTTCTCATTTTTTTTAACCCTGGAAGGATATGAGCTTTCTGCAGAAAGTGTCATAATACTGCGTAATAAGGATGCGGAGATACTGAACTTTTGTTTTTTCTCTAATTAATCCACACAGCCCTTAGCTGCTATCACTTATACAAATTACAGATGGTCCTCGTTTTGCGACCTACCTGTTTTACAACGGCTTGCACTTACGACCAGCTCTCTAGCGGGGTGGTAGGTGTGAGCAGTTGTGGGAATTAGAGGGATTCCCTGCTCTGCTGCGTTCCTCTCTGATCGGGGAAATGCCCCTGAACACAGACATGCGCACCAGAGCAGGGAATCCTTTAATCTATGTTCGGGGAAACTTCCCCGAACATAGATTAGAGGGATTCTCTGCTCTGTTGCGTTCGTCTATGGTCGAGGACATTTCCCCGAACATAGAATGCAGCAAAGCAGGGAATCCATTAACTCCTCACTGACCAATTCGTTCTACGAGTGGGTTGTAAGAACGGAACCCGGTCAGTAAGCGAAGAGTGTCTGTGTTGAATGAATTTTAGTTTTAGCCGTCTAAACAATGTTTGCAATTTCACTGGTGGATCACACCAATAGACACAAAAGCGCCATCTGTCCTCAATGCTTATCTGTGATAAGATCTTGACAGAATTCATCAAGCTTAACAACAATGAAAGTGAATCAGGGTTCTGTGAGGGATTTATCTTGGTGCATTTAACTGCATTGAAAAAAATAAATATATATATATTTTTTTAAATAGTGGAACCCATATCGCCTGATAGATAAAAGACCACAACAGACTTAATTCAATTTAGATATCTTTTCATATAGGGTTTCATTAAATGTCCATATGGGTGTCGTCGTCGTTAATCACGTGACCTCAAGAATGATACTCTGACATCTCAACTTTAAGAACAAACAAAATGGTGATTTAACGGATTATGCTATTACATCACAGGTTAAAAGTTAGTGATAGCAAACACAATCAAGAATAGTAGCCAAATTAAAAGGAAGGACAGGGAATGTATACCGGACCCCAGAGTGGCCAGCCGGGCTTAACATGTGCCTAAAAAGACGAGAAATCGTAGTAATAAAGGATGCCTAGGTCAAGGGATACAGAGAAAGACAAAAATGAGAGAACAAGTCAAGGTCACAGGGATACAAAGAACCAGAATCGTCAAAAATACCAAACCTGGTCAGCAATGGGAATAACAGAATATTAATAAACACACTCTCAGGCTAACAAGAACCACGACAGGGCAATGATTCCCAGAAAGAGGGGAACCTGTATATGACAAAGAAGAATACTACTGGGCACCTTCATCACCCTGCACCAGGACACACAAAGAGGTGTGACCTGTGCAGAGTAGACCCAGGTGTCCAACAAATATGACATCACAAAAAGATAAGTATAAAGTTTATATGGTCGTGTAATTCCAAAGAATGCGTGTAGGTGGGACAAGGTTGCCACGGAACTCCGGCAACCTCACAGGTAGTGTAGTGCTGTCTGCACTTCCGTGAGGAGAATGCCGGGTGACCTCCAAGCTGGAGGTATCCAGGAGAGTAGCGTTCACCTCAGTGAGAGCGGCGTGGGACCGGGACCTTCGTGGCTGCTGTGCGGCACACCCCTAAACCTGCAAATGCCACGAGGCAGCCTCAGGTATGGCCGGAACCAACAGACCAGAGAGACCAGGAAGAAGCATAACCATGAGTTAGTGAAGAAATGTACTGGGGGTGGGTGGAGAATTGTCGAGAGCTTTATAGATTAGAGTTAATATTTTAAATTGAATAGGGTACAGGAAGCCAATATAAGGACTGGTAGAGGGGAGAGGTGTGAGGAATGACAGGAAAAGAAAAGAAACATTAATTATAGACTGCAGAGAGGCAGAGCGGTTCCTGACCAATTAGGAGAATTACAGTAATCAATGCGAGAAATTACTAGAGTTTAAACAAGCAGAGAGGCTGACAACAGAGTCTTAGTATGATGAGGGAAGACAAGGTCACATTTAAGGTTATTTACGAACGTGAGAGTTAAAGTTTAATGCCACATTAGCCAGATTGAATGTAATTATCTAACTCTGCTGTGTTGCCAGTGCAGCAACTGTGACCTTCAATTTGAATTCCCACTTTATTGAATAAAACTGAAAAACTTGCACATGGCATTAACTCCTATCAACACAAAGCTTTTCCAGACGTTCACAGAGTGTTTTACACATGACCAAAACATACCAAGTTTGATCAATTTTAGCGTGTTTGTTCATTTGTAGAAAAGTGTTGCCAGTCGTTTAGTCAGTCCTTTTGGTTGCTGAATTCAATAAAGGAAAAATGTCTCCCTATAAATGTGTTACTACCTCTCATGTGATGTGGCTGTGATCGCTTAAAGGACCACTCTAGGCACCCAGACCACTTCAGCTTAATGAAGTGGTCTGGGTGCCAGGTCCTTCTAGGGTTAACCCATTTTTTCATAAATATAGCAGTTTCAGAGAAACTGCTATAATTATGAATGGGTTAAGCCTTCCCCCTAATCCTCTAGTAGCTGTCTCATTGACAGCCACTAGAGGCGCTTGCGTGCTTCTCACTGTGATTTTCACAGTGAGAGCACGCCAGCGTCCATAGAAAAGCATTGTAAATGCTTTCCTATGAGACTGGCTGAATGCGCGCGCAGCTCTTGCGGCGCGTGCGCATTCAGCCGGCGGGACGTAACGGAGGCGGAGAGGAGGAGGAGAGCTCTCCGCCCAGCGCTGGAAAAAGGTAAGTTTTTACCCCTTTCCCCCTTCCAGAGCCGGGTGGGAGGGGGTCCCTGAGGGTGGGGGCACCCTCAGGGCACTATAGTGCCAGGAAAACGAGTATGTTTTCCTGGCACTATAGTGGTCCTTTAACATAATGAATATTGTATTGGGTCCTTTTTGTGAACCAAAAATGCCAAAAGCATGGGAAAGGTATTGGAAAACAACAGATTTTACCTCTGAGGGCATTTAGATGGAGGTGAAAGGGTCATTAAAGGCTTGCTGGAAATGGAAGGCTCTGCACTATTTCATCTCTCTCTATATTGATCTCTCTTTTTCTGCTGGTATGCAACCCGAAGCATTAGTGCCGGCATTTAATTATTATATTTCTCTTTTATTCTCATTCTTTTGTAATAACTCCCCGGCAAATTAAAATAAACAAACCCAGGAGTCACACCCATGCGTAGTGCTGAACTTTGTGCAGGTAAAATGAATCTCTAAATTCTATTTGAATACTGTGTGATTTGTTTTTTTCTGTTACTAATAATCAAAATAATAGAAAATAAAAGTTTAATGAAACAGGGAAGCTCAAGGAAAATGCTAATTTGAGGCTAAAGCAGCAGATCAGGAAATTAAACCAGCTCAGTTGGAGATCATTTCCAAATCAGCAACTCTGATAGAATTGTCACATACAATTCTTTCACTTTATTTAGTGCAGCAAATGCTGTTAAATGTGTGTTTGTTGGCGGGGGCGGAGTCAACAGCCGACCAGAGCGGACGCGTTACAAGAGAGCTCCGCAACAACAAGCCTGTAAAAGCACCTAAAAACGCTCTTTTTCGCAACAAAGACACACCAACAGCATGGGGAAGAAGTCCAGACGCCAGGGACTTGTCAAACTAGCGGGATCCCAGGATATTGGAGATCTCCTGCTCCGGCCGTCCAGGGCCCATGGCACCTTCGCGCCGAAAGAAAATGGCGACTCACTCTCAGCCTCCTACGAAGAACGGTTTATGGACGTGCTGGACGAGATCCCAGACGGAGGGGGACTTCATCACCCCTCCTCCGATGAAGACAACGAGCTGCCATCTACTAAGGGCGACATCAAAACGCTTCTCCGCAATATCTGACAGCTATTTGCGGCAGACATTGCGATTGTGCACGAAGAAATACATACAGTGAAGGGACATGTGAAAGCAGTAGAGGCAGACACGTAGGGCCTCTCTTCCAGATCCCTTGCTATGGAGGCACTAGCTGAGCAGAGCTCCAAAAAGCCCAAGCACAACTTACCACTAGAATGGACACCATGGAGGACAGGCACAGAAGCAGAAATATTAAAATCAGGGGCGTTCCTGAGTCAATCACTACGGAAGAGTTACCCCACTACACCAGGAGGCTGCTGAGCACTATACTGAACCCCAAGCAGAACAAGCAAGTCATGGTAGACGGGATATTCCGTATACCAAAAGCAACTAAGGCCCCAGCAGACTCATCAAGGGACGTTATTGTTCAGTTCCAGTCAAGATCAGCGCAAATACTAGTAATGACAGCAGTGAGGGGAAAACTTACCTGCCCCTTCGAAAATGCTCCCCTCATGTTCTTCCAAGACCTGTCCAGACCAACGCTACTATGGAGAAGCCCGTTCAAACCTCTGACCACGACTCTTCATAACCACTCCATCCCATACTGCTGGGGATCTCCCAGGAGCCTAATTTTACCACAAGGAGGGAAGAACTTACGACTTACCACCGCCACGGAATCGGATGCAGCGCTCCAGGACTTGGGAATACCACATCAGCTGGAACAAGAGGCGCAGGCTACAGAGCGGAGAGCACCACATAACTGGGACATGGCTAAGATTGTACCGTTCCAACCGCGTGGGACCCCTAGAATGGGCCAGGTCCCCTCATCCCCACTCTCGACCTCCAATAGCACTGGGAGGAAGGAGCAGCACCAGCAAGGCACCTGAGATACCGACAGGAACTCGCACAACCTTGTGCAACAGGAATACTCCCCTTCTCCACATCACACTTAACTGCGAACAGCATTTTAAGTTTTTCAGCATGTATGCATATTCTTAGTGGAAAGCACCAGAGGACTGTGAGTAATTACATGTCATTAACGCCCAGGGAAACCGAGGTACTAGCAATTGTTGCGCTAATCGGGCGCCTGTATCCGCAGACTCATACCAGTATATAAAAACGCTGGCCTGGCTCTTTGTACTTATTATTAACCGTTTACACTCCCTGGCTCATAAAATGTCAATGTCACAATGTTCGTTTGCTTTAGTTCGCAAAAGGTCAAAACTCTGTCAGATACATATATCAGGTCCTGACGTTTAGAATTTAATTTGCCTGCCTGTGATAACGAATACATCCACACAGTAGGTGAATCTATGAGTATTTAAATGGAAAGCTGACTTCATCTAAAGTGCAATGTTGTTTTATCAGTGCAGAGGAGGGAACAACTCTAAACCATTATGGAGAGCGTAGCCCATGGATTGTCCCTTAACATTGGTCTCCACCCTATGCACAGAGACACACAATAATAAAGTAATTAGGGTAACACAGGCTTGACAACACACACCAGATCCAAGCCACGTTAAAACCTACGAACTAATACTACAACCCCCTAAGCAAAAACCTCTAAGGATAGCAAAATAGCACAACACTATAAGTCTCCCCCCTTCCTCTCCACATATCATCTTTAGTTTTAAATGCAAGCAGATGTGTCGATCTGAGGGGACCACGAACAAGAGAGCAACAGGGCAGAAGGCAAACCACAGCCATTACACTGCCCATCACGCATAACCTAGACACGCCACACAACCCTCCCCCCACCCCCCCCAACCCGCTCTGAGCTCAGGGTTACAGAGCACCTCACCGAGCCTACAATGATAGCAACTGAATCGGCTCCACTCCAGAAGCTTAGTATAGCATATACTAGCCTGACTATTAAGTGTTACCTTTTTTTTTGTGTTTCCTTAAAGATATTGTGCACTGTATATACATGTCAAGCCTCACTACAACGATACATGCATTTAAAAATCAAGAATTTATAAAGGGAAAGAGAAAAAAAAAGGGAAGGTATGCATTTCATATTCCCTTGTTAAATGATTAAGAATTTCCACTAAACTAAGGCTGGCAATACATATAGCCTACATCATCCTTCGAACAGGCAAAATATATGATAACTGCCACAAATGGCATTACAAGACAAAGCGGTTCCCTTGTTTTAATGTCTGCCATTTTACTTTTATTGTACCTCCTCGCTCTAGTTAATGCCTTAAAGGCAACTTGTTTCCAGTGGCCCTAAGCCTTGTCAGCGGTCAGTACAAACCATATATATGCAGATATAGGCCTAAAAAAATCTTCTATGCTACCATTTATATCTCTCATAAGCTAACTAACAGGTGCAGCAAGTTATTGCCACTATTGTTTGAGTCTCATAGATTAACTTGGATACCCTACAACCTGTATTATATGCTACTGGTGGAACCGTGACATGTAACTTAGCTCCAAGGCCACAAAACTGTTTATACCAATCTTGTTATTGCTTGTGCGACCTGCCCTTAAACATGTTTTATATCTTACACTATGCATAGTGACATGATCACTTCCTTTATACTCGTATCCTAAGAATGTGCAAGTCTCACCTGTTACCTACCTGTTCACACAGAATGTTGAAGCTTGTTTGACCACATAATTTAAAAAATGTGCATGTTCCTCATACGTCATATAATGCATTGTTTGTGTTTATGGAAGCTTGCCTATGCTAATGTGACATATTATAAGCTTGCCTGTATTCTATCATATATGCACCACCAAAATAAAGAATTTAAAAAAAATAAATAAATGTGTGTTTGTTAAATGTTCAAATGAGCATGAAATATTAAGAGATGCATTTCCGGTAGTTAAAATGTACGATGTATTTTATTCATCCATTTTGACAGATTTCTTTCATATTTCTGGGCTGCTTTTATTGGTGTCTAAGGAGTGTTTTGCTATAGCAGACTTCAGGCATCGCATCAATTCATCAGGAGGGGGTGACAGAGAGTCTTGCTCAAGTTTTTGAAAGTCTTCATCACACATAAAGAATGTTAAAATTTCTATAATTTTTGTGATATCAAACATTGCGTGTTGTGGTCCAGGGGACATCACGAAGGATCCATTGGAGAGTTTTTCACAGGCTGAGTCAAACTCTGAATTCTCCAAGTCATAAATTCGATTTTCTGCAATTATCTTGAGGAAAATATAAAATTCCTTGTAATCAATTCCAGTGCATGATTTCATTATAACCTGCGAATTTAGAAAATACATATTAAAGGCCTGATTGCACTAAATCCATCTCTACGTGTATCTAATATCTATTGATCTATGATCTCTTCTGCCTCTGTCTATCTCCATCCATCCCTGTACATGTCTCAGTGTCTATAATATACAGATATTCAAAGCAAGAAAAACACAGACATAAAAACAGATAAAGAGGAGACAAAAGTCATATCTAAACTATCAATAAATATTCAAATAGTAATTCAAGCGGCTTGGTCACTTTTCTAAATGAATCCAGTGTCATTCTATTTCTCCTTGTTTTTATTTATTTTTTGAATTCATATTAGTTTTAATAGGGAGCCTTTGAAACATTTTGGCAATGGGCAGGTGTTTAGTAAAGTTCCATTTTAGCTGCTAAGTAAATTTACCCAGAACCCATTAATAGACTCCCACAGAAGGGCAAACTATTGACACCACGGACAGAGGAGAACTAAATGGAGGCACCGGGTGTTAAGATGCAGTGCAAGGAAGAAAACATAGAGAGAGACGCTTTAAAACACCAATGGATCTCCTTGTGAGACATTACTAAGGTTTATTTTGCTGTGTTTTTAATATAGTATTGTAAATTAAAATACTTTTTAGTAGTAAATTAAGTAATCCTGAATTATAGGAATCTGTTTCCTGTCAAATTAAAGAGTTACATTTAAAGGAACACTATAGTATTTCTAACACTATTCCTCTGGAGTGGCTGTTTTGGTCTCCGGCCCCTCTCAGATTTTACTTGCCTTTTCTCCATCACTTCGCCATCACTGCGCCTCAGCTAGCCCCTCCTCCATGGCTGCGATCATAAATCTTGGTGATCTCAGTTTTTCCCATAGGAAAGCATTGGGAGGCTATTGGGCATGCACGGCAGAACAACAACCTCCGAGAGATGCATTGAATCAGTGCATCTCTATGCTGAGCATTCAGCGTCTCCATGCAGAGCACCTCTAGTGGCCATCTGAGTGACTGCACCTAGAGGTGTTACTAGGCAGTATCTAAACACTGCCTTATCTATGAAAAGGCAACATTTACAGTCCTAAGACATCAGGACTGGTGACTATAGTTTTCCTTCAAAGATTTCCAGTGTTCTTGTCATGGCTTGGATTTGGGGGCTTGTTTCAGTGAAAGTGTGAACTCTACCTTATTTACAGTGAGGCAATGCGTAGTGCTGAACTTTGTGCAGGTAAAATGAATCTGTAAATTCTATTTGAATACTGAGCACAGCTGTATATTGACCACGAGAAGAAAACAAACCTTTCATAACATCAACAACCACCCCACAAATGTGTGACATAGTGCAGATGAATGGCATGTATAGATGATGGAAGTGCACTCAATTCTTCGTCTGGAATTCAGGGTGCTCAAATGGATAAGTCCTAGTACCAAAAAAGGACCAATTGTAGCATTTGAATATAAAAAATAATCCAGGGACTCCAACGAATTCCAAAATATAGGCAATCTTTGTTGGAACAAGGAACCAAACAGCAACGTTTCGACCCCTAAGGGCCTTTGTCAAGCTTGACAAACGGTGAAACATTGCTGTTTGGTTCCTTGTTCCAATCAAGATTGCCTATATTTTGGAATTCGTTGGAGTGCCTGGATTATTTTCTATATTCATAGTGCAGATGAAGACAGAAAATGAGAAACTGTTGAGTTAAAACGTAGGACAGAGACATTGCAAACCTCCTCAGCTACAGGAAGCAGACGACAAATACATTGTTACCTGGCAATGATCGTGCCAGTTATCCATTGTCTCCTTCCATTCCCCAATCTCCTGGTGAACCGCCTCCAACTCATTGCGAAGGAACCGCCACATGACAGACACATTGCAGCCATTCACCCAGTTGTGGTTAATGGAGATTGTGTCTGCCTGAAAAAGAAACAAAATGAAAATCAATGCACCTCATGTAGGACTATAAAAAGACCCCTGACAAAAAGTGTTAATTTGCATCTCGAACCAGAAATTCTGGGAGAATTGGGGAAAGATGTTTGAGCAAAATTACTGTGTCCAATTCGTATTATTCCTTAGTTCCTAATTGAGATACGTAGATATAACAACGATAAATTTAGAATTTCCATAAATCCGTGTGGAGTTTCCCTGTGTGTTTAATATCTAGCTATACATACCCACCTACTCCCATCCCCCCCACACAACACCAGTGTGCTTGCTTACCAAGTTGTACACCTGATGGTGCCAACCACTTGGGATAAAAATCACCTGTCCAGCTTCCTGTACGACCTCGATGGGTGGGCAACACATGTACGACTTGGGATACAGACTCTGGTCTTGAAGCACAGTTGACGTCACGTCATATGGGAGGTTCCCACGATGATCTCTGAGATAGTCCTCCTGGCCAGGTGGGAACAGCAACCATTTCTTCCGCCCACAGATATTGGCGGACCAGCTGTATGAGCGAAACACGTCAGCATGGAAAGGTGTCCTGAACAACAACAAAAAGTTACTTTTACGAGTTAACTTGTTTATTTAATAAAATATAATTTAGCGTTGGAAGAAATGTCAGCTGAGCTAATTTGGCCCAGATATTCCAAGCTGGTTATTAATGTATCACAGCTGACTGCAAATTAAATATACTGCCTTCTCCCTGACCCTCTGATATTATCAATATAGAAGACACTGCTGACTAGTGCTGGCAGCCTGGTGTATAGATGGTACATGCCGGTCCTTGGATTGTTTAGATGATTTAATTACTAATAAAACTGATGCCACAGATTTATACACCGTACACGGGTCGCATTTCACTTTCTCTCTCGCTCCGCAGATAAATCTTGGTGTTAAATGTAGAAATAAAAGAACATACTGTCAGCTTCTATCTGCTACTAACCATAAATACAAGTGTGAAAAATCCCTCTATCTAGAACATGACAATCCAGTCCATTGGTTTTGATGGAGAACAGTCAAACCCAATATTTCTCTTTTCTTTTTTAATTTTAAGCCTGTTTCATCTCATGCTCTTTTTCAATTTTTACAACTTCAATGGAAATAAGTGGCAGAAATAGCCCATAAAAACAGCGATACTGCCATCTCCTGGTCAGAATAAGAAAGTGTATTCTAAATGTTTTTAGTAAAAGAAAAGTGACACGCATTTAAAAGGGATGTTACAAATCTGTTTTATGTTTTTAAACATCTATATATCATGTGACGTGAAGCAGCCCAATATCTATATGTGTTTCAGTTTTGCTGGCTCGAACTTTTTAGTATTGTTAAGAAAAAAGTATAGTCTTAAAAAGATTGTGTAGTGCAGATACTTTATCCAAATAAAAAGGGTGTAAGCATTTAATCACTGGGATTATTCACCGAACAGGCTGAAAAGCACAATTTCAGAGAAAATGAAAGAATTAAAAAAAAAAAAAAAAAATTCTCAGATTTTCTATTCTTCAAACTCAGCTATTTTTGTTTGTTTAATATCTGCACTTCCCATTTTAGAAATTAGCCGTGTTTGTATTTTAAGTTGCTTTTTTGTTCATTTGTAAAATTGAAAGAAAAATTAAAGATGCAATGGGAAGATTCTAAATCTATTTCTACAGCCGTACAAAATACAAATATTTAACTCTTAAAGGACCAACGATGGTCAATGCCATCAGAAAAATCTTCTAACTGGAATCATATTCCAAAATACAACAAACAACTAAATTATACATTATTAGACAGCTAAAGCCGCAGTATCTCATTGTGCTTTAATGTGGCACTAAAATCAGCAGAAAAACAGGACAAACCAGGAGCCAGTGGGTCCCATATAGACAAAGCGATAATCGTCTCCAGCAATTGCATCCCAATATTCATTCAACCAGTCGGAAGAAAAATACTGCGGGGCTCTGTAAGCATCTTGGTTGGGGAAAGCTCTATAAATGGAAAAACAAAAAGTTACACATTAATTGTGTTAATTAGAGGGACGCTCCACCGGCCAAACACACACACAAACACAAAAAGTAAAAACCCACTGTTTAGAAGATATAGCCCCACTGAAAACAAGCATGCGTTTAATTGTGCATTTGTTCATTGTGGGTGACTCTAAAAGCATCTTGCAAAAGCTGCAGTTCTCTTGTCTGCAGCATTTTCAAACCCTAGCCTTATTTCCAGCATAGAATTTCTGTGACTGTCTAATCACAAATTACCTAATGCAGTCCAATGAGAAGTCTTTGCAAGGCAGATGCTCTGGGCAATTGCTGCCTCTTGTGTTTAGCTTCACTGAGCCAATGAAACCAGGAAGTAACAGGACCAGTCATCTGACAGCAAGGGGTAGTCAATTAACAAGGTTATGTGCACATTTCTATTGAAATCTAAACATTTTGTAAAATGAAAAAAAATGATGCATTCTTCGAACATAAAGCATTTCAACAAGCTAAAGTGCTTAAGGGGGTCTATTGTATCCCTTTAAATTATCAGTCCCGGACATGAACATACAATGTCTGCAAATAATGTGAATATCAAACAAATCTGTACATTTACAATATTTCAGAAATTGTATAAATAGCTCTGAAAATGAAATAAATGAAATTGTTTTACTGAGAGAATATTCAGCTGCTGAAGTCTAAATAATTTGATATTATTATTAGCTATCTTATATTATGTTACCAAAAATATTTTGGAAAATACAGGAAACACTACACTATGCTCCTTTAAACTAAGAGAATTAAGATTCTGGTAATAGGTACAGTAATAGAGAATACAAATTCTGGCACACTCCTACACTACCGGAATAAAAGGTCTGGTACTCTCCTTAAGGTTACAGTACTATCCTGTTCTAAGAGCATATAAATTCCGATATTCTCCTATACTATGGGTGAAATATACCAATATATGCCTATATTAGGGGGATAAATGTTCCAATATTCTCCTATATTAAGCAAAATAAAGATTCAGGTATATTTCTATACTAAGTAAATATAGATGCTGGTACTCTCCAAATACTAGGGAAATAAATGTTCCAGAACCCTTCTATACTATGGGAATAAAGGTTTCAGTACTCTCCTACACTACAAGAATAAAAGTCTGGTACTCTCCTATACTACGAGAATAAAAGTCTGGTACTCTCCTATACTACAAGAATAAAACTCTGATACTCTCCTATACTACGAGAATAAATGATTCCGGTACTCTCCAATACTACAAGAATAAATGTATCCGGTACTCTCCTATACTACATGAATAAACATTTCCGGTACTCTCCTATACTACATGAATAAACGTTTCCGGTTCTTTCCTACACTACATGAATAAACGTTTCCGGTACTCTCCTATACTGCATGAATAAACGTTTCCGGTTCTTTCCTATACTACATGAATAAAAGTTTCCGGTACTCTCCTATATTACATGAATAAACGTTTCCGGTACTCTCCTATACTACATGAATAAACGTTTCCGGTACTCTCCTATACTACATGAATAAACGTTTCCGGTACTCTCCTATACTACATGAATAAAAGTTTCCGGTACTCTCCTATACTACATGAACATTTCCGGTACTCTCCTATACTACATGAATAAACGTTTCCGGTACTCTCCTATACTACATGAATAAACGTTTCCGGTACTCTCCTATACTACATGAATAAAAGTTTCCGGTACTTTCCTATACTACATGAATAAACGTTTCCGGTACTCTCCTATACTACATGAATAAAAGTTTCCGGTACTCTCCTATACTACATGAATAAACGTTTCCGGTACTCTCCTATACTACATGAATAAACGCTTCCGTACTCTCCTATACTACATGAAATTTCCGTACTCTCCTATACTACGGTACTCTCCTATACTACATGAATAAACGTGAATTCCGGGTCTCCTATACTACTACATGATATAAACATGAATAAACGTTTCCGGTACTCTCCTATACTACATGAATAAACGTTTCCGGTACTCTCCTATACTACATGAATAAACGTTTCCGGTACTCTCCTATACTACATGAATAAAAGTTTCCGGTACTCTCCTATACTACATGAATAAACATTTCCGGTACTCTCCTATACTACATGAATAAACGTTTCCGGTACTCTCCTATACTACATGAATAAACATTTCCGGTACTCTCCTATACTACATGAATAAACATTTCCGGTACTCTCCTATACTACATGAATAAACGTTTCCGGTACTCTCCTATACTACATGAATAAAAGTTTCCGGTACTCTCCTATACTACATGAATAAACGTTTCCGGTACTCTCCTATACTACATGATTAAACGTTTCCGGTACTCTCCTGTACTACATGAATAAACGTTTCCGGTACTCTCCTATACTACATGATTAAACGTTTCCGGTACTCTCCTATACTACATGATTAAACGTTTCCGGTACTCTCCTATACTACATGATTAAACGTTTCCGGTACTCTCCTATACTACATGATTAAACGTTTCCGGTACTCTCCTGTACTACATGAATAAACGTTTCCGGTACTCTCCTATACTACATGAATAAACATTTCCGGTACTCTCCTTTACTACATGAATAAAAGTTTCCGGTACTCTCCTATACTACATGAATAAACGTTTCCGGTACTCTCCTATACTACAAGAATAAACGTTTCCGGTACTCTCCTGTACTACATGAATAAACATTTCCGGTACTCTCCTATACTACAAGAATAAACATTTCCGGTACTCTCCTATACTACATGAATAAACATTTCCGGTACTCTCCTATACTACATGAATAAAAGTTTCCGGTACTCTCCTATACTACATGATTAAACGTTTCCGGTACTCTCCTATACTACATGAATAAACGTTTCCGGTACTCTCCTATACTACATGAATAAACGTTTCCGGTACTCTCCTATACTACATGATTAAACGTTTCCGGTACTCTCCTGTACTACATGAATAAACGTTTCCGGTACTCTCCTATACTACATGATTAAACGTTTCCGGTACTCTCCTATACTACATGATTAAACGTTTCCGGTACTCTCCTATACTACATGATTAAACGTTTCCGGTACTCTCCTATACTACATGATTAAACGTTTCCGGTACTCTCCTGTACTACATGAATAAAAGTTTCCGGTACTCTCCTATACTACATGAATAAACGTTTCCGGTACTCTCCTATACTACATGATTAAACGTTTCCGGTACTCTCCTGTACTACATGAATAAACATTTCCGGTACTCTCCTAAAAAGTGTCTGCACAGAGTGAGTCTAGAAAAAGTGTAAATAAAGCCTTTTTCCCCCAATTTGTAGAAACCCTTTAGCGCTAAGAATATGTTTGTTTTCAGATCAGATCGGTACCTGTGCATGTGCCAATCCTTCAGGTAAAGACATCCATTGGCAGACAGGTGGTTGTTTTTTATATAATTTCTCCAGTAAGTTATGTATTCCCGAAGTGGGATCTGTTCTTTGGGATTGGAGTTATATTCTTTAACATCACAGTTTGCCACAGGAACGATCGCATCACCTGTCATTCAGAAAAAGAGAAATGTATAAAATAGAACTGCAGAATGTACTTATCAAATACCTCAAAAGATGTTTGTGCTGAAAGAAAATGATTTTCAATCTGATTTCTACGGTGGAGCTTAAACAATCAGTAAACATGTCAGAAACCAGAAAAACGAAACGTATTTAATCACTAATGCAAATATCAAAGCCATAGCACCGGAAGTGCTCTCAAAGGCTTTTTATTAGTAAGCCTCCGCACAACACATACCTTAGTGTCAGTGATACAGGGCATACACTCAGCACTGTACTTTATGGGTAAAGGATATGAAAGAGGAACTGCAGTGATACCATTGTTGAACTATAGGGATGGGGAAAGGAATTATACTGAACATATGTACACCAAAATGTATCCTTCTTAGTAACAAAGATTTCATGTTATTATTATTATTAATGTGTTTGGTATAAAGAATACAGGGGACCAGTATTCTTGATTTTTCTTTCCTTGGTATTATGTACTATACATATACCATTGTGGGTCAGCTACCGGTTCTTACCAAAATTCTGGAGCAGGTGATGCCAATTTGGACTGTTACTATCTGTGACCCAATCCTTCCGACTCCCCCAGTTCTCTGTGAACTTAGCCGAGAAAAGACATGGATTGTTTGTGACCAAATAATTCTGAAAAAAGTTGTTGTAACTAAATGAATCTGGATCTTCAATAAAGTCTATTTTATAAGTGTTTTGGGGGATAATTTTAGTATTTTCATCTAATGTCCCATCCATAGGTTCTTCTGGGTCATTTGAATGTTAATATTTTTGAGGTCCATAAAAACGCTTCTTAATGATTCTTTTTCTTCTTACTTTTTGTAACGTAGCCTGTTTGAATTAGAAAATATGCTCTAGTTACAGTAGAATTGAATATAGTTATATACAAAATCGAAGTTTTTAAAAATAATACATTTTTTAAATACAAAAATTGTTCAGTCCATTAAAGCAAATTAATTCGGCATTCACAATTGTGTTCCCTCTTGCCATCCTACATGTGTATCAGCAAGTTCTGCGGATGGCTTCACGCACATTCCACCTGTGTAAATACCAATCACATTAGCCAATCATTAGAGGAATCACTGAATTAATTACACCCACGGACACACAGTGTCATACATGAAATATGATGACAATAAGGTTTTTCCAATCTGACTGTTCAGTCTAATAATGACTCATACACCTCTCTGAATTCTTATTAATTTTTATTTATTTGAAACATTATTGTAAAACAAAATAAAAATGAACCAAACACGCTACAGTTTTACCAAGCCTGTGTATTCTACGAAAGCTAAATCAGTCCTATGAATCTGCAGTCTAATAAATCACTTTGAAAACACCTGTCTAAAATTACTCTACAGTTTCACAAAGATAAATCTCTCACCTCTACAGCTTCATCAGTCTAAAAATATAACTGTCCCAACTCACAGGTATAATAAACCAAGCTACAGCCATCACTCCAAATCCTTACTTGTCATAAGTAAAAACAAATAAACAAAACCACACTCAGAGTTAACAATCTCATAAATCCCAACATTGCCACACCAGTCTTCTCTACAGCCTCTCCTGTCTAAGAAATAACTGTAAAGCATTACCTATCCAATAAACCACTCAATCAGTCTAATAAATAACTCCACAGATTCACCAGTCCAACAAGCCTTTTTACAGCCTTACAGCAGGTTTTTATAAAACCTAATAACCCACTCTACAAACTTACTATTCCATTAAATCACTCTACAGACCTATCAATCCAATAAATCACTCAATATACTTACCATCAGTACAATAAATCTCTCAAGAACTTCTCCAGCCAAATAAACCTATACACAGTCTCACCTGTGTCATAAATAACTCTACAGCAGGGGTAAGTCACCTTTGACACCCCCGAAGTTGTGGACTATATCTTCCCTGGTGATCTGTCAGCATTCTGGCTGTGAGCATAATGGGAGATTTAATCCACAACATCTGGGGTGCCAATGGCTGCCTTGTCCTGCTCTACATCCTCATCAATAATCAACATTACATGCTCACCAGTACATTAAATCTCTCTTTATCCTCACCATTCCTTAAACCGACTCAATAACCTTACTTATCCAATAAATCACTCTGCAGCCTCACCTGTCTAATAAATCACTCTGCAGCCTCATCTGTCTAATAAATCACTCTGCAGCCTCACCTGGGCATTGGAGAAGACTGATTGCCAGCCTCATGCCATGTGACTATGGCCCCTTGGACGTATTGCCCTTTAAAGACATTATTTGGGCTTACTGGATTTTGAAACACTTTTTCTGCCACTTTGAATACATGAGAAAGGTGTGGCCCTCCCCCGTTTCCTGTCTATTGTTCTCCAGCAGGGCGTTGTCCCAGGGACACTGCCAGACCAGTTGGAACTTGTAGCTATGGTTTAACCCCATGGCGATTTGACTGTGTTTGTGGTATCTGAGCGATGTTCGGATATAGTGAGCGCTCAGATCCAAGCTTCTGGGGATAGGTTGAATGTGGGGGTTCTGTTAAGTATAATAGGAATTGTGTATTTTTATGTGTTTTTACTGTTGTTGTGAATAGAGCCATTTTCTGTATGCTGGAGGTAATTGGCTTACCACACCCAAGCCATGCTTGCAGGCGGTCACAAAGGGATTTCCAACTAATTTTTAACCCACTTAACCAATTTGTATGATTTTGACGTATATTTTTGTATTTGAAAATGTAAGTTTTATGTGAATGTGATGTATACTTTTGGAGTTATGAATATTGTGTAAAAATGTGTATTTTCCTGCCTGTGATAATTACATTAGACCATTGTGTTCAGTAATTATATCACAGGCAGAGGGGAGGATTTTGTGTGGGAGTGTCTGAGTGTATTGTACGTATTGATTGGTTGTTCTGCAAAACCCCGTGGGCAGTACTATTGTAATGGGATTCCAGCATGGTCAAAATTTAGTAGGCTGAAACCTCCACATGGCATATGCTAATTAGTATCTGATTACAAACAGTTGGATGAGTCATCAGTATACTGAGCATGTGTGGAAGTGGGTAATAAATTCCTTTGTCTTTAACAAGCCACGTGGGCTGCCCATATAAGGTGATTCTGAATATCCTGTGTGCTGATTGGGCTGAGGAATATAGGAGGGGTTATACTGTATGGGAGGGGACATGCTGCCAACAAAAGGCCTCTGCACCATGCTTTCTTCTCTCAGATCTTTTTGGAACAGGAGTTCATCTGAGACCCGATCGGTACGTGAATAAAGGCCTCTTACTTCCTGAATACCTGTGTCCATATCTCTATGTGTGGCTTCTGCGGTTTGTTCCTGTTATTCCTCCGGTAACACTATGTATGTAAAATGTGCATAAAAGCAGAGTGTTTGATTAAAAGCTTCGGTTCTACTTCACCCTCAATTTGGAGTGTAGTCTCTTATTGGGAGAATCTGCTACAAGGGATTGCTATGCTCGTCATACTCCCTTGCTATAATCACTAAGCTCTTGTAAGAGCTTGTTCCTGCCTTCCTCTCTGGAGGAGTCTACGGTGGTTATGGTGTCTGCTGCAGTGCTTGGAGTCCTCGGGAAGCGCTAGGAGCATCCATCAATGGGGGTACCCAGTCAGGGTGCCAGGTGATCTGTTACATCTGTCTAATAAATCACTCTGCAGCCTCATCTGTCTAGTAAATCACTCTGCAGCCTCACCTGTCTAATAAATCACTCTATAGCCTCACCAGTGTTATAAATCCATCTACAACCTCTAATAAATCCCTCTATAGCCTCACCAGTGTAATAAATCCCACTATAACCTCACCAGTGTAATAAATCCCTCTATAACCTCACCAGTGTAATAAATCCCTCTATAGTCTCACCAGTGTAATAAATCCCTCTATAGTCTCACCAGTGTAATAAATCCCTCTACAGCCTCATCAGTGTAATAAATCCCTCTACAGCCTCACCAGTGTAATAAATCCCTCTACAACCTCACCAGTGTAATAAATCCCTCTATAGCCTCACCAGTGTTATAAATCCATCTACAACCTCTAATAAATCCCTCTATAGCCTCACCAGTGTAATAAATCCCTCTATAACCTCACCAGTGTAATAAATCCCTCTATAGTCTCACCAGTGTAATAAATCCCTCTATAGTCTCACCAGTGTAATAAATCCCTCTACAGCCTCATCAGTGTAATAAATCCCTCTACAGCCTCACCAGTGTAATAAATCCCTCTACAGCCTCACCAGTGTAATAAATCCCTCTACAGCCTCACCAGTGTAATAAATCCCTCTACAACCTCACCAGTGTAATAAATCCCTCTACAGCCTCACCAGTGTAATAAATCCCTCTACAGCCTCACCAGTGTAATAAATCCCTCTACAGCCTCACCAGTGTAATAAATCCCTCTACAGCCTCACCAGTGTAATAAATCCCTCTACAGCCTCACCAGTGTAATAAATCCCTCTACAGCCTCACCAGTGTAATAAATCCCTCTACAGCCTCACCAGTGTAATAAATCCCTATACAGCCTCACCAGTGTAATAAATCCCTCTACAGCCTCACCAGTGTAATAAATCCCTCTACAGCCTCACCAGTGTAATAAATCCCCTACAGCCTCACCAGTGTAATAAATCCCTCTACAGCCTCACCAGTGTAATAAATCCCTCTACAGCCCCACCAGTGTAATAAATTATTTTGCAGTTCCTAATAAATCCCTTTTCGTTAACACTCTGTACAAACTCCACGTTACCAGCTTTGCGCAGCTCGTGCTTTCGCCCGAGCCGAGATTCCTGGAGCACACTGTACGTCACGTGATCACTGCTGGGCCAATTGAAAGTCACAACTGCTTGTTTCAACACTTCCGGGAATGATACACAATGGAGACATAGTCAGTCACTTGACTTGTCTCCAGCCAGGCGGCCATTTTACTGGAGGTTTTCCCTCAGAGTCCATTTCCGTACAGGCTCCGGAAACATGGCGCCCTTAGCTCACTGCAGGTGCTCTATCGTGTTGGTTCATGTAACATCCAGGGCTGGGAGCTCTAGTGATTAGAACCTCCAGCAGCAGCAAAGCTTATTGTCATCGCCTGGTCCCAACCCGGACAGACCCCAGGAGCCCTCTGCCCTCTCCCCCTGTGCCAGCCGGACCTGCTGTACCCGGTGTGTATTACATGGCGACTGTGGCGACTAACAGCCTGTGTGGGCGACCAGTCATCACAATGGGCGACTAATAACGGGTTAACACTGTAATAATAATATTATACACATTTATTAAATGGGAGCCATGTAATAATAATTATATATACATTTATTAAATGGGAACCATGTAATAATAATAATATATACATTTATTAAATGGGCTCCATATAATAATAATATACACATTTATTAAATGGGAACCATGTAATAATAATATTATACACATTTATTAAATGGGAACCATGTAATAATAATATTATACACATTTATTAAATGGGCTCCATGTAATAATAATATACACATTTATTAAATGTGCTCCAGGTAATAATAATATACACATTTATTAAATGGGAATACTGTAATAATAATATACACATTTATTAAATGGGAACCATGTAATAATAATAATATACACATTTATTAAATGGGAACCATGTAATAATAATAATATACACATTTATTAAATGGGCTTCATGTAATAATAATATACACATTTATTAAATGGCAACCATGTAATAATAATATACACATTTATTAAATGGGAATACTGTAATAATAATATACACATTTATTAAATGGCAACCATGTAATAATAATATTATACACATTTATTAAATGGCAACCATGTAATAATAATATTATACACATTTATTAAATGGGAACCATGTAATAATAATATTATACACATTTATTCAATGGGAACCATGTAATTATAATATTATACACATTTATTAAATGGCAACCATGTAATAATAATCTACACATTTATTAAATGGGAATACTGTAATAATAATATACACATTTATTAAATGGGAACCATGTAATAATAATATTATACACATTTATTAAATTGGCTCCATGTAATAATAATATTATACACATTTATTAAATGGGAACCATGGAATAATAATATATACATTTATTAAATGGCAACCATGTAATAATAATATACACATTTATTAAATGGGAACCATGTAATAATATTATACACATTTATTAAATGGGAACCATGTAATAATAATATTATACACATTTATT